>JAQFVV010012448.1:0-602697 GCA_028023455.1 Epiperipatus broadwayi | reverse complement strand
TCCACATTCAAACGTTCAGGGGCGACCCCGGGAAAATCCAGCCCGTGCATCTGGACAGCATTAGAGAATTCATGTGTTTTCACCCGACGAGTGAAAAGGAGAGGATAACAGTCGCCAGCCATTATCTGAGGGAATCATCCAAGGCATGGTGGAAATTATTGAAACAACCACCGAGGTACGATGCGAGGCTATGAGGAAGCTATTTTAAAAAGATACTGGAGTGTGGAGAAGCAGGAGGGTCTGCTACACCAGTTTTCAAATATGAAATACGACGAAAGTAGCAGACAGAGTTTCGTAGCCTTCTTCACGCACCCAAGCAATGATATTTAAATCCCTCACCCCGCTTTCAACTACACAGAGCAACACATTACTCGCATCGTCATACATAACCTTCCACCGTGGGTGCAAAGGATAATGCTGGGAGTTGCCCCATGTGCGCTCGAGCAACGGTAGAACTGCTCAACCAGATCGACTATGGGGACTTGTATCCAACGAAAGGGGAATGGGAGCACTATAGTTTTAAGACCAGGCCTTTAAAACCTTATATACCTCCCGACCCAGGGAGACGGTAGAAAAACAATAAATGATAACTCGGAAAATGACCACTATGACATGCACATGATGATGAGAAAAGGAACTACGGCAATACACCCACCTTTGTAAATATTAAGTTCAAACCCTCACCCAGACTGTTCTCCAAGGTCAAATCAATAAAAAGAAAATCAATTATGTGAAAAAAATGAATGAAAAAAATGTAACCAGAAATTATGTATAATCATTTTTTTTTGTTGTTTTTTTTTATAAAGTGACAAGAAATGAAACAGACAGATCGGAGAACCGATCTTCGTTTCAAGTGTTTTTATGTACGGTAATTCAAACCACTGTTCGCCCGCAGTGAGGTTTTGTCTATTTCAAATTATAATAAAAATTAATTATATATTTTATAGTTTATTAGTCAATGTGTAAAGATGCCGTATATAAATGTCGCAAACCATGAAATAATATTTGTGTGTGCGTGGTTTGCGAATTTATATCATTTAATTTAAAGTTTCAGTGCGGGCGTATTTGTTTTAAATTTTAGTTTTAAAATTGTATAAAGTCGTTTAAAAATACTGATCAAAAATCACATTCCTTTGATCAGTGTTTTTAATTAAAATCTAATTGCACAAATGTTCGGAGCAATTAAGTTGTATTCAAAATTAGTAAGGAATTTTTATATGTAATTAATGTATCGATTTAAGAATAGCGAGATCGGAAGAGCACACGTCTAGAAACTGATAATTGATTGTTGGTCAAGCTGCATCGCTAGAGGCTAGAGAAAGTAGGCGGAGCCTAAAACAAAAACAAGTCGGAAAGGTCAGCAGTGGCTATTTTAGAAAAAAACTGACATTCTAACTTTGGTGGTGTTTGAGAGAGAGTCTCGAGACAACACAGCAGTTAATAACAATTCAAATATCTTATTAAGAAGTTTACCAGTGAATCGCCATGTTCATGGGCTAATTGCCAGGAGCTGGTCCTTGCCCGCCAATATGGATCCTCGTGCCACGCTGTTTGATCATGTTTCATATACTTCAGAATTTCCAACTTCCAATCTCAAAAGTTACTATGCCTTACAAATAACTTTCAAAATGCGCTCCTACGTTACAAGTCAAGCTGGATGAAGAAAAAGAGAACTTTGTTACACGAACTTTAATTTTCTTCCGTGCTTAATATTATTAATCAAGTGAATCATATGTAAGTCTTTATATCATTTATAATGCTATTATTTAACCTGTCAGTAAATTTTCTTTTCTTTTTAACCCTCTGCTCTAGTCTTTAGAAATAATTTATAACATTTGTAATTAATCGTAATAATCATTTAAATGAATGCATTTATATTGTTTTGTGTATTGCTTATTTCATAAACAAACATTGCCAATCGTAATTTCCAAATCTGTGTAAACTAGTGTGTAATAATGATCAATTTAATTTAAAAGTAATTTCATGTTCTGAATTAAATATTCTTTCACATTCCGAGTTAGTAAATGTTAAATCACTTTATTATTCTATGTTCAGTTGTTATAAAATTACAATCCAAGTTTCAATCTTAAATATATATATAATCGTTTCAAAGTGTTCATTAATGTTATGTATAATATGAGAAATAATTCATTGCGTAATTTGATACTATCGCTACCGCCTATCAACCTGAAGGGTTAGGAGTCCCAGAGTAAAATTAACTAATTATTGTTTTTTCACCGTCAGTTTAATTTCGCTATGTTTTATTGGGATAAGGATCTCAGCCTGTGGCGTAGAAACAGACAAATAGTTTCCAGGTTTTATATAATTTCTTTTTTAAATCCGCTTCAAGTATTCGTCCTTCACGTCTGTGGCAATGCCTTTCCTTCGCTGAAGTTAGCGTCTCGCCATTCTACCATTGGGGAATGAAAGCAGTTTTTCTTTCCCCGGTGATCCAAGAGATTACCGGGGTTCGAAATAACCCCGGCTGGTTGTCGTGTCCCGGAACTACTTGGGGGCATTAAGCCTTGTCAAAGAACAAGCCGCCCGGTATTCCGTTAATGCACCGCAATTGATTACTGTAGGGCTCTTGAATATAGGCAACCACCAGTTCATATATTTTCCACTGTCGTATTTATATAAAACCACCAGTTCATCTATTTCCCACGTCGTATTTATATAAAACCACCAGTTCACCTATCTCTTATGTCGTAGTTATATAAAACCATCTCCACTGTTCGTTCACGTTTCGCTCGAGCCTATTCAAATAAAATAAGTAAACAAAAATCTTTAGATAAATATTTTTTCCAATGCTCTAATACTCTGATTCTCTTAACCCCCGTCAAATCATTTAACTATCCAGCTATTGGCATAAGTTTGTTTATTACACGACGCTCTTCCGATCTCACTAAAGACTAGTAGCCAAATACAAGAGGATTTATGAAGTCTTACCGTACTGTCTAACACTATATTTATATGCTGTATATTTCTATTATATAACATTATATTCGTGTGCTTTCTATTTGTCTTATTTAACACTATATTTATATGCTTTATATTTTGCTTATTAAACACTTTATTTAATCTTAATCTTTGTGTCCTCCACCTTATTACTCTCTAAGTCTATTTAGCCACTTACTGTCTGTATTGGCAACTTAAATATATACGTTACATAAATGACCGTTCCAATATCTATAGTCTAATAAACCTATATCATTAACTGTAGGCATTTAGTCCATGTTCTAAGCTGAGCTAGAAAAGGGATAACCCTGTGCTGGTGTAAAGTCATCATCGGTTGGTCATGCCGGGGTTTGGGTTTGAATTCAGTTGGCGTTTTGGGAATTTATTCTTAAACGTGGACTGGGTTTGAACTCGGGTACTGTGTATGAGTAAGCGTGGTGGATTTATACCGGTACAATAGGGCACATATTTCATGAGTTAATGCACTTGAGCATAAAACATCAATTCTTACAATATTATAGCAGTACTCTAGGTAAATATTTCAGTTTGTATACTTTATTTTAAAATGTAAAAGTTATTATTACATAGCAATCACAATTTAAATATTGTAATATTAAACAAATTAATTTAATGTAGAAACATGTTAATTGTCTATTATAATATTCTTACTGAAATTAAATTTAAAGGATAAAAAATATTTTCAGATCTTCACTAAGACCTATTGATATGCTATCTTTCTTAATAACTTTTCTCTCTATATATTTACTCTAATGCATAATATACATCTCACTAATCAATTATCCTTTTCTGTGTTGAATTTATTACATACTTTATAGTTAGAATTACATCTTTTTTGTTAAGCAAAATATAATTCACATTTGATATATCTTTATTTATAAAATTTCCAAAACCAAATTTACAATATTTGTAAGTTTCAATTATTTTTAATTCTAGTATTAAAATCTCTAATAACAATTACATTTTATATAAAAATTATTTATTTTCTAGCAAAATAAAAACTTACTGGAGCATAAACCTGAATTGTTTACACTCTGTTATTTTTTATTAATCAGAATAACTATATTTACCTGATGCCATTATATTATTCTTTTATATTTTGTTTATAATTAATTCCATTTGACTTCAGTTTTCAATATTTGAGTCTTTATAATAAATGTAATTTTCAGTATTCATGTCAAATTTTTTCAAAGTATGGCACTGATATATTTTCTTTCAATATTCATTTGCTTGAAAGTAGTCAACAGATGTAAGGAACCAAATATAAAATTATGAAGTTTATTATTATTCTATGTATTTAAAATTATGAAGTTTAGATTTACAATCAGGCAATTATTTTAGCACCATTTCTCCTTGATCTTTAATCATTGCTTAAGACTTTATATGGTTTTTTTGGTCTTAAATTTTTAAAAAAGCAACTAATAAATTGCCAATACTATTTGATGTAGGCTTGTGAGGAGCTCATTCTTGTTAACATTCTTGGAAATAATCATGTGGAAATAATAACTGCAATGAGAAGATTGTATAGAGAAAATATTTTTAAAGCTATTATATCAAGATACATTTTAAAATTTATGTCTTTTTAAATTAATAATATATTACTTTTTGAAACCACATACATATTGAAATGGTATTAAATTTAACAAGCCTTTAACTAACCTTATAGCTTATCTAATAAGATTATTCATAGAATCAATCAAGTCCTACAAATTTACTGTAATAGTTCATACACCAGCTGCATGAAGAATTGTTTAATTAAACTTGTAAATAACATCCATCTTTTCTTATATCAATACCAATCTCTTTGTCATTTTAGATTGGCATTAATATAACAAAAAAGAGCACTTTTGGAAGTTCAGTTAAATGATTTTTTGAAAATCTAACTTCTGAATTATTACAATAATATTTTTGGACTTAGAGTGAATATGTTTATATTGAAGTATTGTAGAACAAAGTTTGTTATTAACTTAAAAAATGCTATTCTAATTCCTCTTAGACAATTAAAGGAACTGAGCATGGCAGGTTCCTAATGTTTACCTTATATGTTTTTGTTTTCATCATTGCAGCTCTTATTACTATGTGATTAATTCACCACATGATCACCATTTATTATGCTTTCTCATAATTGTTATTAAAACAGGCAAACCTCTCCATACAATGGCACTACTGTATGGAGAGTTTTACCTGTTTTAATACATGATTAATTGCATAATAAAAGACTACGTAATCACTGAAATACACAGGCTTATTATATACTTGTGTCTCTATATGTAATATATAGGGTATATGAGCACAGACATTCACATGACCCACCACTCTCCACACCATCTCATAACACTGATACACTTGAACACATATATGTTGAAAAGATAAATAATAATCAATATATGTATTTCATGCTAAACCAGCAATCATCAGTTGGCCCAGATATATGTGTGGAGATGGTAATCTGGACCAACTGATGATTGCTGGTTTAGCATAAAATACAGATATTGGTGATTATTTATCTTTTCAACTTATATGTGTTCAAGTGTATCAGTGTTATGAGATGGTGTGGAGAGTGGTGGGTCATGTGAAAGTCTGTGCTCATATACGCTATATAATAAAAGACTATGGAACAGTTGCTCACCTATATGCATCAATAAGCACAAAGAATTTATTAGCATTTTAACTGAAAAATTAAAAAAAAAAAAAAACACGATATTTTTTTTTTCAATTGCCTAATATTCTTTAAATAAAATATCATTTTTGTAAAAAAAAAAAAAAAACACAGAATAAATGTGTAAATCTAAGTGACAGTCATTCTTTTTTAAGAAATCACTTCGAGACAGATAAATGAGATAAAGAAGTTTTCTGAAATAATATGGAGACACTGAATTAAACTTGGAGAGATCTTCATTCTACAGTAAATAATAATAGTTTAAAATAATAATGATGAAATATTGAAATGTTACTATGTTACAATTTTATTGTCATTTTTACTTATATTATTTTACATACACACTCAATTAAACTATAGCTTTTTTAATCTATATATATTCTAAACAAATGATGAAGATATATGTAAGAGATTGTAATCTAGGCCAACTGAAGCTTGTTCCACGGGAAATGTGTATTTTGTGAATCACTTATTGTTTTCACATGTCTTTGAAAAAGTTTGAAATATATTTAATCACACATATATGATGTTAGGTTTAAGTATCTCTAAAAACAAAAGTGCAGTGAATGTTTCTAATGTATTCATAGATCTGAATTTTGGTTTGATAGATAGTTGTGATAGGAATAAACTACAAAGGAAGGTGCTCTAAATAAAACAAAATTAATAAAAGCTATTAATATACTTCCACAAAAAAGGTTTGTATTAATGTTGTGATTGCAGAAAATTTGAAAACTGTCATTTAAACTATAGTACTTTGTTATATATATATATTTTGAACAAATGATGAAGATATGTATTGTGATTTGGGTTAACTGGCGAGTGCTCATTCGGTATGAAAAGTGCATTTTGGGAATCGTAGATCTTTTGCGCATGTCTTTGACTATATGTTTCAGTAATGTGTGATAAACTAAAAATTTAAAAGTAATTGAATACAATTATATAAAATTAAGCTTAAGTATCTCTAAAAACGATGGATATATGAAATAAAATTATAACATGTACTACATGGATTAATTGAAAAAGTATATGTTTCTAATGTATCTATAATGTGAGAGATTGTTATAACTTTTGGGCTAATGGATGTTTGCGATATGATTGATCTAAAATGAAAGCTGTGAGATAAAAATATAATTTGAAAATATATATAATGTCAATAATTTTTAAATATTATTAAAACTTCATTATTAATAAAGAAAGATTAAAAATAATGATTATACATAACATTATAATTATTTAATTAGCTCTAGTTATTAGAGCATTTTATTTAACTAATGTAAATTTATTCAATAAATTTGATGGGATTAAAAAAATTGCAAAAATTCTGAATTTTTAAAATAAAAAAATTGTAAAATTCTGAATTTTTTTAATCGCTTTACACTAAAATATTAAAAAGGAAAGAAAAAATTATATTTTTCACATGTATGTGGTCATGTGTATCAGTTGTTTGAGATAGAGTTGAGGATGAAATCCTAAGTTCAAACCCCCTTATTTAAAAATGTCAATTATTTATATAATTTGTTGAAACAAAAGTCAAAATGTGTTATCCATATTTCTAAGAAGAGTCATTATTATTTATAGTAATAAAAACTAAAAAATGAAAGAAAAAAATATCTACGTCAATGTGATCCGTAATTATTCTTTACACGTGGATGCATATATTTGTATATACATGCTTTATATATATATATTCTCAAATAGTAAAATAAAGTTATTCTTTTACAAATGAGAAATAGAATTTAGTATAAATCATATAAAATAATTGATTTTCATCATAGCTTTGTTATAAATTTAAAAATAAAAAAAAGTCAATATTTTGTTACAAGGAAATAAATATATTGTTTTGTCACATGTTTTGTTTAACTAAACTTAACATCTATTTACCTTTATAGTAATCTGAAGAAGATTAATATGAAAGGCTAGTGTAAAAAAACTTATCTAGATCTTTAAAAAAAATTTGTTTTTAATTAATGCAGCTGTCATTTCACCTCCATATTGTGTACATCGTCTGGGTCCATAAACTCAGATATTGAATGTTATATACATATTTTTTTTATTTGCTTTATCAAGCTGAAACACCATTAATAGATATTATTAGAAAACATGAATAATTATCAATGGTAATTGACAGTTTTTCTATTAACATTACTGCTAAAATACATTTGAAGCTAATTTACAAATAAATGATCCCACACTTCAATTTGTTTGCATTAAAATCCATAAAAAATTCAAATGTAACACATACAACTCTCTGTAGGAAATAAAATCTTATTCACAGGATGTTTAAAGAAGTTGTGATCTTCGGAATCTTGGGTGTTTGTAAAAATAATTTTCTGGCTTTAAACCCGTATAACAACTTCAGTTAAAAATAATAGAATTGTTCTTTTATTTCTAATTGAACCTATGAGAAAAAATCTATCAGTGAACAATATGGCAAAAAAGTGATTTAGCCCCAGGAACTATCTGTTGTGATTGATAATGCATTAACATTATCACTGCTAAAACACATTTAAAGTTAATTTACATGGAAATAACCCACATTTTAATTAGTTTACATCATAAATCTATAAAAAAAATTCAAATCTAGCATTATATATTAATATAATTTGATTTAGAAATGCAAAACTTCCAGCAATTCTCACAGTTTTGACACTATCACCCATAGACAAATACATTAATAATGATTACTAATCCTTTATTAGGCTAAAGATTACTATATGATTCATGGACCAGATATAAACTTTAAAGCCAATTAAAAATTAATATAATTGATTATATGTATATGTTTACTTATCATAGATATTTAATTAAACACTATTGTTTATATGTATTTAATTTTATTGAATGTATTCTAGAATAACATAAAAGGTTATATGTTATTCTATGACGGGTCACATTTATCTAAGAAAATTATTTATCTATTCTTAATTTATAAATGTGTATATTTTTTATTTTCTTTTAAAAAATTATATATATATATGTTCATTTGGGATTTTAATAAATCAAAATATGTTTCAAGATGAAGAAAAAAGTAATAGCATGAAATATTAAATATAACATAAATACAAAATAAAATGAGCAGACACTTGATATTCAGAACATATGAATATCATACCTAGTACATATGTAATATTACAATAAAAATTTTCATGGTAGTATGATGAAAATAAAATCTATAAATTAGTTTTTACATAGATTACGAATGTTTCCATGAAATTGCATTCATCTGTAACAAGGCTAAGGCTGTAATGAAGAACTGTGTTGTTTCAAGTAACAACAAGATTATAATTGCACATGAATTTTAAAAAAAATATTCATATGTGTATTAGATAGTTATTTAATCATAACAGGAGGTATATTAACAAAAACAATTGTATTTCCTTTTGTTTTAGAAACAGCTGGTTTGTTAATTAAAACTTTAGAAGAAGAAATATAAATTTAAATTTATTTATTTATTGGAAATTTAAAAAGACCAAACTATTTAAAGAAATATGATGAAATACAGCATATTTCAGCCTTATAAATATCCATTATTTTATCTCCTTCTTTTTATAAAATCAATTTTAATAAATCATCTGACTGTAAAACAAGAAAATACAACTTTTTTAATTCCCTCTTTTATTCTGATTTGACAACCATATATATATATATATATATATAGTATTATTCTGGGAAAAAATTAACAATATGACCAAAGATTGCTATGGGAAGCTATAAAGATTTTTAAAAGACTTAAGAGCATAAATGTAAAGTGTGAATTAAAGAAAATTAATAATATTTGGAAAATCAATTGGAGAATAAAATATTTTTTTTAAAATTTTTCAACCAATAGAATTTGAGAATGATGAGAAAATATCAAAGGAAACAAATAATGATTTTAAATCTCATCACACACGTTCTTATGATTTAAGAAAGAAGAAGCTCTGAGGAGACTACTTGTTATTGTACTAAAACATCAGCTATTTAGCTATTATAGTTTTATTACATGAAAGCTTCCAGAAATAATACTATGAGTTCATCATGACAATATTAGAATTAACATACATACACACATACATACATACATACATACATACATACATACATACATACATACATACATACATACATACATACATGCATGCATGCATACATACATACATACATACATACATACATACATACATACATACATAGATAGATAGATAGATAGATAGATAGATAGATAGATAGATAGATAGATAGATAGATAGATAGATAGATAGATAGACAGATAGACAGACAGACAGACACAGACAGACAGACAGATAGATAGATAGATAGATAGATAGATAGATAGATAGATAGATAGATAGATAGGGGGTAGGCAGGTAGGTAGGTAGACATATAGATAGATAGATAGATAGATAGATAGATAGATAGATAGATAGATAGGGGGTAGGCAGGTAGGTAGGTAGACATATAGATAGATAGATAGATAGATAGATAGATAGATAGATAGATAGATAGATAGATAGATAGATAGATAGATAGATAGAGAGAGATAGACAGACAGATAGATAGATAGATAGATAGATAGATAGATAGATAGATAGATAGATAGATAGAGAGAGAGATAGATAGGTAGATAGATAGATAGATAGATAGATAGATAGATAGATAGATAGATAGATAGATAGATAGATAGATAGATAGATAGATAGATAGATAGATAGATAGATAGATAGATAGATAGATAGATAGACAGACAGACAGGCAGATAGATAGATAGATAGATAGATAGATAGATAGATAGATAGATAGATAGATAGATAGATAGATAGATAGATAGATAGATAGATAGATAGATAGATAGATAGATAGATAGATAGATAGATAGATAGATAGATAGATAGGTTGGTAGATAGACAGACAGACAGACAGGCAGATAGATAGATAGATAGATAGATAGATAGATAGATAGATAGATAGATAGATAGATAGATAGATAGATAGATAGATAGATAGATAGATAGATAGATAGATAGATAGATAGATAGATAGATAGATAGATAGATAGATAGATAGATAGATAGATAGATAGATAGATAGATAGATAGACAGACAGACAGACAGACAGACAGACAGACAGACAGACAGACAGATAGGTAGGTAGGTAGGTAGGTAGGTAGGTAGGTAGGTAGGTAGGTAGGTAGATAGATAGATAGATAGATAGATAGATAGATAGATAGATAGATAGATAGATAGATAGATAGATAGATAGATAGATAGATAGATAGATAGATAGATAGATAGATAGATAGATAGATAGATAGATAGATAGATAGATAGATAAAGTTGCCTTGACAACAGTTTGAAATTGTTGATTGTTATTAATATTGGTATTGTCTTAGTGTTGACTGATTTTAAATGATTATACATATATATATATGTCAACTTTCTTTAATTCATGTGGAATCACAATCTCATTACTTGAGACAAAACAGTTCTTCATTATAGTTTAGTCTTAACAAAGATGAATGCTATTTCATCAAAACATTGGCAATTTATTCAAAAAATGAATACATAGTTTGACCCCAAAAAGATTTTATATTTAATATATATATAAAATAGAAAAAGAATTAAATTTTGAATACCCATGTTAACCCTTTTTTGAAAAATTTTATATTACCTCAAAATAGCATATTACTGGTCATGCTTAATGGTTACAGTATTATTCATGATGATATTTGAACAGTCTGTATATCAATGCATGTTTTATAAATTTATGTTAAATGGATCTAATAGATAGATAATGAGTCTATATTTTAATTCTCATTTTTTGTTCCTAGATGTCAGGAGTTATGAATAAAAAACTCTAGAATGCAAAGGTTAAATTGAGAATTGAAAAATATACAAAATAATAGCATTTACATTATATTTGTAAAGAAGGAATAATTTTTGAAATAATTTTTATGTTTCAAAATCATCCAAATTTCAAGATGTTTTTAATAATAAATACGAAATTTATTTAAGTTTTATAATTATATCATCTTTTAAAAAAAATTAAACTTGCATCATGAAAATCAAGAAAAATAATCATTTTGTTCTAACATCAAAATAGACTTAGTTTTTTTATTTCTTTAAATAAATTTATAGGTTTTAATATTTTTTATTTGTAGTTTTAATAATAATAAAACTAAAATGCAGTTTTACTTTGTTGAAAATTTATTCAAACTAAAGACAATAAATATAAAAATTAAATTATGCAAAGTTAGGTTTGATTCAGTTACAGTACATTTACTTTCTATCATGAATATCACCTTGATATATTTTATTAATATTATTATTATTATTTGGGAAATAATAAAATAAACATGAATGGATCATCTAATTAACTTCTTTGTTTAATTATATCATATTATTAATACCAATTAATTGTTAACCACAATTATTATCATTTTATATTAATAAATATTAATAAGTTTTGATATGTTAATAACAAAATCAAAAAATCTCAAATATATGTCATACTATTCTGTATTAATTATTATACAATTATTTTTATTGATAAATAATTAACTATAATTAAGATTTTAAAAAGTTTCTTATAACTGATTTTAAAAAACTAAATATTATTATATTGTCTATATAACATTATTTTATTAACTTCATAGCCCTTCACTTTTATCCCCCCCCTAGTATTTTACAATATTAAAACAGTATTACATTCAAATATTAGCCTTTCAAGCTAATTGCGCACGCGCTTTGCGAGTGTTAATAATAAATGAATAATTTCCTTTCCAATACAAGATATAGTATTTATGCAGGAATAAAATGAATCCACCTATTCCTACAACTCAAATGCTTATATATGAGCAAATCTGAAGTACTGGCAAGGAAAGCGTGAGGACAGACCACTCACTTTAAATCACTATCTACATTGTCTGAACGAATGACGTCAGTGAAATTGTCTAGAATTTACTAGCCAGTACTTCAGATTTGCTCATATATAAGCATTTGTGTTGTAGGAATAGGTGGATTCATTTTATTCCTGCATAAATACTATATCTTGTATTGGAAAGGAAAGTATTCATTTATTATTAACACTCACAAAGTGTGTGCACAATTAGCTTGAAAGGCTGATATTTAAATGTAATACAATTGTAAACCCAGTGCTATATAAAAATAAATGCTTATTTACATATGATTAAGTTTCATTTAGAGTGACGTTCAGTAAATTCTAGACAATTTTATTGATGTCATTCATTCAGACATCGTAGATAGTGATTTATAGTGAGTGATCTGTCCTCACACTTTCCTTGCCAGTACTTCAGATTTGCTCATATATAAGCATTTGAGTTGTAGGAATAGGTGGATTCATTTTATTCCTGCATAAATACTATATCTTGTATTGGAAAGGAAAGTATTCATTTATTATTAACACTCGCAAAGCGCTTTTTGTGCACAATTAGCTTGAAAGGCTGATATTTGAATGTAATACAATTGTAAACATAGCACTATATAAAAATAAATGCTTATTTAAATATTAAAACAGGCAAAATTCTCCATACAGTAGTGCCACTCAGTGCAAGCCAGAGTAATCAATGGATTCCAGAAGACTTGTGCATAAAATCTATATCTAGTGCCTACTCATCCAATATCCCCAGACTAGTTTCTAGCTTGTGGCTTTCATCAGTGATGAACTTTCAATCTGAGAGCACAAGCCTTCTGGCATCCATTGATTACTCTGGCTTGCACTGAGTGGCACTACTGTATGGAGAATTTTGCCTGTTTTAACAACAATTATGAGCAAGCATAAGAAATGGTGATCGTGTGATATTTTACAATATATATATATGTCATCTCAAATAATCAAATTCCAAGCTTTAAATTGTCCATGGCATTGTTTTCTCTATAATATGCATAATACTGACCACATATCAATTTAACAATAAATAAATTTATATAAAATTTATGTGCATTACTAAACTAGAAATTTATTCTAGAAATATGTTAGTATTTTATAATCATAGAATAGAACATGAACATGAGATAATATATTATTGAAATGATTTATGAAGAAAGAAACAACAGAAAGAGAAAAATAAAAAAGCATACTTTACTACATAAAAATTACAAATGATAAATTAGAGACAATAGCATTCGTATAAATAAATAATGGAGATTTTAAATTTTTTAAAAATAAAAGTGTTGTAATTTTGATAATCATGAATAGAATGTAATATATTAAAACTATAGTATGTTTATTGAAGTCAATATTTATTATTTATTTTGTTAGAATATCTTTTGTATTAAGTTGGAGTGGTGAAATAACATAAAAGTTTGATATATCCAGAAGTATTACTGCATGTACAAAATTAGTTATTTGTCTCAAATGAAATAAACTATGTAATAAGATACTATGAGAAAATATTAACAATTGGTCATCATTAATAATAATTTGTTATTGCTTGCTTCATTCTTTAGTAAATATTTTCTGACATATCAACATATGGGGCTGCATTACAAAATACCAAAAGGTTCTATAATTTAAAAACCTTAGAAACTGACCATAATAAATTTCTAATGTGATATTACAAATTTAATTGCCACATATAATAAATGTATGTGAATGTCTTGGTATCAATGTTCATGGTCCAAGTTGGTATGGTTTAAGATTTTGTTTTAAGCCTGAAAGTTTTAGACTGAATTATTGAATGGGGATTTTTTGTGAAGGCAAAACTAACTATATATATATATTAAATTTAATAATTGTCATCAAAGAATGTAATTATTAACAAAAACTATAGAAAATCCTAAGAGTCCATGAGTTTTATATGGAAGCAGTTTATATTTCATTTTTATACTTATCATATAATAAATAAAATAATGTTAGGCTTTATGAAATTAGAGGAAACCTTAAATGAAATTTTAAACATAGATTTTATTTCACTGATATAAATATTAAATTTATAAATAGAGATTAATGCTACATCAATTAGAGTAGCAACACTAGTTAGTTAAATAACTGATAAGTAAAAAAGCAAAGAATTTATGTTTATTCCCTCATAAAGTCTTATTCTAACTAAAGAATAAAATAATTTTATATATGTGTGTAGAGTATTTGTGAAAAATTAAACAAATTTTAAAATTATTTTAAAGAATTTTAATACTAGAAGTGAAAAATATTTGAAAAGTAAATGCAAAAACAAAAAGAAAATAGAAGTATGGAAACAAAAATATAAGGGAATATAAATCTGTAAGTATTTAAAAAAAACAGTGCATTATGCATATATAAAAACAACATCCAAAAAGTAGATGCCCTCAAAAACATTAGAATGAAAACAATTCAAAGTTGTTGGATTATACTTGGACTAATAAAAAATATAAAGTAATAAGATATAAGAAAAATATGATCATATGATATTATAATGGTTTAAAGTAAAATATGTATTAATAAAAACTACAGAAAGACTATTTATATAAAAAAAGAAATAGTTGACATTCTTATCCTTCAAAAATATTCTTATGAATAATAGGATAAATAAGAAAATAACATATACTTTACTTAAGATAGCTATATTGTTAAATATACAAAGACATAGGAGATTTAACAATAAAATTTTCATTAAGACAAAGGACTTATTAAAATAAATTAACTATATAATATTGTCTAAAATAAAAATAATCAACTAGTAGAATATCAAATGAAGTTAAAAATTCACAAAGAGCATATTTTCCTAGTATTGGAGTAAAAGTCATTTCTTAAATAAGAATAAAGAATGATTTATCTACTGATAATAATAACGGCCTTAAAATAGATAGAAAAATTATAACAATATATAATAAAAAAGGCAGTCTTTATACCAATCAAAATGCTACATATTCTAAATGAAAAGATATACATTTGGATTTTATATTATCTATTTACAATTAAATCAATGCTTCTTAAGGTGTCAAAAGATGAAAAATATTAAATAAAATCTTAATGCATTTTTGATACAGAGTATCCTTTTCAAAGGCAAAATTATATTCAAAACAAAAAATGCATAAAAATGTATATAGATGATTACATTTCATTAGCAGAGTTTTTATAGTTTTTTTTTTTTTTTTACAAATTGTATTTATTAAAGAAGAGGAAAGTACCATACGATAATAAAATTATTAAAAATTTGTTCAAATAAGATGAGTAAATAGAAAAATTGTTGGCCAAACCATATATAAAATTTTTAAATAATAAAAATATTGATATTTAAAAAAAATTAAAAAATGTTTTTATAAATTATAGACCTATAGATTATACATCAAATATTTACTAAGATTACTATGAATCAAAACAATAAAAAAAGAAAGGTAAATTTAAAAGTAGTTATAGCTTAGTAAAATACTTGAAAGTTATAAAAAGATAAATTACTATGAATTGGCACTTAGGTTTGTAGGTTATAAAAAAACATTTGACACTAGAAGCATTTCTGATGTAATTAAAACTTTGGAATGTGATAACTTTTACCCAGGATATTTTCAAATTCTAAGAAAGATATTTAATATAACGAACTAGTAGTAATTAGACTACGTTGTGAACTAAAAGGATTAACAATTGGTAATGACATAGCAGGATAATTCAATCTCTCCAAAATATTTTGCAGTAGTTTTAAATATAAAATGTTATAGGTTAAATAAACAAAAAGATTAAAAATAATGATCTAAAAAAAATTATTGTTGGAGTTATCAAGAAAAATAGAAGACTAAAGATAAATATTAAAACACCAAATCAATATTCATTGGATTTTCAACAAAAATAATAGAAATTGCTAATAGTGAATTAGAAGAAATTAAGATTTCTAAATCCTTTAAACAAATTATTGATAGGAAATGAATATAATGAATAAAAATAATCTTATAATCAAATTTGTAAGATATACTTTCAGGTAACCATAGTTTAATATTAAAAGGGTGCTTGGAAAAATAGAATTTTTAATAAATATATTTTACTCGTTCTTATTTACATGTTTAAAAATTGGACACTTAATAAAAGCGTATTGCAGAGACTAAATGAAGAATGTATGTTGTTATTATTAAAGGCAGATTGAAAGTTAAATATATCGATAAAAAAATGATATAAAATTATTACTAGCATCAATGATAAAATTAGAAGACTGAAATAGAACTAAGTTAATTCTTATTTCTTAGAAGTGACGATAGAAATACAATCCAAAAAATTTTAAATCATCAAAAGGGAAATCGAAAGAAATCATATGTGACGAGTAGATTACATTTGTTGGAATAATTTTGACAAGACAACTATTTTTTCAATACTTTTTTCAAGAAATCTAGACAACAAAACATCAATAATATTAACTTAATAACAGTTTTAAAAAATTATTTATATATATCTTGCTATTTATGTATATATTTACAATATATATAGTGAATAATAGATCAATATATATATAGGTATGTGGTGCAATTTTTATATGTATAAATACACACGTGTATTCATAATTTGTTCGCTTTAAAATTAAAAATGATATACCTATACATGAATTAGTGTTGCGTCTTTTTTTTTTTTTTTACGTACATAGATATCAAAATGTAACTAAAAGAAAAAAAAACATAATCATTGTAACAAAACAAGAACACAACTTTAAAACGCTGAGATAATGTTTTATGGCTGCACAATTAAGTGGGAGGAGGAAACTAAAGAAACAAAGCTTTTAGTTAAGCCTCCAATTTACGCCCCATCGTTCAATGTATGTAATTTTACATAAAGAGACTGTTGTACAAAGAATGACTAATATAATGAGTTTAGATTACAAAATTACTTTGAAAATATTTTATAGCATTCTTAATTTTCTATTAAGAATTGCAATTTAATATGGAAATCAATGATTCACTCTTAAAAATACACTTAAATTTATTAATGTACTACAGTGCAGATGATTGAAAGAAGTAATGACTCGTCCACGTGCCCTGGTTACGCCATAATAATAACAATCCGGGAGCTCGGATTGCTGAGGGACAGTACAGCACTTGCATAGCTGTCCCTGTTTGGTCATTTTTAGGTGATTTATTTCAACAAAATATTTTTGAAAAGAAAAGAAGTCCTGGGAGGTTCATGACCACTGCTGATGTCTTAATCATCAGTTAAATGAGTTTATTAATAGAAGAGAAAAAAACGACAACAATGATAACAGAATTGGAAGAATGGAAATATTCGGTTCGTAACCTTAATTAATAACAATGGAAAGAAAAATATTTTTACAACTAATTATTTTTATATCAAAGTTTAAATACTAAAATGTTGCGATGCATAAAACTTTAAAATAAATTACCTTCAAAATAATAAGACCTTAAATGCCCGCCATTGTTCCGTTTGATGTCCCCCTTTCCTTCGGACTGGTCGCACTAGACGTGATAATACAGGGGATGCTGTTACAGATAGTGTTTGACCAATAATGCTAACCAGGCATTGCAAAGCTTTTATTTATTATTTTCTATAGATGAACTTCTTGGTATGGAATGCTTCTTAAAGAAAACTTTAGCATATGCACATCAGAGAAAAGCGAACACAGCGGGAAGTTAAATCCAGTAAAATCTCTTTTTAAATCCTAGCTTTGAACGGGCGAGACAAAGCGCTGGTGCTTTCAAAAGAACCAGGGTGAGAGTGCGTTGTGATGTGCTCCCTACATGCTTTCTAAGAGCAAGAGATACTGCCGCCGATAGGGGCTTGCAATAACAATAGAAAACCTATGCACTAACAACGTTGAACAAATTAAAATTAAACGGAAAAGAACGAGAATTTAGTCAATGAAAAAAAAGTGCGGTTAATCTTTGCAGAAGGTGACAAGGCGCGACTTTGTCCGGATTTGCAATTTAATAGGTTAGAAATAAAAAGAACTATATCTTCATATCTATGAACGTTCAATACCTTCAATAAACTAATTACAAGGAAATTTCAAAATATTAGCTTGGACATAAAATATTTGCATTTAAATAACTTTCTAAAAAAAAAAAAACCTAAATGAAAAGAAAAAAAACTAATTTATTTAAATCTTTTAAACTTTTCTTCTAAATTCCATTATTTTTTCCCTCGAATATCAATATTGGAATACTTTTTAGATCATTTACAATATATGCCGCTAGTAGGGAGCAGGGAGTATATTAGAATGAATTTAACGCAAAAATTGCCGTTAATCGGAATAAAAATCAAATTGAATTAATTTTTAAATTATTATTTAAAAGTAGTCAATTTTGAAAAAATTGAATTACTGAATTGCAAACCTTCCTTCAGTTTAAAAATTGAAATAGTTGGAGTTATATTAGACAATCATGAATGTATATCATAAACACATTAAATAAATATACATATAAAATAAATAAAAATTAATTAGAAGGTAGCAATTAAATAACTTGGTCAAATTATTAACAAAATGAGGAGGTTGTAAATTACTGAATCATTGAATTAAACTTGGTTTCGATAGAATTAACTTAATATTAAAAGTAGATATGACTAATAAGCAAAAAGAAAGGTTTTCTTTCAATAAGTGTGCTTACTATTGCTACTGATATTGGATATTTACAGAAGACCAATATAGAGATTGCAGAGTATCCAGTAAATTGGAAAAAAAGATATGCTAGATATAAAAAAAAAGGACACTAACATCATTGATAGAATGAAAACTAGAATGAGGATGGATTTAAAAACATGACTACATATCTACAATTGAAACTCTAAATAACGGTTGCATGAGAAAAAGATAATTGAGATAAAAAAGCCTTCAAAGAGAAGAAAAGGTATACATTGAAACAAAAATTGGGTTAAAATTTGCATTGGGTTGACATTGAATGCAAATGAAGATATTTATGCATATGTATATTAAATGATCTATCATAAGTATTTATTTACAATTTTTTTGTTAAATGTACTATAATCTAGCATTCGCACACAAGGCATATTAAAAAATGGTCTAAGAAAGTTTTCAGTGCTTTTTTTTAAAAAAAAAAAGAAAAAAGCAAACAAACAAAAAATTATTTAGGAAATGATACATATTTAACTTCTCATGTGAGCATATCAAATGCATCTTAACAATATAAAAAGTGTATTATAGTAGGAATCATAGCTTTAAAATTGAGATACTGGATTAAATGACTTTAGAGAGCAGTAAGTAATAACAAACTACTATCAACGATAATTAATTATTAAATAATAAATGTTATTTAAATATTAGTCATTGTTAATAGTAGTTACTATTGCTAGTAGTGCTGTGTAGTTTAGTACAGTAATAAAGTATCACTTTCCGAAGTTCAAAGTTTTTGGATGGCAACTCCAACTTTGTCACTGGTGGCCAAAATTCTTCTGTACTTCTGAGCAGTAAACTGCTCAATTATTTTATATACTTACTGTTATTGCTAACTTGTAATATTTTATTGTCTAGATATTTACTTTTGAAAAAATACATGTATTCTTTATAGTTAACTTATAAAATCAAATTCCAAATTGCAGTAGAAAAATATTAATTTACAATTCTTTTGAGAGTGTGTGTATTTAGTCTTAGTAGTTAATATTCATAAACGAATATGCTTATTTTAATTCCAAAAAAAAAAAAAGGTAAAATAAAAGAGAATAAATTAGAGATGATTTTTGCTATGATTATACAAATTAGTTCAAACCAATTATGATCCATAAGTGTCCAACAATAAATAGAGCCACCAATATTATATACTAATCATTTGTTTATTTTATATCTTGCAATGTTATCGTTTATTTCCTGGGCAGTGAGTTTTGTTTTTTTAAATACTTCAATACTTAGCTAATCATAGCTTTTTTTTTTCAATGTACTCTATCCTTAATTACATCCTTTCAAAAAAATCAAAACTATAACACTTTTAAGAAAGTCTGAGTTATTCTTCCATTAATCTGCTTCTCCAGAATACAATTCAGGCTTAATTTAATATAAAATATTTTTAGAAGTACGTTAACCATTCATTCATGTTAAATAATTAATCCAATGAACATGTGACTTTACAGTAATATAGTCTACAGTAACATATCCAGAACAGTGTGTGGTATTATGATTTTATTATCTATTTTGAAAATCTTATAGATCACCCTTTTTTGTATTGCACTTATGTTGCATCATGGGAAAACACTATCTTCACAATTGAGCTAAATAACAGATATACATTCAACTATTTAATTGCAATAATTATATTCGTATGATGAAATATTTTTTAAACTTGTTAAATACAATAGCAACATGTTGCAAGACTCTGGGTTCATATCAACATTCAAGAATATCATTCTACAAAAACAGCTCCCATGATAGTTAAACTAATTTATATTTTCAAATTGATATTCAGCCAGATTAAAAATAGCAAAATATTTTTTTCCATTATGGCTGTTAAATGGTTTGTTTTTGAACAATTCTTATAAGTTGTAATCAAACAGATTATAGTTGCTTTTTTAAATTGATAAAATTAACGTAATCATAGCATGCTGTATACCTACAAGCAAGAAAATGCAGATTATTTTTTTTACCTTTAATCAGGCAAATTAAAAATATTATCATCAAAACTGCTTGCATTTTTAGGTCTAATTCATCTAAACAGCTTATAACCAATTCAAATAGATCTTCATTATGAAAATGGAAAATATCGTTGAAGCTAGTACACATTATTAATATCAGTTTTATTTCAATTACCTCAAATTTTCTGTAGCAATAAAATTCTTAATCTCTTTGATCATATAAAATCAGTATAAGGTGAATAATCTTAAGTAAACAGTTAACTAATTTAAACATTCTATAAACCCATTTGCTTAATTGAGCAAAATATTTCCATTAACTGAATAAAAGTAATGTAAATATATATAAAACCATTAGAAACCAGTCAACACTTAGATAATCTCAATATAGATAACAATCAACAATGTCAAACTGTTGTCAAGGCAACCTCCTTTTATATATATAATAAAATAAAAATAATGTACATGCTAATATCTCTAACCAAGCTTTATCGATAAATGCCATAAGAGAAATCATTTAAAATTTCTATCTAGAAACATTCCCATCCCCAAACCAGTTTCAAGCTATTGGCTCTCCTCAGTGATGCACTAGGATATTTCAGAAACTAGATCTAAAATATCAACTTAAAGTCAGCACTTATCTGATACTTAACTATTAAATAGATCTAGTGTCTGAAATATCCTAGTGCCTCATTGAGAATAACCAATAGCTTGAAACTGATTTGTGGATGAGGATGTTTTAGATAGAGATTGTAAGTGCTTTCTTTTGTGGCATTTATCAATAAAGCTTGGTTAGAGCTATTAGCATGCTCATTATTTTATTTATGAAATACAAGATTATCAAGTTAAGTCATGTGATGTATGGCTTGATTATATATATATATATATATATATATATATATATATATATATATATATATATATATATATATATATATATATATATATATATATATAAAATTAACACCAATGCCATTATTTTTGACACTTCTTTTAGATTAGAATGGTAACAAAACCTATACTTAGAGCTTCTTGATTCTCTAAAATCACAGTGAGTTTCCAAGACCAGAAGCAACCTATTCAAAAAAATCCTTAAAAGTAACTTAATTGTAATGTACAATAATAATATTGTGTAAGTATTCAAATGATTATCAAAGTATCTCTACAACCAGTTTAATCTATTATTATTATATAAAAGATTGTCATTCATGGTTTTAATTGGATTGTAAAATATTTTTCAGGTGATATGTTAATTTTCAAGGATGTAAAATAGAATAAAAAATCTTAAGTAACTATAATTACTGAATGTCAGTATTTCCTTGTAGTTTTAACCCATCAATAATTTTTCAGCCTTTATCTATATTGTTAAGAAGCTCTATGTTCAGTTTATTATTTTACCAAAAAAAAATAATAATAAGGCCATATGTTTTTTAATCAAATCAATAAAAATAGATTCATTGTTGGATAAACAGTTAGAATTATTTTTTGGGGGGGAAATCAAAATGAACTTACTTGAATCTTTAATATACTCCTTAAAAGCAATTCATGCCACATTAACATAATAACTTTAAAATTCAGATGAGAAAATTTAATGTTTTATAGTTGTTGAAATTTAGCATTGGTAATAGGAATAGAATTTATTTTAATACAACTATTATTTTAATCTTTAAGTATTAGTCAATGATCTACCCAGTAATCTGCCCTTGTAAATGTTTATATAATATGAAAGTTTTTTTTTTTTTTTTGCATTCTAATTTCTAACTATAATGTAATTTATAAAATTGCAATTGATTTTCTTTACAGTAATTTTTTGCTTAAACAAAAACTTTTCAGATTGTTCCAAATATTATATGCAAGAAATTCAATAATGGTTGACCATTTGAGTTTATAGCATCAAAACTATTTTTTCTAATGACTTTGGGTCAAAGTTTATTATTTCTAGGCAAATAAGCATTAAAGACTTCAAGAAAAACGTTATCTCTTAATAACATCAATTTATAAAAGCTTTCTCTTGCTGAACTTTTTAAATAAAATATTGAATCCTAAGCATTCATAAAATGAGCACATTCAAACTAAGTTTTAATACCATTGAATTTTTGTTGAAAATCTAGAAATTTCAATAATATAAAATGTTGAATTAGATCTTACAAGGAAATGAAGTTTCTTTTTTTTTTCACATAATAATCTTTTCTTCTGAAAAAAAAAACACTTGTAGCCACCTACCTATTTCTTTCTTGAATATGAATTTTACTCAGAGCAGCTATATATATTTAAAATCTTTATAACTCCTTATCGGCAAAGAGTATATTCAGATTCTGAAGAATTCATATTAAATTTGAACATTCCATATATTTATGTTAATCATTTTATAATTGTTTACAATACTTTAATGAAGGATTTCCACATGACCCTCAATTCTCCATGCCATCTCATATTGCTGACCCACCTGATCAAACACATGTTAAAAAGATAAATAATAACCAGTCTACATATTTCATGCTAAACCAACAATTATCAGTTGATCCAGATTATTATCTCCACACATATATACAATCAGTGCTCAGCTTTATATTAAGATAGCCAATCTTCATACTTTAATGGACAGGCTTCAAACTACTCCATCCATTTCATTGAAAATTCCATCATCAGATTCTCAATGAAATGGATGGCTGAATAGTTATGGGTTGGAGTAGTTTGAAGCCTGTCAATTAAAGTATGAAGATTGTCTATATTAATATAAATCTGAGCACTGATTGTATATATGTGTGGAGATAGTAAGCTGGACAAACTGATGATTGCTAGTTTAGCATGAAATATATATATATTGGTGATTATTTTCTTTTCAACATGTATGTGATCAGGTGGGTCAGCAATATGAGATGGGATAAAGAGTTGAGAGTCATGTGAAAGTCTGAGTTCAAATCCTTTATATATTACATTATTTATGTGCAGGAGTGTGTAAGCCTGTACAGTATATTAAATTAAATACTTTAATGAATCATGTTTCAGGCATAATGGTTAGTCAAATTATACTAAACAAATTACCTTTGGACTATTTTATGTACATTTCTTACATTTTAATGTTGGAAAAGAAATTTATAAATAAGGTTATCTAAAAACATAACTTTTGCTAAGTTAAAAGTTCTCTACCAAATTCAATTCCAAAGCAAATCATCAAGAATTATATTTTGCATGCAAAATTCTCAACTAAACAACTTCCAGTCTAATAAATCTATCTTGTCATTTTATTCTTAGCTTGGAACTGTATAAAAAATTTAAAAAATGGAAAATTAAAATCAAAATTAATGTGTGATAGCAGTTAAAACGTTGAAAATATTACTGTTTAAAAAAACAGTTTCATAAATACTATTGATAAATGTAGATATTTGGAAGCATAAGAGCTTTAAGCTATTGCTAACACAAGTGATTAAATTATAATAAAATAAGAAAGCACAATGATAAAACAGAAAATATAATAACATTAGTAACTAGATGTTTAATAAGCTAACATTTTATTCTACAAGATAACAGAAGTTATTTCTGGTCATTCAAATGTATTTTTTTGTTATTTGCAGTTATTTCTCACATCTAAAGTTATTCCATTATTCGCCACCTATGCTTAGTTTAGCACCTGGCAAAAACATGTGCATATTTATTCATGCTATAAAATAAAGGAAATCCAGTATTTTATTATGCAAACATTAGAGTTCTTTAAAATTTACACTACAAATAAATAAGGAAAACTATATTATAAATTGTGAACAAGTTCCAAATAATAACAAATTAGTAGTGATAAAAAAATCAAATGTACACCTGGGTCTCCTTTTACGCGATAGATAGGTTCCTCAGAAAACACACGCAAACGAAATTGTGCAAAAATAGACGTAACTTACCTTGAAAAAGGGGGGATATGGACTGTGATTTTTCAAAAATCACATAAAAGCAAACCACCAATGTAAAATTACTTTAAAATTCGTGCAAAAAAAATATAAGAAAATAAAATATGACTAATAAAAAATTTCAAATTTGAAAAAAATTGATACAAGACAAACTTTTTTTAACTATAATATTTAATTTTATTCAAAACAATATATTTTTATGCATAATTTACAGTAATTTACATTTTTTTATACACATTTTAATTATTATCACTATTTGCCATTAAACAGGTTCATTTGCAAACTGGTAAAAAATCAGATTCTTCACAAGAGGAAATACAAGTAGCGCCAATGTCACTCTCATGTTGTGTTAATGGTTTTCTGGTGACAACATAATTAGTAATTAATCTAACAACTAAAAATTAAATTCTTATTTTTGTCTTTAATTTTTTAATTTTCAATTTTAATTGTGCCCACTGCTATTACTCACCTTTTAAAAATAAACTTGCGGACACTAAATGATTAATAATTGATTACGTTCTTTTTTAAAAAGCAAAAACAGAATGTGATTTAAAATGCAAAATTAACATGCACAATGTTTGAAAAATTTTACATTATAATCTTGTAAAATATAATATGTGTATACATAAAATGTGGAAATCATGATTTTAATTTCATTATTGCATAAAATCTTACTATTATAAAGCACTGAAAATATTGAAATTACTAAGATGAAAGTCAAATTCCAATAATGTACTATTACTTTGAATATGATGTAAGTGCACGAAATTTATTATTTAAAGTAATAGCGTATTATCGGAGTTCAACTTCCGGAGAAACGTGAATCGCGTAACTTCAAAATCGCGTAAAAAGAGTCCCAGGTGTACTCAATAATTTGTAAAAAAAAACTTATCATCCATGAATATATACGTTTTAAATATGAAATTTGTTTTACTGTTCTCCAATAAAATTAATTGAATAAAGACTTTGTTCAGAAAAAATGTTGTTCAAATGGTCAATTGATCTTGAATATCAGAGCAATAGTCATATATAAAAACCTCATTGAATTGACCAAAAATATTTACATACTTTTTCCTGAAATAACTGTATTTTAACATTTAATTTTAAATTAAACTTATACCAGTGTTTCTCAAAAGATTTTATTTCTGGAAACCATAAAAATTAATGACATTTAACTTGTGGCCACACACTTTCTTTTTTTATTAATCATGTATAATGTTTTATCGAATTGAAAGCATACAGGTAAATTAACAAAAATATTATCTGTGTAAAGATTTTTGCATAGTTCATTGGAAATATATCTACTAGATCTTTTAAATCTTTTCAAAATAAATACTTTATTCTTCTGTTACACCAAGCATTTTATTGTCTTTTTGTTCTAATTTCTAACGAAAATTATAAGCTTATATTTTTCATAACATACAGTATATGCTGAAGTTGTGTTTTTTTTTTGGTAATAGATTATTTTAAAAAATAAAGTTTGTTTTTTAAAAAGTTTCTCTTTATCTTTTTAGGTAATAGTTTTACAAATGTTTATCTTTAAATTTATTTAGTTTCCTTAATCCAAAATTTAAACTAACACACTTAACATACAAAATCATTTGCAATTGTTAAAGGGAAAATGTGATAAGTTTTAGAAAGTCAACATTAATTGCAAATTTGCAATTAAGTTTTATTGCTTTTTCATAGTATCTTATGCAGAAAATTTAAATTATCTTCAATAGAAAAAATTTTAGCACTTTTTAGCTTATAATAATCTTAAATATAACTGTTATCACTTATTTTACTTCTCATCTACTAATCAGTTATTGTATTCTGGCAGTTACTTTTAATTATAATCACTCCTTCAGGTTTAACTTTATGTTTTCACATCTCATTAAATTTAGATTTTGAATTTTGTAAAATTTCTTCCAGTGACAATTACTAAATAATCAAAATCTTAAACACATTTTAAAAGTATTGATTGTTGGCTGCCACTATTTTTTTCTACCGATTTTTCTAATTTATTTTAGTTGCAAAATATGTGAAATATATAAAAAATCTGCTAATGAAACGCACACTTTTGGCCATTTCAAAATTCAGCAATATCTATACAAATTACATCTAATATTAATTTCTCACACATAGATATACATTCAAATAATATAAAATTGTAATAAAAAATTAAAAAGTACATATTGTTAATTATTCACTAAGATAATCCTATAGAAATTATGAATTCAGTGATCACGCAAGAAAAGAACATAATTTATGTACTTCAAATGCATCCTGTATGCGTTACTAAAATCGCATTAGAAGTAAAGTAAAAACTTAAGATTTTGCAATAATTTTTACATTGTTTTTTTTTTTGCTTATGATTTGTAATTTAAATATATACATAATAGTGATCATGTCAGTAGACACCAATTCCTTATTGACAAAGTTAAATTATTTGAAGATCTGATCAAAAGATTATATAAAACATTTTTATAATAAAATAAAAACTCATTTACTTTATTAGATACAATAAAAATTATATCTATTATTATATACAAAGAATGTTAGGGGGGGGAAGTAAGTTATAAACACAAATATTGTAGTAAAAGTTATTCATTTTTATTGCATTTACTATGAGTTTGTTAAATATGTGTCAGTATTATAATTTTGAAATTTGGTTTATTATTATTCTATTTCTAACCAATATGGATTGTAATTTTGGATATGCATAAGTAGTACCATAAATATAATTATCAGTTTTTGAAAATCTTTTGCAGCAAATTAATATTACAAAATCTATATAGAAATGGTAAAAACATTCTGACAATTAGTCAGCCTAAATTTTACAAAATATTTAAATAAAATATGTGCATAACATAGTAAAGATTAGTTTCAAATATTTAAAACTTGCCATGGATTTTTATGCAAGAAATATAAATTAGCTAATATATAGGTCACTGAAAACACAAGGCGTGTAGTTGATGAAAATCTGAATCTTGAATAGATATGTGATGTAGACAGAACCACATTATATTTGCTAATGCATATTTAGAAAATAATTAGCAACAGAAAATAAAAATTTTGCAGAAATTCAAAAAAATCTAAGAACAGCATTACTATCTTACATATCCCAATGTGTTTCATAAATATAATTAGACAGATATGTTTAAAAGTTTGAATTTTCTTTATTTCAGCATATTCCCCATTATCCAAAAATTCATTTTATTTATTCACATAATTTATTTCACTGTCATGTAGAACTTCTGAATAAATTAATACTTTTACAAAGTAATAATCATCTAATTATGCAAATATGTGATTAAAATATTCTCCACTTTCCATAAGTATAATTCACTTTTAAACAAAACACTTTTTTTGATACAGTTAACTCATTTGTTTCTGTACAAACATTTCTTAAACAATTTAACATTAGGGGGGGGGGTGGATAAGTAGCAATCTTCAACATTAAAGAATTATTAGCATAAGTTGTGGTTTTCTTTAAAGTTTAAAAATATGCCTGAAGAACATCTTGATAATAAACCATATTATCATGTGCAATAAAAAGGAAATTGTTTATAATTTGCTTGTAAAATGTGATATAGGATCTACTTTTGAAAAAAAATAGTAATTTTAATAAAGATAATTTATATAAATGAAAAATTACTGTCAATAAAACACCTGTTGTACATTATTTTTTTGATTCAAAAATAAGTATTTTTAATACTGAAAAAATTACTAAAAATGATATAGATACTATTAATAATGACAAATTAGATGAAATAAAATTGTATTATAACAAGTTAGATGACTTGTTTGATTAGTAATCAAAGGACTTAAAAAACATTCCTTTGTTATAAAAGAAGAGATAAAAAAAGTTATACTTGTTTTTAAAACAAATGTGTAATTAAAAATTAAAAATTATTAAGCAGTTTTATTTGAATAAAATATTTAAATTAAAACAAACAAAGCAATAACTTAAGTGATCAATTTAAATTTAATATTTTAAAAAATAAATTACTACAACAAGTTCTTTTATCCATGTCATTTAATTCCAAATCTTCATATATTTTAACCCACATATATTCAGATGTTTTTAACATTAAACAAGGCAAAACTCTCTATGCAGTAGTGCCACCCTGTGCCAACCAGAGTAATCAATGGATTCCAGAAGGCTTGTGCATAAAATCCCTATTTAGTGCCTTCTGGCATCCATTGATTACTCTGATTGGCACTACTGTATAGAGAGTTTAGCCTTGTTTAATAACAATTATGTGCTAGTATGAGATAGTGATCATATGATGTTTTTAACATGTATGTACAGTATGTAAATATTTACAACATAATTTAATTTAAAAATTATATACTCCAAAAAAAAAAAAAAATACGACTTATTCTCTGTCTTTTTTTCATTTTTCTTGTAATAAAAATTTATGAGCAAATGCAAAACTTTTAATTCCTAAGAGATGGTGAATCCATTAGTTTCAAGCATGTCTGTATGTATAGAGGGCAGTAG
Source organism: Epiperipatus broadwayi (assembly GCA_028023455.1). Classification (NCBI taxonomy): domain Eukaryota; kingdom Metazoa; phylum Onychophora; class Udeonychophora; order Euonychophora; family Peripatidae; genus Epiperipatus; species Epiperipatus broadwayi. Next base: position 573,193 of record JAQFVV010012448.1, on the reverse strand, counting down.
TCATGCTTTTTTATATGATTTGTGATAATAAATCATAATAAATGCTTTGTGAATTAGAAAATTAAATTTTCAAAATTAAAAAAACTTTTTTTTACATATTTATAATTTTTTTAGTTGAATATTTAATATTTTTTGAACACTGTTTATTGAATCATATGTATTTTTATTACGATTTTTACAATCCAATTCAAATGATCACTATTAAATGATCTCCAGTTATTGAGAGAGAAAAAAATATTTCTAATATCTTGAAAATCAAGATTTCTTAATTTCAAAATAAATGATTAAAAAATACAATTTATATATAGAATAGTAATTAGTATTTGTCAGTGGTGTCATTCATATAATCATTTTATATTAACAAAATTTCAATTAATTAATTTAGGTCATCCTAAAATGGGTGATGGATAAATATATTAATAATAATTTTGAATTTATGTATATTATTAAACTTATGTTTTTTTAAATATAATTTAATTTTTCAATAGAATTATTCAAAAATATAATGTACTTACTCTTATTTTTTTCTTATATTTTATTAGTCTATGTTAAGTCTAAAGCCAAATAGTGGATTTTAATTTAAGTAAAAGAAAAATGTGGATACACTTGTTTCTGTACATAATAATATTGTTTTTAATTATTGATTTTTGTCATTTTATAAATAGAATTTTTTTATATATCAAATTTATCAGATAATTTAGCAATACAACATCGGGAGATAATACTGTCTTAATAGTTCTAACTATCAAATATAAAGATCTTACATTTTTAAATATTAATGTAATCAAATTATTATTATTATATACAAAACAAACTTTTAAAAAACTCTGATTTATATATTTTATTGTCATTATTTTTTTCTTGTTATCAAAACCTAGTCAAATAGCAATTGTTGCCTTATTTTTATCCTCAAGTAGATTATTTTTTAAAAACATAGTTTATGATATAATAATGCTGCTAACTTCACTCTATAGCCCGTAATTAATCTTCAGATGAGATTTGATTTTAAAATTTTAATTTGAGGATTATAATGCTAATTATATATAAGCATTTTTCATTATATATATAACTTTTCAAAGTTGTATATGTCTTATTAATTACTTGATCTTTAAATAAATAACCAAAAAAAAAAAGATTTCTATTATTAATAATATCAGATTTCAGAGCACTTATTTGTAAGAATAGATTTAATTACCAAATTTATTTGCCAAAAAGATAATGCAATCAGTATTTTGTTTTAAAAAATTAATAAGCATTTTAATGATTATTGGGAAAAGGTTTGTTATTATTTGCAAATTTATTGTAGCATTTATATTTTATTCCAAATTTCTAACAGATAAACTCTTTATTCATTATTAGAAATAATTTTAGTTTTATAAAATACTTTTATAAATTGAAATATATTACTTTAAGCCATTTTAATTTATAACATATCCACAAACAATACAAAAAGTAAATGTTTAAAACTTAATACTAAGTAATTTGTTAACATTTCAAATTAGAAGCGTACAACTTTCAACTGCATAAGAATAACATTAGTTTTTTATCAAAATTTGAAGAATTATTGATCAATTGCAACAACGAAAATTAGACTGCATAATACAAATAATAAAAACCATATTGTTGATTTCATCTCTCCAAAATTTTGACAATTTTTTCGGATTAAAATGGAAAGATAAAAACGATTACTTAAGCAATCTAAATTTTGCAGTTGATGGGATAGTTTTTAAATAATACTTCTGAGCTTCAACAAATATTACAAGAACTATCAGATAAGAGATAAATATTTTTTTAAGTGGGCAGAATAAAACATGATAGTAATGAATTAGAAGAAGTTAATAACTTATAAATATCTTGGTCATATTATTAATGTAGATGAAATTATAATGAATAATATTAATCACTAAATTAAACTTCAGTGAGTTGTTTTTAATAGAAATAATTTTAATATTAAAAAAAAAAAATAAGTCTATATATTTGGGAGAAAAACGCTTTTTAATAAATATCTTTCAGTATTTAGTTAAGAATTTGAGACTTATACATTTAATAAAAGAATAATATAGAGATTTCAAAGCATGGATTAGTAAAAACAATCTAAAGCAAAACAAATAAATGAGTGAGAAACCAATGAATTTAAAATATCATCTACACAGTTTTCTTTTTAAAAATAGTTCATCACTTTCAATATATATAAATGAATACACCAAACTTCTTCTTTTTAAAACTTGATTTTTTGAGGTGTGTAATTATATTTTTATAATAGTCATATAAAAATCAAGTTTAAAAACAAGAAATTTGGTGAATTCATTTATATATGTGTGTGTAAGAAAATAAAGAGATATCATTAATATCACTGAAAATATTAAAAGACTAAAATTGTCAACTGTTAATTTGAAATAAAAGTATAAATGGAATTTTTAGTGGTAATTTAATTAAAGCTCATTTATACCAAATTAGTAGTAGTAGACAAGACAGAACTTTTAATCAAACTTATTTTTACAAATAATTTTAATTACCAAGTAACATTTAAATATGTAAGTAAATAATTAATTACCACATAAATATATAATATTAATGTCAGTTAAAAAAGATGATAATTGTCTAAAGTTTTGACCTGTATCCTAAAAGATTATAAAAAAAAGACTTTGTGTAAAATAAATAAATAAGTTTACTGAAAGCATGTGAAGAAGAGAATTTTAATGAATCAGAAAAATTGGATTGAACTTTAAATTCATCCTAACATTATATAAACATATAATAATATTGAATAACATTAAAGCAACTTGTCACATCTACAGATATCACAAATAGCCATTTATTTCTGTCATAACATATGTAATCAACAGTCTAGAAATTAATTAACACCCCATTAAACACAGAAGTGCAATTTCCATTTAAATATATTGTCAACTGTTAATTTGAAATAAAAGTATAAATGGAATTTTAGTGGTAATTTAATTAAAGCTCATTTATACCAAATTAGTAGTAGTAGACAAGACAGAACTTTTAATCAAACTTATTTTTACAAATAATTTAATTACCAAGTAACATTTAAATATGTAAGTAAATAATTAACTACCACATAAATATATAATATTAATGAATAATGTTAACTTGAGCCATCTACAGAAATTTACATCATTTTAAGAAGCACTCTTTGAATTTAAAAAAAAAAAATCAATCAATTTTTTTTGGATACATGTTTATGTCATAACCAATGTACAAATTGTCACCTCATTAACATAGCAATGCAGTTTTTATTTAAACATCATTCCAACATTCAATTTCATATTAAAGTTTGAATGGATAGTTTGATTTTTTTCATCAAAGTTTGCCACTTAAAAGAACCTACTAAAATGAAGCATGTTAATTAACATTCTTCAAAATTTTAGAATAAAAAAATCTTTAGTTTGCATACCTATTTATGAACTTCTTAATTTGTATTATGAAATATATTTTTAATAAACAGAAGTGGAGAAAATATATCGTTTTGATGTTTTTTTTAATAAAAAGATAACGTTTTAATGTTTTCTTTAGTTTATTAGTAAACTTAAAATTGATTTTTTTTAAAAAAAAATTACATAAAAATGTAGATTAGAAATAGAATTATTGCAATTTCATTGGATTAAAAATTTAAAATGATAAAAGGTAATAGTAAATTATAACTTCAACATGCAATAAAAAAGTAATAACTTGGTTAATTTCTTAGGAGGTTAGTTGCACTAATCTGCATGTATAAAAGTTTAACTTGACAAACGTTCTTAAATGGTGTATTTTGTATCGTATTTCTTTTATTACAAGCAGTGCATTGACAACCATTGATAGAATCAGAATGCTTTGAAATTCTTTTATTTTCCAAATAATTCATCAATCAACAGAATGACAACTAAAAAAATAGGAGTATTTTTTTTAAAAAATCCAGATTGATTTTTAATCGGACATATTCTTCTGATACTTTAGAATATTTTTTCCATTTTTATTTATTTATAAAATCTATAAAATTTAACATTTTTGTATAAAAAAAATTAATAATACTGTATATTTTTAAAAAATAATTCTCAGCTCTTTTTTTTTTATTTAGCACTTATATATTTTTTGTTTATAAATTTTATTTTAATCGTAGGGTTTTTTTTTTTTTTTCAATTTTAAAACTTATAAAATGTTTTTATTTTATTTTTTATAACGTAATAAAAAACAGTAATACACAAAAAATATGAAATTTAGTTGACACATCAGAAATGAGGTTGGATTTAGCTTTTAATTCACCGTTCTGCCTAAGTGATTCGTCTATTCGAATATTAAAAATATACAAATATTTTATTCTCAGAAGAAAAAGAGAGCTTAATATTTTAATTTACGAATAAAAATTTGTAAATTTTTTCAGATTAATTTTACTTTTAAAAACAAATTTAAGAAAACGAGAAATGATAAAACAGCTTTATTTAGAATCTATTGATAATTATTTTACATTGAAGTAGAGAATCATTCAGTTAATCAAAGTAAGCTCTAGTAATCATTATTTACGTCATAATTTTTAGGCAATATGTAATTATGTTCACAGCATAACTTTTTGCTATCTCACTATTTCACATTAATAAGTAAAAAGGAAAAAAAAATGCTGAAATTGATTTTATCAATAAATCATTAGTAGAATCAACAAAAGATATTTTTTAATTTTTTAATTAAACTATTAAGGTATTTGTAAATGGGTTGCAAACAGTCACAAAAAGTCAAACAATCTTTCAACTGAATCTATAAAAAAAATGCAATATATTTTTAATGTAATCTCTACTGATAATGATAAATTTCACTCATCATCATCATCACTTTATCAATGAATCAAAATTATAAGCGAAAAGCATATTGAATTGACTACATAATGAACTCCTCAATTTCTTAATTATTGTTATTGCTAATAAGCAAAACTTGATAAACATTTTTTACCACAAACAACAATTATTTATAAATATCTTTTATCTACAAAAATGCATAACATTATGCTGCTTTTTGGTAAGGCATTTTTACAACATTTTAATTACTCAAATCAATCACTGTCTGATGCCAAAATTATGATTCAAATTGCATTATTATATTATCAAAAATAAAGACAATAGGACAATTTCATACCCAGTTATATTAATTTCATTTATAATCTTTTTATTTATTTTCTTTCTTTTTTTTAATTAGTCTTCTAAATTAGGTTTTTATAAACCCAATGTTAAACCTTAATAAAAATACTTAAAATTACACTAATCATTTTTTTAAAATCTTTTCAGTGTTATATATTATTGTTTAATGTCTATTTTGCTTATTTATTTATCTTTTTTTATTTTAAATATTAAGTTACTAATATATTTCACATAATTTTTGCTTTTTTGTAAATTAATAGTTCTAAATATTTTATTTGAAATTTCAAAGCTTCTTAGTTTTACAAAAAAATTGTATAATCCTTAGAGCTCTTCTGGTCTCCATACTAAGTAGTTAATTCTATACTTGCTTGGGCCATTACCTTGTCAATTATGGAAAGAAGGGGAGTTGGGGCTCCAAGGCTGAGCTCCAAAATCAGGTAGGAGTTTTCTTTGATTATTTTAATATGAAAAGGGTTAATAATATCACTTTTGTTAAAACGAAGTCAGAAATATTGGACCCGAGTGATGCAATAATTGTTAACAGCAATCGTAACCATACAGACTCTAGTGCAAATCTTAAAACAATTAAACACGAAGTTAAAGGCTCCAAAACATCTGAAAGCATTATTCCTCAACAAAATATTTCAATGGAAAACTTCACAGAATTACGAGATAATAAAATAGCTAATGACTTGGTATCTTTTACCGCAACCAAACTCTAAAAACACACAATAAAAATGATAAAGTTGACTTTGATCTGCCAGATGTCATGACATCTGTACCTAGTGGCAGACAATCTCATCTCAATTTAAATTTTGACATATTTTCTCCACTTTTCAAAAATGTTGGCACTGATCTTCATCAAAATAAAAATCCTACAGTTAATGTTGAACACTATATATCTAATTCCATCAGTTATAACAATTTGCAAACAGGCCATAACAATGAAACAAGAACACATGCTAGCACTGTAACTTCTAATGAATGCTTCACAAATACCATGAGTCTAAACATAGACAATCCACATGAACTCCTGCTAGATATTACCAACATAGATGTAAATATTACTCTCAGTAATAACTATAGTCATAATAAAGATGATCATCTTGATTGCTCCATGTTGGATGATGAAACATATTCCAATATAAATGATAAATTTAATAAATCCATCCATTAACTCTATATAAATCACTACTAAATTACTATAGTGAAAAATCCTTAATTTTAGCGATAACTGATATACAACTTTCATTAATCAGATACCCATTAGACAGACTATATGAGCTCATAAATTATCAGCAGCTCAGAAAGGGCATACACACTCTACTCACTCTTCTCAATGATTGTTACATTATCATAGAGTTTAAATCATGGACTGATAGGATGAACTTTAAAAATCATTCTCCTGCTGGTTTAATTCTCTGCTATATTGATATGAACAGGTCCACCACACTCCAGGGTAGAATTCAAAACTGCATAGCACAGTTAACACAACATGACCTTCAGAATATTCTCAAAAATTTTAGAACAGTAAACAAGTTCCATCACTTAATTAACCCTTACTTAAATGATCAGATATTCTAAACACAGTTGTCTTTGCACTCACCCTTAAAAAACCTCACTCCCATTGACATTCCTATGGTCATCTTAGCCACAGGATCTCCAATAGTTTTAACTTTTCATGGTGTGCAGCCACAATGCTTTCATTATCTTCAACCTTATCAAAAACTGTCCACTTAAAATTTGTGACAAGTGTGGCACCAGGAAAAACAAATCACACCAGTGTGATGACTTCTCAACTAACATCAATGTGTCAGATGCAATAAATAACCGTAGACATTTACATCATGGCTTAGATGATAACCTTATGCATGATGGCAAATATAAACAGTTAACCATGTCTACAAGTAATGATTCAAATGAACATAGCACCTATATAAATGGAAAACTACTTCAACTTTCTAATACATCAAAAATCAACCTTAGAAGTTCACTAACAATACCAACTGAAATCACAAATGACATCATCATCACACATCAACTTGAATCTAAAAATAATGCTATTAACACTAATAAAAACATCCATCAAGTAACAAAAATAAACATGAATACTCATTCAACCAACACTGAGCCTCAAAATTCTCAGATTGATAGTCATCTCATACAACAAATAATAATCAAAATACATAGCCTTAATGACTACAGCATCAATGGCACTCAATCTCTTTCATACCCTGAAATACCATATGGAACTCACAACAAACAAAAAAATTTCAAATACAAAAAAAAAAAAATCTCAGACAATTCCAAAAATAATCAATCAAACATCCAAGATACAGTTTTCATTTCCCATCAAAGCTCTGGGAAGATTAATAAAAGGAAATCAAATATTGTTAATAAGTCCAGTTCTGAAGAGAATAGTGATTTGATTTCTCTTAGTCTGCATTCCCCCTCTAATCATCAAGACCTGTAACTAGATGTTAACAAACATCATAATTCATTAGAAAAGAAAAGGAGAACTATGGATGTTGTTCATACCAGTCCCTTAGCTTCCACTGAAGGCACATTATCTAAGTATCAGGCAGTCTCTGATACCGAACATTTCCTTGGGGAGTCATCACTGATGTCACCCAACTTATCTCAAAATTGTTCTAATGAGCTGAAAAATCCAAGTCTCTGCAACCCTAATGACTATCAGACTTCCTTCATTGAATCCATTACTCCTGTAGCTGGTGATTCACATCAAGACCTTTATAAATTGTATGTTAGCTAGCATGAATATCCATGGAATCTATTCCTTTACCAGAGTGCATGACATTAAGAATTTGTTCCTGCTAAACTTTCCTCATGTATTCCTCATGGGCAAAACCAAGTGCCATTCTAACACTAATTTAAACATATTATCAATTCTTTTTATCTCTTGAATATGTCAAATTCTCAACTGGCTCATCTACCACTATTGGAGTTGGCATATTAATCAACAAATGTCTCCCACCTTCAAGTTTTAATATCCTACTTGTCAATCCCAACATTTATTTTCATAGAAGTCAATTACTGTAGCTACCCGATCATATTTGCCTATGTCTACACATATAAGGATGTTTCCTCATACAAGATAATCCACATATTAAACTTAATCTCCACTCCTGCTATACTCCTTGGAGTCTTCAATACCTCCTACAGTGACTTCAATACAAGTTTCCTTCACTTAATAAATCACCCATTTCTATGTGGAGAGGGCTTCTTTCCTCCTGATGCCTTTTCCTTTTATACTAGGAATAAAAAGTCTCTTAATTGATCTGATGCACTATGTGCCAATCTTCACTTTGACATGCAAACAGTTCTTGTTTCTGTTCCCTTCTCTGACCACATGACATTAGTTGTTGATCTTAATTCCAACAAGATGCCTCTAGCATCAATCAGTCACAACAAAACCATGCACATGATTGGGAAATCCAACATGATGGAAGCCATAATTTCAGAGGCTTGCATATTCTTTCAGGAAATCAAAATCTTGGCTCTTCCAGCAGAAGAGAGCTAGTTTGCCTTTATTAGAATTCTGTAAGTCTGTTCTGAATCATTATTCCAGAAATATTAAGGGCCCTAACAGCCTTCTAAGGGATTTAGTTGATATCAACACACAATTACAGACAATATAGCAGAGATACATTAATCCTCAAGAAATAATTGCGTTAAAGAATCTCTATAAAATCAAACAGAAGATATTGGCAGAGTACATATCCATCAGGAGAGCCAAGTCATACCTTTCTTATCATCATTGTTGGACACAAGCCTATTTTCAATGGGTTCTTGGATCAAATAAAAAACAATTAACACCCTCTTCAATCAACACAAATGGAAACTCCTTTATTGGCCCTCCAATGATGTAAATCATTAGTGACCATTTCTGTCAAGTTATGCAGGCTGGATGTGCTCCCCTACATCAAAACTGGCTTCTAGCATGGGACAACATGATATCTCTGTGGCATCTATACAAGATAAGCTTTTCCTCTCTCCCATCTGGCATATATCCAGTTCTGCAAGGCATACCCAAATTTCTTCTTGCTCATCTAAGCACATTTACAGTGCCAATTATATTCAAAATGATTGATCATTTAGCTACCCAAAATAGATTCATTCCAAATTTATATCCAATAGCCCTTGTGCTCTTCCTTAAAATGACCAAACCAATCACAGATTTATCAAGCATTCGGCCCATATCCATGTCTCCTGTAATAGTTATAATTATGGAATCAGTGATTAAAGATCAAATACAGCCTCTCATTCATAAGCATATCTCCACAAACTGGTAGGGAAAGAAGTACTTGTCCACATCTCATGCCATGACTAAAGTTACAGCCTAATAGATTTTATTAGATATCAATGCAAGTCTAAATCAATCACCATCCAACTTGATATTGCTGTGGCATTTGACTCTGTCAGGGTAGTCATTTTTCTGAATACTCTGGTGGCATATGACCTTCTGGGTGCAATAATACAGATAATTGGCAATCTCCTTAATAACAGAGAGATTTTTGTTTCTCTGGATGAGAAGATTCCCCTGGTTTCAGACCATTTAAAACCACCCCAAAAGGGTCTCCCCTCAGCTCACTTCTTTTCACTGCATACATTAATCTTCTGCTGGTAGACATGAAAAAAAACCTCTCTGGTGTGTTTGTACCATTTCTAAATCAACAAATAAATATTTTTGCCTATATTGATGATATTATGGTTCTACTTCTTGATGCCAAGTTCATTCCTCATCTAATGTCAATCATTCAGTAATACTCTGCCAATTTTTATCTTAAAGTGAATCATGACAAATCTGCAATCTGGAAAATCAAATCTAGTAAATGAATTAATTTAGTCTTCACATAAAGTCTCCAAAGATTCTTGGGATTCCCAGTTTTCAAATCAACTACAGCTATGGTGAAAGACATTCAAGAAGGGATCATACAAATCACTGAAAAGATCACTAACTCACCTCCAAAGTCTATCTGTCATTCTTCAGGAAGTTTGGTCCTCTTAACATGATTGTCATGTCTAGAATATTGTATTATGCCCCCTTCATTAAATACACAAAAAAATCCAAAACAAAATCAATAGTTTATGTTCTAGACTACTCTAGAAAGGTCAAATTGTTGAGGTGAGCCTTAGAAGACTCCAATGCCCCAAGAAACTCAGTGGTTTGTCCTTCCATTATATCCAAGCTATCATCCTACAGAAATCATTTAACACACTTCATAACCTCACCCAGCCTTTGTGTATCATGACCTTATAAATAAGGTAGTCCCAACTGACTGGCCTCCTCCTTATTCCAAATCCTGGATATTGGCTTTAATTCATCATCTATATCAACATCAACTCATTACACAGTCCACCTTTGATCAGAAAATCAAGCTATGGGAAGCTTATAACATCATCCATCCAAATCAACAAAATTTATCAACCAGCCTTAAGATTAATAATCATAAATTATTACATCTCCTCAAAAGATGCAGTCTTGAAGCAAAATTTTTTGATTTTTCTGTCAAAATTAACCTGTCCACCCTACCCACCAATTCTTTCCTGCATTTCAAAAGAGGATATAACAAACTCAATCCAATTAACATCTTGTACTCAATGGAATATGAATCAATTGATCATACTCACAGGTGAAATCTGCAAGAGAACTCGTCATCTCCAAAGCCTCAATTAAATAGTGAGCTCATATTATCACTAGACAAAGCAATGCAGTCTGGCACTTATTCAATAATCAGAATATTCTTTATTCATCTTGCATACACTTTGGATAGTCAGATGTAAAATGCTAATTCAATTGCCACAACCAAACCAAGCTCCCTATTCATAAATCTAATCAAAGAAATCAAAAAGTGAGATGAGCTCTTCTTCACAATCAAAACTTTCAATGACACATGGTCTCTCTTTTCAACAACATAATTGACTGCTATAGCAGCTAACACACATGCTATCTCATCCCCTAAACTATTTGTTTAAATCACTGAACCCAATAATGCTCCCACCCAGGGCAATCTTGACCACTCTGCATCCTTGTACTTCTTACAACAATTTAAAGACTTTGTAATACAAGAACATTCATCTTTAGAAAAACATGTATAACAACATTAATCTCTTCGCCTTGTATCATCTGATTTTCTTGTTCTTTTTAACTATGTAACATACCTTTTTGAATAAATTAAGTTTTGAAATGAACTTGTGTAATCCTTTTATTAAAAGTTATGATTTTATTATTTTTATTTTTTACTATGATTTGATTTATACAAAAATCTTTTGAGATATTTATATGTTAGATGTTAATATTAACTCCCTCCTCCCCATCAGAACTTTCTAAAAACACAAAATGGATTTTTTTGCATATTATACAGAATAACATGTGATCACCTTCATATTATTACTTAATGTAATGAAAAAAAAATTTCATTGAATTGAAATAGTCATTGCATTTAAGATCAACTTCAATATCTCTGTGATTCAGAAATCCATTTAGAAAATCATTAAATAAAAAAATGCATATATTTTATTTATAAACTATTTTTTAAACTTTATAATTTGCTTATGATATTTGTTATTGATTCCAAATTTTGGGCAAAAAATGTCAAAGATATCTTTGAATGACAAAATCATTAATAAAAAGAATGGATTTTTAAATAAAAACAGAGTATTTTTTTTTAAATATGGAAAAAGATTAAAATTTAATATAATAGAGTTGGAGCAAACAAGATTTGCCTATAAGAAATTTTTTTAGAAAAATTAAACAGTGATAAAGAAAGCAGCAACAAAAGCTAATTTTGACAAAAGTAGAACTTTATATTACAGAACAAAAGATTTAACATAATAACATCTTATAGTAATTAACTAGAAAAAATATACATATTTTTTTTAAAAAAGAACAGTGTAAAAATTGCAAAAATATTTTTAAACATTTTAAAGATGTTTTTACAGATTAATGCCATAGCTAATGCATTAATCATGGTATTATTTTAGATAAATTAATATTAACATTATTGTTTTTTTATAGTTGAGAAAAATACAACTTTCCTCAGATTGAAAATAATGTATGAAAAAAAAAGTGCTGAATTATAAACATCAATATTTAAAAAATATTAAATAGGATTTTATATACAAATTCAAACATCAATATTTAAAAAATATTAAATAGGATTTTATATACAAATTCATTAAAAAAAATCTAATAAACTTATCAAACCATCAGTTATTTTGGGGAAACATTATCAATATTAATCCCCATATAACATGATTTGTATTACTTTTAATATAGTGTTTGATCGCAACAAAAATATTAAGCTCTGAAATATACTAAAATGTTTAATATAGTCAAGAAAAATTAATTTGAATAAACATAAAGTGATGATTATAAATGCCAAATGAGTGAAAACTAATATTTTCAATATCTTTCAATCTGAAATGAGAAAGAATTGACTGCATTCTATTTATAATTTGTAATGATTTTGTAGCTGCACTTCCTAATAGTATATAAAATCTGAAATAGTAACAAATCTGTATAACTATGCAAGTGATCATAATTAGTGTAAAGAAATGGAAAGCAGTTACTAAATGAATAAATTCATTATTTAATTTTAATCCTCACTTATGAAATCAAAATCCAAAATTCAGTCTGCACATAAGGATATTGTATCACTACACTATATGGTGCCCATTAATTATTCAAACTTATAGTTGATAGTTTTAGAATAGATTGATGACATTTGTTCTTAGGAGGTTATAAGAAAAGTCATGTGATAGTATTGTTGGTGACAATGTAAAATATTATGAAAATAACTAATATTTCTTCATGGATAGTATAAAAATATGAAGGTAAACATGAAGGTATAAGTTAATTGCTTAGTTAATGGAGCTGAGGAAACAATATAATAACATCAGTAAAAGGAATAACAAATTTTAACATGTATCACCGAGACACTTAAAAAAAATATAATGACTGTCAAACAGGTTGTGCTGTAGAGAAAAGTTTTATTACCCAATATGAAAGCACGAAAAGCTTATTGATAATAATATAAGTATGTAAAAAAATTTTGCATCAAATATGAAAATTTATACAGCTAAAACTTTATAGAAATATGTAAGTTTCTGAAAATAATGTAAACATTTGCTTATATAGATGTAAAATTTGGCAAATAATTCAAGAAATTGATAGATTTATGTAATACTATTACACCCTAAAGCTTTTACTACATACATTATGTTTGCATATGTTTGCATATAAATAATATAAAATTCATTAAAGTTTATAATCTAGCTTTAAATATGAAATTCTGAAGTAGCTTATATTAAAAATTTTAAAAATGATATATTATTATCAATGAATAATTATTAAAAATTGTGCTTTATTGTTTACTTAACCAATCTTTTTTAGGAAAAAAAATAGAATCATAAGGTTATATTGCATATATAAACTGTTATTATATATTTACATTCTAATTTTAACCACTTCAAATCCATTATATTGTTCTTATTTTCCAGTGCAGAAAATCGAATATCCTCTCTCACTATGCAAGCATTTCATATAAACCTTTATTTGTTGGGATACATGATAAAACACTTGAATCTTTATATCAATGAAAATCATTCAAATTTTTCACTATATACACATGAATTTTTATCAAAGCAATATAAAAATTGCAGAATAATTTGAAACTTTTAGAGTAAACTTAAATATATCCTTAAGCAGATTCAAACTATGCAATTTGGTTATTAAAAAAAAACATTTAAAATTGGCTATGAAGATTGGAACTTCTATAATAATAATAATAATAATAATAATAATAATAATAATAATAATAATAATAATAATAATAATAATAATAATAATAATAATAATAATAATAATAATAATAATAATAATAATAATAATAATAATAATAATAATAATAATAATAATAATAATAATAATAATAATAATAATAATAATAATAATAATAATAATAATAATAATAATAATAATAATAATAATAATAATAATAATAATAATAATAATAATAATAATAATAATAATAATAATAATAATAATAATAATAATAATAATAATAATAATAATAATAATAATAATAATAATAATAATAATAATAATAATAATAATAATAATAATAATAATAATAATAATAATAATAATAATAATAATAATAATAATAATAATAATAATAATAATAATAATAATAATAATAATAATAATAGCGCCACCTGGTTACTTGCATTGTTGCAGGTAAGAAAAAAGTCTCCTAGTTTTTTTCAAATTAAATAGCTATACAAGTGGATTTTTCCCTTAAATATTTAAATATGCTATACTCAATGCCTACCTGAGCATTTTAAGAAATGTGCGTGTCCTAAAATAATTAGTGAACAACGATATAAAAATCAATAATAGTTACGAGTAGTAATTAATTCTCCGGTATGGCGTATAGATGTCAATGCAAAAAATTATAATTAATAACATTCTTTAGAATCAAAAAGTAAAAAGAGTAGAAGGAAAAATAGCGAAAAACATAATAAGTTTTAAATTTTAAAAAATAGTTTAAAAAATCAAAACAAAACCTTACCTTGTTGAAAAATTACTTGCGTAAATAATAAAATGATGACTGCCCAGTCGTCAGCTCAAGAAGCTGGGCCTTCACACCACACAAGAAAAACATATGCAACTATTGCAAAAACTTACCAAGATAACGTAAACCCGGGAAAAAATCCCAGATTTAGAAAGACTACGTCAGACGATCTTAAAGACTTGGATCTAGTAAACCAAAATGAAATTGAGCCCCCCCACACACAATGGACAGATGATATGCTGGAACAGATTGGGGTCAGATTCAATAATACGATACCTAGAACCCTTTTTTCTACATTCAAAAGATTTTTTACTGAAAAATCAATAGTGTTGGCGGTAACAGACAATCACCGCACTCTCTACCATTTCCCCAAGGAGCTACTTATTGAAGCACTAAACAAAAATAATTTACTGGAGACAGTACAATGCATAGGTGACCATCCAAATAGCAGATATGTAGTGGTTGAGTTTTGTGAAGCTACACAAAGGGATCAATTCAAAAATCATATTAAAACTCTAGGTAATTTTGCAATCGTACATGTTGATGAAAACAGATACAAAAACATCACCGGAGTATTAAAAAATGCCTACTTCAGATATAGCTTTGACGATTTCCAAAGAATGATGAATCCATTCGGAAAGGTTACAGCAGATATACCTCAAAGAAACATCAGTACCCGTATTCACAAATAGTTTTGAATACAAAGTCAAGCTAAACAAAGAAATAGACCCAGAAAACATTCCAACACACATAACAGACCAAGAGGCAACGCTATACTTATATATCCGAGGACTAAAGCCACGTTGTTTCGCCTGTGGCAAAAGAGGCCACATAGCAACGCAATGCAATGAAGAAGTAAATCTAGTGGAAGAGAATAACCACCCCTCACAAAGATTAGAAGGGGAACCAAATAGAGCACACAAATCCATGGAGCAGGAAAACATAGATTTCCCACCACTTAAGTCAATAATATCAAAAATTAAAATTAATAAATATAAAACGATAGACCATCCCCCAAGCAAGTCAATGAAAATAACAATTAACACAAACACGAATGAGGAAGAGGAAAACTTTGAACCCCAGGCAAAATCACTTAGTGATAAGTTAATAGAACATGAAAATAATTACATGCAAAAAGAAACAAAAGAACTGCCAAACGGAGATAACAATCAAGCTGAGGACAAAACAATAATCAAAACGACAACTGAAATAATGGATACCACCACACAATCCTTTCCAGCAGTTAAAAACACACCTCCAGAAAGTAAACGAAAACAAGCAGAACAAAAAAAAATAGAGAAAACAAATGAAAGCATGCAAAATGAAGTGAAGGAAATCTCAAAAGAAAATAAATATCATACAGAACACACAATAATAAATAAAACCGCAACAGAAATCATGGACAGCATTACAGAGTTTTTTCCAAATGTTGGAAGCACACCAACGGAAACTAAAAGAAAGCAGCCCAAAGTAAAAAAAACTAGAGAAAGCAAAAAAATTAAAACTAACGAGCAAGAACTTACACAAGTAGACATGCCGGACCAATCATCAGATGAATCTATGGAAATAGAATCACTCTTACTGGAAGAAATGACTTTGGAAAACGAAAACAAAGAGACTGCAATAGATAAACATGCAAATAGTAAGTCTGCCAGCAGCAAAAAAAAACCGCAATAAAAAAACGTTTAGCTCGCAGGTACGAGATAAAATTCCAGCACTCTAATCGGAAAAAAATATAAATAATATCCCCTACATACAAAAATATACAATTTAAATGAAGATAAATATTAGTGCAGTAAACGTCCGAGGTTTGAATTCAATTAAAAGAATGCAGCAAATTAAATATTGGATACAGACAACACAACCATCCATTTTAGGGCTATTGGAAACAAAAATTTATAGCAGATCCCGCTTTGATCCAGCGCTACATATGAATAAAATAGGCTTTTGTGCATGCTCCAGAGATACAGCAATGCCTTCAAATGGCACAGGTATTTTTATCAACCAACAATGCCCATTCACTACTTTTAAAATAATTTTTATAGATGCAAATCTCCTTATAACAACATTCAATCATAGACAACTTTCAATCAATGTTATTTTTGTATATATACCTCCGGGGCCAATAGTAATTAGCAGAATAATTGCTACAATAAATTCAATTCTAGCTACCAATCCTCATCCCACTATTCTTGCTGGAGATTTTAATATGACCTATAAAAAGTTTGTCACAAAATGGTTACACCAATTTACAATACCACTAATGAGCGGGGAAGGGTTTCTTCCACCGGACTCAGTATCTTTTTATAATAACAGACACGGTACTTTGATTGATCTGCTGTTTTATTCTCCCATGTTACACCACGCAATTGAAGTAAAACTTTCTCCCACCAATTTTTCTGATCATGCAGCACAAATAATGAAACTAAATTTAGACACACACTGCAATACTTTTAACAACATACAAAAAACAATAAGAATTCTACTTCCAAATAGTACTCCCGAGGCTCTCTTCTCAGAAATGTATATAATGTTAAACAAATTAAATCAAATTGAACTGGACCCGATTTCCAAATATATAGCATATATAAATACACTCTCGTTTAACATAAATCACATTACACAAAAATCCACCCCCCCCCTTCAAAATTAATCACATTAGCAGAGGAAATAAATAAAAGGATAATACAGGCAAAACCAGTCAAGAATAACCAAGCAAATATAATAAAGCTAACAAAGTTATACAATCAAACCGTTGATAAACTGAAACAATATCTAGCAATAAGGAAAAAGAAAATTTGTCTCACACAACAACATACATGGACCCGTGGATATATTCGTTGGGCTTTAGGTTATCCATGCACAAACAAAGTACCAATGGCACTAGAATGGGAAAATAGAGTGACAGCTGGTTATAATATGCTAGACCCTATATATAACTACTTCAAAAAAAAACTAACTAAAAATAATCATTTCAAACCACTTGCAGATTATTTTGGCAAGCCAGAAACGGAAACACCTTTTGAAATAAAAGATTTTGCAATAGTTTTAAACTCAGTCCCAAGCACATGTCATCCAGGGCCACCAGGGATCCCACAATTTGTACTGTCACATCTCAGCCAATTCACAAATAAATATTTATGTCAACTTGCAAATCAATTATCACAGAAACTATACAATATACAAGGGCTATATCCAATATCAATGGTCCCATTTATAAAAAAACAAGAACCAATTTCCACACTAGCCAATCTCCGACCAATCTCAATGGAGCCATTGGGAATAAAAATACTGGAAAAGGTCATAAAGGATAAAATTGAACAATACATAGTACCAATAATATCACAGCATCAATACGCAAAAAAGGGGTCATCCACAGGGCAGGCAGCACTAATATATAATGCGCTAATCAATTCAGTTATTAAAAAGAAAAAAATATGCACCAATGGTAGTCCAGCTGGATTTTGAAAGTGCTTTTGACTCTGTCCCAATAGAAACACTATTGAGTCAGCTAAAAGAAACACAGATACCTAAAACAATATTATATACAATAGGCAATTTGCTTCTAAATAGAGAAATACACATCACGCTCAATGGTAGATCCACATCATCATTCAATCCCAGCCAATCAATCCCGCAAGGTTCTCCACTAAGCACACTGCTATTTACCTTTTATTTAAATCCACTGCTAGAGCAAATAAACAAAAAAATTCAAGGAATTCAAATACCAAATACTAATACATACATTCCCTGCATAGCTTATATGGATGATGTCACAGTGTTTCTAAACTCAAAAAAGCAAATACATATACTACAGGAAATAATAGAAGAATACACAAAAAATTTCAAATTAAAAATTAACATCAATAAATCAGTAGCATGGTCAATATACACAGGCAAAACAGACACACAAATTTATCAAGGTAAGCCCAGTAATTTCCTGGGTTTTCCTTTCCACTTGGGAATGAGCCAGATGAGAAGGAATATACAAAATAAACTCAAGTTCGAAGCGGAAAGGATCATAACATCACTCTCCAGATCATATCTTTTACTCTATGCAAAAGTGTCACTATTTAATCAACTTATAATGACCAAAATAACTTACTACCTGCCAATAATTACTTTTACAAAACAATTTACAAAGTCAATTAACTCACTCTGTAATAAACTATTATGGAACAGAAAAATAGTAGCAATTTCCTTAAAGCAACTTAACCAACCAACAAAATGGAATGGCCTTGGACTGCATGCTATACATACTTTCTACACACAAACAACAGTAAATCTACTGATTACAATATTCAGACGTTTTCCAAACATAGAACCAAAAGAGGAAATCACACCAATGGACCGACCCCCACCCACAGACAATTATATAAATACACTATTGATAGGTATTAAAAACATTAAAGATAAAATAGCACTGAAGAATCCAATTAAATATACTTATTGGCAAATTCATGATTTTCTAACTCAAAGCCAAGAAAACAACAATAGGATAACAGTACTAGGAATAAATAATAGTCAATTACTCAAAAAGTACAAAACATGGTATTTAGAACCTAAATTGTTTGACTTCATCCTCAAATTGAATTTAAATGCACTACCTACAGCACATTTCATTCGGTTCAGAAGATTTTACCTAAATGTTGATCCAATGTGTGCTTTATGTCACCGGGAAGAAGAAACACAAGAACATTTAATATATCACTGTAAAGGCTTAGAAAAAGTCAGACAAATGATGGTGAATAATTACAGGAAAAGGGAAACCACAATAGAAAAAATGCTAAAGGCTTTCAATGAAAATAAAATACCTATAATACGTGCAGCAACTTTCAGTATATATGCCTTATGGTGTACTAGATGTGCTTTCACTTTAGGAAACAATCCAAGAAGACATCCCAACACATATCACAACAAACTAGGAAAACTTAAGGAAAGGGACAATCTTCTAGCACCACCGGACATTTATGCTGCCACATGGTCTCTATTTAAAATAAAAGCAGCCTTATAATGGATAGACCAAATACAACCTCTGAAAAATGGAAAACTGAAATGAACTCATAATAAGAACTGAAAAATCTAAAAGGTGTGAACTGCAAAAGACGCTAATGGTTAAAAAAAACAAAAGTATATTTTCTGTGTTTCAAGATGTATCCTAGAATATGATGTTTTATACAATGTATTACTTGATAAGAATGTAACCTTTTTTTTGCCTAATAAAGTTTGCTTTGAAATATAATAATAATAATAATAATAATAATAATAATAATAATAATAATAATAATAATAATAATAATAATAATAATAATAATAATAATAATAATAATAATAATAATAATAATAATAATAATAATAATAATAATAATAATAATAATAATAATAATAATAATAATAATAATAATAATAATAATAATAATAATAATAATAATAATAATAATAATAATAATAATAATAATAATAATAATAATAATAATAATAATAATAATAATAATAATAATAATAATAATAATAATAACAACAACAACAACATTTAAGATCATAATTAGATAATTAATATTATCACCAGAAGTGGACAAATATTATCAATAATAGACAATCACTAAAAATATTTCAAAAATATAAAATCAGCATAACATCTTTTATTCTTTTTCAGTTTTCAAACTTTTATAAATACTAACCTTTTTTCTAACACATCTTCTAAACATGACTTATCATTGCCTATCTAATATAGCATAGTTTGCATTTTTTATCTCCAGATCAATATCTGTCTTTTTCTTTAATGAATGAGGACTTGAGAATAAACTTTGGAAGCAATTCAATTTTAATTTCCATGTTCTTATTGAAATAAGCAAAAACTAAAAACTGGTTTGGGAATTATAAAATGAATTTTTATTCATATATGGTAACACTTGAAACCTCATGTTTAAAATAGATGGCACAAAAGTAGATGAAAATGGTTGTCATCTGATAATCATTGATAACTCAAGTTTAGAATAGGCAATACCAGAATGAAGAGAAGAGACCTATTCTTATTTTAAAACTATACAAAAAGATATTTAATATTCTAATTATTAAAGAATTTTACACAGATATAATTATTGCAATAAACGATCTACATTAAAAAGTTTGTGATTGTAAGCATTTGCAATAATTATTTCTATGCAAATTATTTTTAGATATATTCAGAACTATTATATCTATTGATATACTAATAAAAATGTACTAAAATCATGTATCTCATAAATAAAAGGAAACGCTTTAGTTATAGTTATCATACATATGAAATTAATTTAAATGGCATCACCTGTTAACATAGATACACTTAATTTTTACTATAACATATGTATAAAAATATGAAATGTTATTACCTTTAATATCTATTTAATAGTAACAAGATGTTTGATCACTCCGTTTTGTTGTTTATTTAGTTAAAATATATGTAATATTACCAAGAAAAGAAAAAAGTGTTTTTAGTAGTAGTAGTAATAGTAGTAAGCATAGTAGTAGTTGTGGTAGTAATAGCAGCAGAAGTAATGGAAAATAGTAGCATTGTCTAATATTTAACTCAACTCCTAAAAAAATAAATCTTCAACTTAAAAAAAACTTCAAGTGACAATTATTAATATTAAACTTTTATTTTTTTTAACTTAATTATTTTTAAAAAGTTTTATACAAAAGTTGGTTTATTTGTATTCCATCTGCTATATACGACTAGATAATAATTTAAGTCCAGATCAAGTGAATCTGGAAACCTTTTCAGGTCATAAGCAGACTTAGGAGTTTTTTCTTTGCGTAGATGACTTAAACCCAAGGGTAATCAACAGGAATCAATCCATAAGTATCTTCTATTATTGAATTAGGAATAAAAAATCCAAATTAATCTAGATTGGTCAGATAAGTATCGATACTGTGATTGCATAAGCTAATATAAGAATATAATATGATGCGGTTACTATGACTGGTGGTGATGTTGTACTCCTAAAAGACGCTGAGCTCATAATTGTCTTCAGAATATTGTTTTCTTAAATAGTTGAAAATAATATTAAACACGATATAGTAGAAAATTACAAATTAAGAAAATAAATTACATATTTGCTTTTTTAATTAAAATTTTAAATCTTGGTAAAGGTCCAAGATTATATATTGAGTTATTTTAGTAGTTCTTATTTATCAAGAGTCATAAATTTGAATTATTAAACAAAGTTTTTTCCCAACAATTTGTAGAATTGTATTTCTTCAAATATATATTATAAAACTTAACTATTCAATTATTAATAACTTAACTTGATAAAGGATCGAAGGTTGGGAGTGGGAAGTATCAAATAATAAATTTAAGAAAACGGATATTTTTGTTAGACTAAATTTTGAAGACATTAATAATAATAGAATTAAAAGATTTAAATTTATGCTAAAATGTTGGCGCCTGCTTAGCGTAAACAGACTATGTAAAAGCAAAATTTAATTTGATACTGTCTATAACAATATATTTTTTATAAGTTTATAATGTTATGTGTAAATAAACCTCATTTTAAAACATAAATATGCCAAATAGATGGGACAGATGTCTATCTCGCTTACTCTACATATAAACACTATTATTTTCTCTGTTCAAAATGCAAAAATTAAAATAATATAGCATTTTTAAATATTTTCATGCTAGTTTATTTTCAAATCAACACAAGTATCATTTTTGGTTTTTTTTTTAAAAAAAAAAACATTTTGCTGCATATATTTTGGTATTGTTTCTACAGTAAAAAATAATATTTAAGCATTTTTTTTCCAAAACGTAGTAATCGATCATTTCTTCATTACTTCCTTTTTTATATATATATATATAAGACTTATACTTTTATTTATTTTAACTTTTTTTTCTCTATTTTTTTCAGCTACACTTTTTTTTCTTTCTCTTTCTCAAAAAAAGAAAGTGTATTTGAGTTATTTTTCAACAAAGCTTGTCCTTTTTATTATTGATCAACTTTTTCTATCTTTTTATTAAAATATATTTTGATTAAATTTTTACCACTTTCATCAATACTTTTATTGAAATTTACAAACTTACGGTTAGTTAAGTTTGTTCGTAAACATTTTGAAATATATATATTATGTAACAGACTGCTTTATTCTTTTAATTTTATTATAATTTTTATATCTATTATTACTAATATTGTAATATCAGTATTAAACTTCATGGTCTACTTTTAGTTATATATCTGGGGGGTATTTTAATTAATGTCCATCCATGTTAAGAAAGCTCTTTGTTTTAATCTTTCAAAATTTAATTTCTTTCATATTGTTTACTTATTGTATCTCATTTTCAAAACTTTTTTTACCCTAATATAGTATTTCCTATCCTATTTTTAAAATAATTACTTTTCAATATATTTTTGGATACCAATTTTTTTTTTCATTTAAACTTTTATATAAGAATATATTAATTTCAAATAATTTTTAAAACATGAACTCTTGGTGACTTTATGTCTTAAAAATTATATATCAACTATTTTGTTATTATTATTATAGATTTTTAAAAATCACTATATTGATTAATACGTTGTACATTATATTTTTCATTTCAAAATATACTTTATTCACAATCAGGACATAATACAAGGAAAGCAATTAACTGTAAATCAAAGTTGGGAATCTACATATAGTCCCAACATTTACATCAATTATTCAAATCCTAATTACAGGTCATGCACATTTGAATAATTCCAATAACCTGGAATAAATATAAATGTGATGTTACAATTGTAGCAATGTAAACATTAACAAAACACTGAAAATGCCAAAGTGTAATATGAAATTAAGTACATAGTGAAGATCATGGAGTAATTAAGAACACAGGATAAATTAATTATAATGGTATACAGCATAACATTATGATACAGAGGGTAATATTGTTAACCAGAAATTTGGGAATTGGTGAAGACTGATAATAGTCATAAGACTATTTACAATATATACATTAAAGGAAATAAGGGAGTCAGCTCAGTAGTAATAATTTGGTAAAATTAGGTTTTAACACAAAGTATAAACAAACTATTATTAAAATTAGCATGAGTACATAAAATTAAAACAATTTCAGCAATCAGGAAATACATGATCATAGTATCAAATACAATCAGTTTATAAACTTAAATAAGAATATCAGTTCAATCATAATTGTATTAGTAAGCCAGCCAGGGAGCATGGGTGGCATATGCCAACCAATATCCTCAGCTGGCTCCAAGTTTGGTCTGCCAACCAAGGCATGCAAGTTCTTTTGTCCATTTCCTTTGTTTTACTGAGGAAGCTAATAATAAAATCTTCAACCAGATAGTCCAACCCTTTCTCAAATATCATTTTGCATCTTGCTATCCATATAACAAAGTTTATATATGTCACAAATCTAATCATTCCAAATATACCTTTCTCAAAGGCCAACTTTAACATTACACAGGACTGGTCAGGGTTGGCAATTTTTCCCAAAATATAATTTCCAAGGTAAGTCCATGAATCACAATGAGAAAATTCATGATTCATGAACTCCTTCTGTTTATTGCAAAGGGGGCATATGGTGTCAATTTTGTAACCTCTATGATAGCACAAAAAAGCTCCAGTGGGGAGTGCACCAAGGTTAATTTTCAACAAAAAATCTACATATTTTGGTTCAAGATTCAGAAATTTTGTCCACTTTACAAAATGAGGAATTCCCACTGAGAGTAAATTAACAGCCCTGGTTCTCCTGAAAAACAAAAAATTGGTAGATCTCCCAATAGGATAATTTGGAGTTAAACAGGGAACTAGAGTTCTTGATGCTTTTAATCACTAATGTGACCTGCTGTTGAATCCATAGATTTTTGCATTTAGGAGGAGGCCTGTCAATTGGTTCCACTTCTTCAATTCTCATTAAGTAGTTTAACCAATATATTGTTGGTACGTTGAATTTGTTAGATCTTAATAGAATGTAATGCCAGGCCATTCAGTAACTAGGCTTTTGTAATAGATTGAGGCTGATGGCAGGAGCCCACCCCAGCATAGCTTCCTGCAAAGTTTCTCAACTTCTCTTATGAAAGCACTAGTTGGGGCAAAGCCAGCAAGGTAGTAGATTATTTTTAGCAGTACTACCATGTTTAGCAAGACGACTTGCCCCAATATTGACAGATAAATCTTTGATAGTTGTAAATTATTTTTAGTTGGTTAAAAACAATTTTTTTAAATATATTTTCATCTTGGTTTTGTAGTAAAATGAAATGAATCTAAAAGCTTTGATTCAAATAAATAGATTATTTTTGTCTTTGTATCTAATAATACTGTTTACTTTTTTAAAAGCTAAAATATATTATTTCATTAGTTATCTTATTCTTAATTTATACAATATTTAATTTTTCAAATATTTATGTTTTTCATTAATATATAATAATTTCAAAACTTTTTAAAAATTGTTTTACAATTGAATCAAAGTAATAATAAGACCAAAAACTATATATAAAATACATGTATATTTCTTCAAAAATCAATCATTTCAACATTATTTATTTATTAGATTTTTCAAAAAAATATCTGGCTGAAAAATAAAAATAAAATGCATAAATATTTTATATTTTAGAACACACTAATATAAAAACATATAAATATCTATATTCAAAAAAAAACTTCTTTAAAATTTTCTTATACTAAAAATTATTTCAATAAGAAAATTATATAAGATGGTCACAAAAATTTGAAATGTAAAAATCTCTAATACTTTAAGTGGTATCTTATTGAAGCCTTAATAATTTAATTTTAGTAATTACCTAGATAATAAAAAGAATATCTACATGCATATACATGTTAAATCTATGTATGTATTTTTAAAGTAAGTTTGTTATATAAATAATTGCAAATAAATGAGTAATTTTTGTAAATAGCAATTGTTAAGTTATTATTAAAAAGTTTAAACACTTTTACGTGTTAAAACATGTAATAATAATTTTTAAATATATACACCTGGGTCTCGTTTTACACGATAGATAGGTTCCTCAGAAAACATGCGCAAATGAAATCGCACAAAAATAGACGTAACTTACATTGAAAAAGGGGGGATGCAGTCTGTGATTTTTCAAAATTCGCATAAAAGCAAAGCACCAATGTAAAAGTACTTTAAAATTCACGCGAAAAAAAAAAATAAGGAAATAAAATATGACTAATAAAAAATTTCAAATTTGAAAAAAATTGATACAAGACAAACTTTTTTTAACTATAATATTTAATTTTATTCAAAATAATATATTTTTATGCATAATTTACAGTACAGTAATTTACATTTTTTTATACATGTTTTAATTATTATAGCTATTTGCTGAAAAACACGTTCATTTGCAAACAACTAGCGCCAACTTCACACTCATGTTGTGTCGATGGTTTTCTGGTGACAATGTAATTAGTAATTAATCTTTGAGATGATGATTTTATTAATTGTTTATGAAACTAACAACTAAAAATTAAATTCTTATTTTTGTCTTTAATTTTTAATTCTGTTTAAAAATCAAATTTCACATCACATTATTTCAAGTCGCCATAAGTAATTTTTAAATTGTTAATTACAATTAAAAATCAGATTTTAATTTTTAATTGTCAAATTTAATTGTGCCCACTGCTATTACTGACCTTTTAAAAATAAACTTGTGGACACTAAATGATTAATAATTGATTATGTTCTCTTTTAAAAAGCAAAAACAGAATGTGATTTAAAATGCAAAATTAACACACACAATGTTTGAACAAATTTACATTATAATCTTGTAAAATTTAATGTGTGTATACATAAAATGTGGAAATCATGATTTTAATTTCATTATTGCATAAAATCTTACTATTATAAAGCACTGAAAATATTGAAATTACTAAGTTGAAAGTCGAATTCCAATAATGTGCTATTACTTTCAATATAACGTAAGTGTGCGAAATTTATTATTTAAAGTAATAGTGCAATATCGGAGTTTGACTTCCGGTGAAACACGAATCGCGTAACTTCAAAATCATGTTAAATAACTCTGCGTAAAAAGAGATCCAGGTGTATATATATATATTATAAAATGTCAAATCTGGAAAACAGAAAGTTTACAACATAGAAGGTATTCAAAAATTGGACTATTGAAAAATAGATAATAATAATAATCAGTGGATCCATAATGGTTGAAAACCATGATAATGATACAGATAAAATTAATATTTGTGTATAGACTTTTTTTATTGGCATAAATATTTACTTTTGATAGATTTTTTAATCTGATAAAATGATTTAAATTACTTGACATTTTGCCTTGAATTTTTGATTAATATTGTCAACTATATATATATATATATATATATATATATATATATATATATGTAACTGTACAAAACTGGGGATGGGTAAGATGCCTTACTATGCCTAAATTAATGTGTCTAATCATATCAGTATGAATGATGATGATGATGAAAGAAGTGTTGTTAGGCCCCACAGATTTGGGTATGTCAGATTGTAACTGATAGAAGGTATAAAAAAATCTCTTATTAAAATGTTCCATAGGTTCTCTATACCCAAATTATAATTGTACAAAAGGTGGCTTTTAAATTAAATAGTAAATAAATATATAAATAAAAAGAAACTTTATCATTTATATATCAAACTCTAATCGTAATTAATATGGAAGTATGCCACCTTTTGAGATAATATCTCACAACAAAACAAGCCAAACTCTTAATAATAATGAAAAAAACATATCCAAGATTTATTATCTCTCCATATTGTAATTATTTACTTTCAGGGTTTAACATTAAAATTCCCTAATGAGATGTGATCACTTTTTAAATATAAAATAAAAGCAAAGGGAATATTTTATTGAATCTAAACTATATTTACAAACCAACTGAATATTAAGAGTTTATTTATTATCTTAATTCATTAATGTTAAATAATATAAGTGTTTATTAAGATTTGTACAACTAATTTACAGCATTTCAATATTCTCAGAGTAAAATAATTACATTATCAAAATCAAGTATTGCACTATGACCCACACATACAGATAACTGAGGTGATTTAAAAAAAAAATCAAACTTTAAATAAAGCAATTGGTTCGTCTTTTATTTATATGTATTTTTCTTTTTTAGAGTGGTAACAATAACATAAAATAACAAAGCAAGAATATCTATTCCATTTCATAGGTCATAAAACTCATATTGAGTAATATTTGATACTGATATATAAGTTTAAATTGCATTTATGTTCAAATGAATAACATTTATATCATAGTATTAAATAAGTCATAATAATCATGATACTTGCTGACATCTAAATGGTTCAATATCAGAGACTTGTTCTCTGGATAGAATTACACCAACTTTTCACATAAAAAAAATAGCAAAATTCTCTTTAAACTTTAGTGGATACATCTGTGTTTCTTTGAACTATATTTCCCTTTTTTGAGATAATCAAATACAAATAATCTCTTAAAATAATATTTTTTATTTAACAAAAAGCTTCTTAAATGTGACTAAACACTACTATATTTATCTTCATTATGCTTAACTTTATAAAGTCTAATAGGAATTTTATCATCGCATTATAGTGACTCTGATAGGTAATTTTTAATAATAAGCACTTATAAACAATACATCACATCACTCATATATAAAATATTATAATAGCAAATTTATTCTTCAAACATATTTCATGATTACTGAATGATCTCAAATTATATGCAAATAAAAATATATACTTTGATAATAATAATCATATCAAATTTTTAATGTTTAAAGTAATCTTCATGTTAACACAAATGCCGATAAAAAGTTCACCTAATGCATTTATATTATATTATACAGATATGCTACATGTTAAGTATATGCATATGCATTATAAGTTCATTAAAAATAATAATACCTGTTAATAACCTCCAATCTTTTCAAGAGATACTAAAGAATAAAAAATATATACATGACAAAAAATAACAAATGTATATACACATCAGTTTTAAACATTAACTATATTCAATTGACCTTCTCTTATAATTTTCTTATTTTATTAATAAGATAATCAATTTTTTGAAAAGTCACTGCTTTGACCTTGGCTTGACTCTGTTAATATGGCTGATGAAATCTTCTATTGATGAATGCATGAATTTTTGAAGAATGTGAGTTGATTTTGAAATATTATTTCTGCAAATCATGTTGATGGACTAAAAAGATTAATCAGAATTATTGGAAATGATTTTTCCATTGTAATGTTGTTTCCTTTCTCCTGTGCATGGATAGCTATTTGCTTAATACACTTTCTTTTTCAGGTGCATGCTTGTTAATGGTCTTTTATTTGGTGAAAACTAGTAAATATAAGCAAAAAGGGATTAAAACCTCAGATAGCTGGTCTATCTACCCATGCACATTTTTCTATCCACATTCGATTCAAATAGAAATTATTTTATTTTTAGATAAATAAGGCAAAATTAGCAAGAGTAAATTTTGCTAGCCTTCTGTATGCCAAAAAAGTAATAATAGTAAAACATGATCTTCACATGCTCTTTCCTTTTATTTCATAATTGATCTCCTAAGCATTTTAGATTTATAGCTTCTCTAAGAATATTCAGATTCAGGTGTGTGTTGATAATAATCCTTTTAACTTTGTCTTTGAACATGTTCCATTGTATTGTTGATATTAATAAAAAAGTAACAATACAGTTAATTAAAATATATAAACAGTTTAAAATACAAAAAGAAAAAGAAAATACAAATACATAAATCACAAATCTTTTTTTTTTTTTTACAAATAAATAAATTCACACCTATATTTTTAACTTTTCCTGTTATTAACAATACTCCTAATATAATCTTCATATTATATCTTTATCTACATTTTATTACCATCGCCCTCTTAACAACCATATTAATCTTTGAAATGTCAGAGAAACAAGAAAAAATAACAAAACAATAAAAAACTAGCAAAAATTAAAATTGAAACGTTTTCTACAACTATATATTAAAAGATATTGCAATGTACATTAAATATTTAAGTATATAAATGAATATATATCCAACTGAATAAAAGATGTTTATTATTCTTTAATAATAAATAATTCAGAACCTTACGAATATTAAAAAAAAAAATTATTTACTTTCATCCCTCTCTTTTATAGATATCATAATTAATTGTAAGGATTGAGCCATCTAATTCTTACAATATATATATATGATTGAATTAGGTGAGAGATGCATCGATGAGAACAAATGTGAAAATATATCTTGCAATGGATTGTACGCCTCTTCACAAAATATTAAAAATGACAAAAACCAGTTTTTACCTTGTGCCAGAGTAATATAGTGAGAGTTATCAAAATTGTCAATACGAGCAAGAAAACTCAGGCATTGATATCTCTGTAATAGCACAGACATATTATTAATTAAGTGTCAATTAAAGAATATATCTGGGTTAATTATAATCTTTACTTTAATGAATGATTAGTATTTATGGAATTTGTTTGCAAACTTGTGTAATGCAGAAAGTTTGACACTTATAATCAAACTATAGTATATTACTGTTTATAAAATACTAAACAAATGCTGAACATCTGTGTAAGATACTGTGATCTGGGTCAACTGATAAATGGTGGTTTATCACAAAGTACCCATATTGGAGATCACTTATCTATTTCACATGTATTTGGACATATGTATCATGAATGTATAATGGAATAGAAGTTTGACATATATATACAATATGAGCTATATATATCTTACTCATTTTAAAAAAATGATGTGGATGTTTCAAAATACATCCAGGATAAGAGAGATTGGTCTGATTTCTAGGCTGATGGATGTTTGTGATTTGATTGAGCTAAGATGAGAATAAAACTTATATATATATATATATATATATATATATATATAGTTTTATTCTACAATTAAATATGCTATTCACTAATATATATATATATATATATATAGTGAATAGCATATTTAATTGTAAAACTTTGCTGCAATTTTGATTAATTGTATATAAATTATTTGTTTCTAATTGAATTGTAAGGATTATAAAATTTCAATTTAAAGTTTGTAATATTTTTACAGAAAAAATATTTATAAAAGCTAGTAAACGCTATGGATTCACTTTTATTAAAACTATTTGTATTCTTATGTTTAGAAATATCCGCCAGATAAATATATTTTTCCAATAATCTCGAATATAAGGTAAAAGATATGTTCTAATAAAAGGTTATATTGTACTTAACTTTTAGCACGTGTTTAAATGCATGAAAGTACATGTTATGATATATATATACTCTAGTAACATCCAACTTGAAATATATATATATGGAACAGTCTCATAGTATATAGTTGTTATTACGTCTTGTAGTATATAGTTGTTATTACGTCTTGTAGTATATAGTTGTTATTATGTCTATTATCTATTCTCAAACTTGAGTTTAACTCTAGATAGAACTTGGAATTTTTTCAGGCAACAAAGAATTTTAAAGAAGCTTAGATTATTTTTAAATAAATATTACTTCCATATAATTTTAGTTATCCAAATACTGGTCATTAAATGAGTATCTTTTCTTAGCTAAAGGGAAAATGAAACAATAACAATAAAAAAACAACACTATTAGTGGACTAGTCTAGGAGTAATGTTTCTATCTTCACTAATGAATAATATTTCTGTAGTGTAATTTTCACTACACCACTCTTATTCAAAATAAGAACTGAATTTTATCTGCTTTTAACACCTTGTGGAAGGATATAATCACAAACATATAAGCAAAGACATGTGAAAAAAATTTATGATCCTCAAAATGCACATTTTGTGCGAACCAGCACTCATCAGTTGGTCCAGATCACAATTTCTTATACATATTTTATCATTGTTTAGTATATATATATTGCAAATTACAACAGTTTAATTGATGTGTCAAATGTATTGCCCTCACAATTCTAACACAAATCATTTAATGAAAGTATATTAATAATTTTTATTAGGCATTCATTAGACTAGAGATTATCCAATAATGAATAATATTTCTGTTTTGTAATTTTCACAACACCACTCTCACACAAGGTAGGGAATGGTTTCTATCCACTTTTAACACTTTGTAGAGGGATATAATCATAAACATTGAACCAAAGATATGTAAAAAGGATCTATGATCCTCGTGATATATTGCGTGAGAGTGGTGTACTTA
This sequence comes from Epiperipatus broadwayi, assembly GCA_028023455.1. Classification (NCBI taxonomy): domain Eukaryota; kingdom Metazoa; phylum Onychophora; class Udeonychophora; order Euonychophora; family Peripatidae; genus Epiperipatus; species Epiperipatus broadwayi. Next base: position 541,285 of record JAQFVV010012448.1, on the reverse strand, counting down.
AAATTACTCTACAGAAATATTATTCATTATATGATAATCTCTAGTCTAATGAATGACTAATAAAAATTATTAATATATTTTCAGATTCACTGTTTTTTAATAAGGATATTTGTCCTGCAGTGTACTATTTAAAACTAGTTTATATTTTATAGATATACTGAATAATAATAACGATAATTAAATTAAGAAATTTAGCTTTATAACTATATAAGCAACTATTAATTTTAGAAAAGGCAAAACAACGAATTTTCGCAAAACCATAACGGCAGCTGTTCTAAATATCTTACACTCCTCTTTTTTCATTGACCATAGCAATACAGCTGAGAATTTCTAACATTTTTTTAAACTGCAAATAGCATTTGTACAAAATGTATTTTTAAATTGTTAGTTATAATTTTTTTGCTTAAAGATTTTAAAATACGTACGTGCATGATATATATATTTTTTCTAGAGTAATTTTATATACACATTTGAAACTGCATAATTGACAGGTGTTCTTTTAAAGATATCTCTTTGCACATATTTTTAAATAAAAACTCATAATCAGGAGTGATTTAATTATACCATTTGGTTACGCTGTAATAAATTATTAGTTAAAACTTACTTTTATATGGATCTGGAGGGATGTCATATAATACATATTACTGAATTTATTAAATTTTAATAGCTTTTTAAATAAAATTAATTTTTTATACTAACTTAAACAAAAATATATTTATATTACTAATTTTTTAGAAAACTGATTCATGAGATATAAAAAAAAAAACATAAAAAAGTTAACTGTATATAAATTTTATAATTATTTTTAAAAAAGAATATGTTATGCATAACTTTTTATAACATTGTTTTTAAACTACAGTAAAAGTTTCCTTTACTTAAATTACTCACTATTTATATATAATTTCTATGAAACATAACAATTTGCTTAGAAGAGAATCTTAGGAGTTCTACAAAAATAAAATTATCAAGATTCTTATGTAAAAATATCTTGATTAAAAATTGAATCCAAAAATGTTTCAAATTGGTGTCTTGGCAAATAACATGTACTCACGCTGTATTCACCTTAAAATTATATTTAATTCTTGCACTTTAAGTCATAAAAAAATAACCATTTAGTGTTAACATTCTAGAATGCAAAACTTTTTAAATATGGAGAAAATATTGAATTTACAATAACCAGTGCAAACATACACACACAAATTTTGGCATAAAATATCTTCACTTTAACAATCAAGCTATGTTTAGATATTTAATATGAAAATGCAATATTATTTTATCAGAACTTAAAAAAAATACATAAACAAACACTAGCTTGAATAAGAAATCCATTCAAAAAAACAAAAAATTGAAAAATGGTCACAGACTTATATAAAAACTATTAACTATTTATTATAAATGAGAAATGAAACAGCATCATATAAAAACAGTGATCAATCAGATCATTATTCAACCTATGTTAATTAACAGTCTAAACATTTAAACCAATTTAAAGTTTAAGGCAACAAAGGACACATCAGGTATTTCTAGGTGATAGAGTAATATCAATTACTATATACTCTTCTACGATTCAACCAGAATTAATGTATTTAAATTCTAATTTAGTCTAAAAATATAATAATCAAAATAAAGTTAGTTAATCTATTAGTATTTATTATATAATGATTAAGATTTAAAAAATTGGTATTTAGATTATATTTTTTTATACTTTTATTACACAAATAATAAAAAAAAAGAAAACATATAATTGCATATAATTACATAGTAGTGATATATCCATAAAAAAGTAAATGAAGAACTTTAACTTGTCTTTACTTTAACATTATCTTCTATATAGATGTTGTATTTGACATCAGTTATTCAGTAATTCAGGGAATTTTATATAATTTCTTTTCTCATATATGCACAATTCCAGTATTATAAAGAAACTTTGTAATTATCTAAGCCATACCCACATTCTAATAATTCTAAATATAATATTTTTTCAAAGAAAAAATAGTATTAAAAAATATAAAAAATTTATAACAAATGTGATTCATCATAGAAAGCATGAAAAATATTATCATATACTAACATCAGTATATATAAAAGTAAATATTTGAAATAAATATTATTACTTTTAATTCCAATTGAATAATAAATCTGGATAAGTAATGTTTTCACAAATAATAAATATATTTTCTTCTAATAAATTATTAATTTTCTTTTTTAATTATGACATAGACATTTATTATATATAGTTTGTATTTAATCTTCATATAATATTTTTTTATAAATGTATAATAAATGCACAAATTAATAGTAGATTGATAATTTTTTTAAATAAATATGATATTTCATAGAGATCATAAAATCTTTTGTAATTCTTCATTTGATATTGAAAATTATACTAAAGTTTACTTTTTCCCTCTTAATATAATAATTTTATTATTCCATATTTAATGTATATAAAATTAAAATTAGAATTGATATTTTCATAATGTCACTATAATTGATAATTTATATATTTATATATATTAAAAGTTATTGTATTTTTTTTAAATAGAAATTAAGCAACTCAAGATAAATACCATATTAATAATTATAATTTTTTCATATAAGATTCAATTCAATATATATTTTATTACTAAATTCAATAGTATTGATAAATTATTTCACATTTATTCTTCAGAAAGTTAAAATTACTTTTTATAAAAACAAAATTAAGTTTATCAACAATTTGTAAAAGAAATTGACCATACATGTGTGTGCACATGTGTGTAAATTGTCCAAATGTAATTAGTGATGTATATTTCCAACATGAAATTATAGTATATAAATATTATTTTTAAATAAATATTTAAAAATAAATTATTACACATTCTAAGATTTATTTTGTTATGAAAGTTCCTTTAATTAGAGGTCTTCTAACTAGGATTTGGATTATAATAACAAAACATTCTGATTTTTACATAAATCTGTCAGTAATAATAATGGGTAGTTATTATTATATGTCATTTTAAATGAAATTTTATATAAAATAATTTAAAAGCAAAAATAAATTTCCTATTTTAAAACTTACATACAAAAATTTATAATTTAAAATTAATTAAAAAGGTTTATATTTTTTATTTTTTTACTGACAATTGAGTATATTTTCTCAGTTTTATTGTTTTTGTGCTGTGCTAATTTTATAAAGCATAAAATATTTTATATTATTAAGCTATTTAATGTTAGTGTGAAAAGTTCATCTTCAATCCAATGTACAAAAAGACACACTGATTTAGTAAAAGACAAAAAGTTAAAACAATTCTTCTAAATAAGATTTTTTTAAGAATTTTGTTGGATTTATTTAATTAATTTGTATTAATTAGATGACTTACTAATGATTAAAAAAGGATTAAAAATTAAAATAATATCATATTATTAATCTATTTTAAAATAAAAATCAGGCACATAGGTATTATTTAAATATAGATAAAAACGTTCTTGTTGGTTATCTACTTGAAAGAAGATTGAGATTATGAGTTGACAAGATATTTGTCATCGTTACCCCCCCCCCAATTTAATTTATTCTACTATATGAATTTTATATATGAAATAATTAATTCAAATAAAAATATTAAAAGAATATTAATATAATAAAGTAATATGAAAATCACACAATAATGTATTTTTTTTAGAATTTAAATTTTAAAATAAAAAGGTAATGAAACATAAAAATTATAATTATGTGAAGAAAATATACATTTAGAAAAAAAATTAATGAAATATAAAGAAAATTGTAAAAGTTTTAAAAAATAGAAGTAAAATAAGTCTAAGAAAAAAATGTAAAAAAAGAAAATATTTTTTATATTTTTTTTTAAAAAAAAAGATATGATGAAAAAATTGCTAAAAAAATGAAAAATAGGGAAAAAAAATTAACCATAAAAAAACTAAATTAAATTTTGTAGGATGCATTATTATGAAATCCTTCACGTATAAATAGAGACACAAACATATATTTATATATAACTGATTTATTTATTTGAAGCAATTATAAAGATAACTGTATTATTAAATATTTTTGGATTTTAATTCATTTCTTTTTTAAGTAAATTTAAATGTATATATAAAATAACATACAATTATAAAAGAAATTTAGAATTATAAATAATATGTAAATAGATAGTTTCTGTCTACTGAGATTGCATTTTTATTAAAAAACTAAGATCAATCATTATCTATATAATATTTTTAAACATCATATAGAAAAACTAATAGGCTTGTGACATCTTAAATTATGAATCTTAAATATTATTTGGTTATTTGATACAGCTTTTTTAGAATAAAAACACTTTCTAAGAAGGGTAAATCTAACTGATATAGATTGTTCATAAACAATCTTAATATTACTTGCAAAAATCTTAAATAATGTTTGGTTAATCGTAATTTTTATCAGTTGTTATATATAGTCTTAAAAAAAACAGCATAATAGTTTAACTATAAAAATACAATTTTTTAATATCTTCTTGTTACATCTATCATACATCTCTCCATTCTTCAATATATGTTCTGAATTATTTGTATTGCTTTTTTGTAAGGATCCAAGTTTTAGATTTATAAATAAGAACTTATAAAACATACATTAAAAACTTTTCTTTTCAAACACTTAGGTGTTTTTAATACTAAGCTAATTCTAAAAAAAAATTCAACTAAGTTTAATTCTATAATTAATTTCATCCATTATATATATATAATAAGGACATTTGTTGTTGATAACTTTTTTTAATTCATGAATATCAATCTTTATTTTTTTTCTTCCAAAAAGTCTATTTAACATGTCATTTATCTTTTAAATATTCATTTTTAATCATTTACTTACATTTAACACATAACTCTTGCAGATTTTCTGAAGCTCTGAAGCATTCTTTGAAAAAAAAAAAACTATATCATTTCAAAATCTAGATGACTTAAATAATCTCTTTTTACTTATAGTCCCCAGTCTTTGATCTACAAAATACTTATTATAAAAATTTTTGAAGATATGAAATAATTCTATCTACATTATTTCCAATGAATATGACAAAATTCCATATCTATATCTTGATGATTCAAAACTTTTGTCATTGTGTCAATCTTATAAATTAAAAACATAATTGCAACTCATATTCACTGTTTTTTCTATAATTGTTTTCAATATATTGTGAACATTGTACTAAACCACTTTTAAATCCAGCTACTTGAATCCAGAGTTTATTGTAGAAGAATTGTAATTTTCTTGGGAATAAAACAAATTAAGTCTTCCTTATCATCCTTCTTTAACATCAATATTTCTACTGCATTCTTTCAATCATTTGATACATCCTTATCATTTTTATATTTGGTACTAAGTTTGGCCAACTATTTTATATTTTTTCATCTGTTTCTTTTAAAATATTAATAATAATTCTATAATTTCTGGATTTTTTCTTTTCTACATTGATTTAGTTGCATGTCTCACACCATCATTTAAAATACTTGTCAAATCAGAAGATATATTAATTGTAAAGAATATTTTATTTTCTTATAATTATTACTGTATAATCTTTTATGGAAATTTTTCACACATTTTATAATGTCATGTCTCTTTTTAATAATAATTCCATTTTCTTTGTTTTTGCTAAAACAACATTTTTTCCAATTTCAAGATGCTCTTTAATACTTTTGATACCTTTATTCTTTTCTACAGCTTTTTTTACCAGTTCACAATTATTTTTTTTTATTATTAATTTTTTTCTACCATTTTGTAAACTCTAAATAGTCAGTTCTTCTTAATGGATAATTTTTAGAAATGTTCATATTCTTTATTTTCTTATATATTATCTTGTCTCAATAGAAAATTTACTTGTAAATTGCTGTTTTTTATATGTTATTTTGCTTTAAGTTGTAAATAGAGTACAAATTATCTCATTGATTTCACTCAGATCTAAATCTTCTTCCAAATCTATTAATATTTTGAAACAATTTGTAAACTCTAATTTAAATTCATTGAAATGTTTCTGAAGATTAGGAATATCAACTATTAATACTAACTTTCTTCATAAATTTCATACTTTTAGATTAGTTTTAACACATATCTTATATCCACTAATCAATTAACATTTCCTGTGTCAAATTTAATAGTAACATTACAATCTTGGAATACATATTTTCTATTAGTCAAAATATAATTCAATTATACGCTATGGACATTTTCATATTCATTTTCTTTAGAAATTGTTCAAATAAAGAATACATTAAATACATTTTTTTTCTGAAAACTTTAAGAATCTTTGTACTCTTATATTTCTATCACCATAATAAAATTTACCCACAGCATTTTCACCTTTTAATAGTTTACCAAATCTAATAATAATGACTCTCCCAATAATTTTAAAATGTGGTTTGATCAAAGAATTTTTTACATCTAGATAAAATTCTCTACTTCTTTACCACAGGGCATAAACTTGAATTATCTAAATTTGATGTTTCATTAATTTGAATTACTACTCTTGCTATTCTGCCTGAAATATTATTAATCTCCTTAATGTTTTTCTTTAACTTTTTATTTATAATAAACTAAATATTCACTTCTAAATCACTTCCATCTTTTCTTCTAACTTTACTAACTACATTTTATTCAATTTTAGTTAATTCTTTTAATTCATGCAAGCTTTTTTCAGTTGAGAGTGATCTGCAATTGTAGTTCCTTAAATAAAATATTGATATCAAATGGCAGCCTGGGTTTGTAATCGGTATTCTTACCATGTCCTATTATGAATAATGAATAATATAAATATATTTTAATTACATAATAAACATTAATCTTATTTTAAAAACAAACAATATTCATGCCAGAGATCAAATTCTAGTGCCAGACTGGCTACACAAAGAGACTTGGTCCAAGATCAATCTTCCAAATGAATAGTTCCTTACTTTCTCACCCAGTTACTCTAGTCTATAATGAGTAAACCTAGTCAAGCATCAAGACACCACTCTCATGTAATCTATTAGAGTTTATCAATAAATTCTTTCTTTGAGAAAAAACAAATAACAGCAAGACATTAGAAAAAAACTAACCACCTTTATGATATATGTTTTATCTAAATCATTTTTTTTCAGTGTGATCTTGACTTTTTATAATCACCCAATGGCTTAATGTTATTATCTTATTTATATTTACATTCTCACAATTTACATCTAACAATTACTCTTTAAATTTGAGATATGACATTTTTTTAATAATATTAACTTTTAATTAAATTTTAAAATGAAATATATAATTTTATAAATTCTTAGAGCACTTTAAGCATTAATTTTAAATTAAAATACTTTGTTTTATGTACCCTCTGTTAACAAATGTATATTAATAATGCTGATAAACCTTCTTTTGTTTCATAGACAACTTTGTTTAAAGTATATATCATTGGAAAATAAATTTAATATCCGAATATAAAAAATAATTAATTATCTGATATTTGATTTCGATAAGACAATTACAGTGATATGAAAAAAACCGTCTTTAAAAAATGAATCCAATATTTTGAATTGCTTATAATTTATCTACATATCAATGAAACATTATCCTTGGAAAAAATGAGTATAAAAAACCAAGGCCTTTTGGAAAGACTGATTTAGTCCAACCACATGTTATAAGAGCAATTGCGTTTTTCTAATTGATTATTTATTCAGTAAAATGGTGAGTGTTTAACAGCAGTATTAAAATAAATTATTTACAGAGGGCACATAAAGGAACTATGTGATATTAAGATTTTTTTTTCTCATATGCCATAGCATCGGCCGGGACGCGAACCCACAACCGTCTGCAACCATCTACTTGCTTGCAAGGCAGATGCGATGACCTCTCGGCTAACAACGCTTGACAAGTGAAATTAAGATTAAAGTTTATTGCAATGCTAATAATTTATTATAAAATTATGTAATATATTTCATCTTAATTAAAGTGTATGTTATTAAATAAATATATTTAATATCTCAAAAGCAATTGTCTGATATTTGAGAATGACAAATCAATGGCATTATCTAGATTCTAAAAATATCAAAGGGCTTTGAAAATATATGCAAAAATAAAAACGGATAAATACAGTATAAATATGTACACAATGAATATTTACACAAACATTTTTATATAAATGTGCAAATGCTTAATAAGGAGAAAATCTTATAAATGCGATATTTTCTATTATAAAGATTTTTTTGAAAAACATGTAAATGCTATTGTTATTATTTTCTTGGAGAAAATTATAATATGAATAAAAATAAATATGCTTTTATTGTAGTTGTAAATATATCATATTAAAGATATAGTTTATTGTTAGGGAGTTTATAAGAAATTCAAGTAACAATTGGACCACAATCCATGGACCTTAAAATGTTGAATTCATTTCATACTTTAAAATATTTTAATATTATTTATTCCAATACTAATATTCATATACACTTAGCAGATATTTATATAAGTAATTAGCCTAGTATTTGTGTGGTTTTTCAATAGTTTAAAGATGTATTCATTACATTAAAAATAAAATCTACCCACATTATTTCAGGCTATCTTTTGCTGTACTACCAACCTTTATGATCATTATACACTTTTTAAAAATATTAGAATAAATAGTATTAATTGAATTGTTTGTATATATATATATATTTCAAAATTGACAGCCTCTATTTAGACTAATGCTATCATTTTTATAGAAAGCCTTTTAATATGAATAAATAACTTTATGATTATATGCAGCAGAACTAATTAGTCTTTGCCTCTTTGTTCTGCCACAATATTGAACTAGCTGTATTTATGATTGAATTTTTTCAAAATTAAATTAATTAAATATAAGTTATTATATGTCTTTTATTGACATCTTTGTAATTAACACTATAATGTAATGTTCCAATCATTCATTGTGTTAAGGCAACACTATTTAAGTATAATGTTATGGGGGAAAATGTAAGCAATTAAATTAAAGTAGTTGAAAATAGACATAATAAAAAGATAATAAAATTTGGGGAAACATATTGAACCATTCAAAAATAATAATAGTTTTCAAGTTATAAGATGAAAAACGAATGTTTAAAAAATTTTGAATACTTAGAACTAAAGATTTGTATAATGAAGGACAAAATGAAAATATAGTGAGACATATTTAAACATAAAAATATGCAGAATCAAAAAAGTAAGAGTTATAGTTACACATATTATTAATTAAACATTTATTAAAAAGAATGTATGCTTGCAAAATTTTTATAAAAATCAATGTTAAGACATTTATCATCCAAAATTGTACTGATTATAATTTTCAAAATGAATAAATAATTGATATATATATATTGTAACAGTATATGCCATTACATTAATTTAAAATTTAAATAAAAATTTTCTTAAGTTCGTAAATAAAAGCTAAAAAAATTAAAGAGTTGTTAAACGTGTATACATATATATATTCACACAGATGCAAAACTTTAAAAATTATTTTCTTTTTAAAAAAATATATATTTGAATGTACTTTTTTAGAAAAAAGTACAAGATCTAAAGATAAAATATTTTTGTAAATGGAAATGATTGTTTTATAAATTAATTGAAAAGCAAACTAGCCCTTGGGGCTCTTATAGAAAAAAGTCAGATGAAAGATATAGATAAGAGAATTAAAAAATTAGAATGTCCAATGGAAGCAGTAATAACCAATGGCTCAGACCATAATGAAAATTTGAAACAGGAAACCATTGTTCAGTGAATCCAGATGATCGGTATAAAAGGAAAAATATTGAAATTAAGAACAGTTCCAGCTTGATTTTTGTGAGAAGAGTGATAAGACACGCTTGTTGCTCTCTCTCATTTATTTCAAATAAAATGCCAGGATTGAACCAGCTTAGACCTCCTCCAGAACAACAGACCAGACTTCAAATAGAGACATCATGGGAATTGGCCCAGGAACTGTGATTCTCCTTCTGTAAGACATGAACTATAAAATTTAAAAATAATTAAGAACTTTCATTCAAGCTTTTAATATTCAGAACCTAAATTTTAAAATGAACTCTTATCTGACTTTCAAATTTCAAATTGATAATTAATGTTTAGATTTTATACATTTAAGTTTAAAAAAAAGAAATTTCCATTTTTTTTTTATTTCTATTAATATTTAATTGTATAAATTATTTAAATGCATTAAATTTAAGTTGAGTGTTGATGCTTGCATAGATTCGTTCATGTTTAATTATGTTTTTGTTTTCATATTTGATTAGAATATATAGACATTCGGTAAATAATAATATCTTACATTGAATATCTAAAATGTATTTATTCAGATGTCTTTTTAGTTATTGGTGTCAATGCAGCATCTTATGATGAATGCCATTGGGTTTCTTGTGAATTCCCTCTGCAATTACATCAATGACTTTATATTTTGATCATTTATGTTTATTTTGAAATGTTTTTGAGTGTGTAATCTGTGTGGTCAATCTATGCTCAACATTAAAAAACAAACTTTTATAAATCCATGTGTGTGAACTTATATAAATGTTAAATTTAAGTCAGGCATGAGTGGCTATATAGATTTGTAAAGTTATATTAATTAATTAGGGGAGGGTAATCTTGGGTTATTTGTTTCGTAGTTAAATTAGGTCAATGGATTGGATATATTGGTGTAATTAGTAGATGTAGTATGAGGTTCGCTATGTGCAGGATCTTCATTTATACACCACACACACCCCTTTTTGTCTATGGAAGAGATAATAAGACAGAAAATGCAGTCCCTTCCTATGGAGTTTTTGTTTATTGTTCTTCTTGCCGACAGATGTAGCATTCCTGTTTGGTTGAGAGTCAATGTCTTCTCTAATTATACTTACTGTTCAGATGTACATTCCTGACAGTATAATATTTAGTGCTGTTGTATTTTCATGCTGCATTGAATACATCAATGTATCAGATGGATTGATGCCAGTTTGACTGCGAACTTTTGGCCTAAGGTTAAATAAGGGATAGAATATTTTCTTTTCAAATGAAATCTATGTAGTCTATTCATACTCAACAATCTTAAAAAAATATATTATTAAATTCATTGTGCGGATGATTTAAAATTTTAAAATAATAATTTAAATTAAAAGTTAATAATAAAATCTAAAATAATAAATGTTATTCCTCAAACTTTAAATGATTATATATGCGCATAAATAAATCTTGTTTGTGTGTTAATTACTGGCAGTAGCTGTTATTTTTTTATATTTAAGATACAAATTAAACAAGTTATATATTATTATCTCTGCATCTCCACTGAGCTAGTGACTTGGGCTAACAGTCTTAATAAATAAAAGTTGGATCTTTAACAGCACGTATCTGCCTACTCTATAAATTTTCTAGGTTCAAATGCCTAGATGGCACCCTTGTAGTGCAGATATGGTAAGATTCTATCATTTCGGACCATTATCATTGGCACCCAATGATAAGTGAGAGAGAGTGACAAGTATGTCTTATCACTCTTCTCACAAAAATCAAACTGGAACTGTTCTTAATTTCAATATTTTTCCTTTTATACCGATCATCCGGATTCACTGAACAATGGTTTCCTGTTTCAAATTTTTGTTATGGTCTGAGCCATTGGTTACTGCTTCCATTGGACATTCTATTTTTTTAATTCTCTTATCTATATCTTTCATCTGACTTTTTTCTATAAGAGCCCCAAGGGCTAGTTTGCTTTTCAATTAATTTATAAAACAATAATTTCCATTTACAAAAATATTTTATCTTTAGACCTTGTACTTTTTTCTAAAAAAGTACAAATATATTTTTTTTTAGAAAGAAAATAATTTTTAAAGTTTTGCATCTGTGCGAATATATATATGTATACACGTTTAACAACTCTTTAATTTTTTTAGCTTTTATTTATGAACTTAAGAAAAAATTTATTTAAATTTTAAATTAATGTAACAGCATATACCGTTACAATATATATTACAATAAATCTTCTATTTGCTTTGCACTAAAAAGCTTCAGTCATAATTGGAATTTTAATATTTAACTTAAAATAGAAGTATGAATTCCAAAAGTTGATTAATTCAGTCATTTATTGTAAAAAAAAATAATGATTAAATTAATTAACTTCTGGACATCCTAAGTCTTTATTTCAAAGTTAAATATAAAACCTTCAATTGTGATTGGAAGAAAACCATTATTTTTTAGCTTTTTATCACATAGGAAATAAAAGCTTTTATTGTAAAATATTATATGTATTAATTTTTTAAATATTCAATATTTTTTGTAATTATTCCTATTTAAAATGAAGAATGAAACTATATCAGAGTCTGTGTAACATTTTCAAGGAAATTTTGTTAGCATATTAAAAATCAATATGAATATTATTTTGTTTATGAAAGAAGCATTTAAAAAAATAAATTTTGCAATCAATAGAAATGAAATTTCATCCACTTTAAAAGAAACAACTTTTACAATCAATTGAAAGTAAGATTTGTTGTTATTTTTATTTTAATTGCTTGTTAACACCCTTTAATGCAATTTTTTTTAAAAAAATAAAAGTATTTATAATATATACCACCTTTTCCTGTGCATCACTGAAAACTTATCAAACCAATATCAACATGTTTGAAACTTGATCTGCCAACACTGCTGCAGAAAATGAATGAGGGAACCACCCTGAAATATTCCATTGGAATATTATATTGTCATTGATTTCTAACATATGTACAAAATTTGAAAAAAATCCATTTGATAGAAGTAAAATAAAACTTGATAATAAAATGCATCCTAAACAAAAAGAGTTTCTAATATAAATAAAGACATTTAATGTATAAAATGGAATGAAATATAAATAAAGCTTCATTTGGATTTGGAAAAGATAAAAAACACACACTTCTGCTTTAAAACCTATTATTACAAAGATCTACAAAAATTTAGACTTTAAAAAAACATTTGTAAAGTTATGAGAACTACAATCAGGCAAGAATATTATTTAGATTAATTAAAGAACTAAAAAGTGAGGTATATAAACTTTATGATTTGCAGACTGATGTAAAATTCATCTTTATCTTTTTATTCTTCTTTGTAACTTCTTCTTTTGCAGTTATAATAACCTTATTATTTTACTAATAGTTATAATTTATTAAGGCATTAAATCTTTAAGAATGTACACTTGAAAATACGAAGGTAGGGACCTCTACAGGTCTCAACCACAAGCTTACTCTTTGACTCATTGTAAATCTAAAGATTTTGTGAGTACTAATGGGTAGTAGGAATTGTGGACTTAATCAGTGAAGTATTGAATAGCTTCACATTCTCAGTTCTAATCGCTTCAGCTTCACCTATTTATATAGAAAGTAGGTTGAAGTAAAGAGGGTTCCCCTCTTTTTTTCCAAAGAGTAAGCTTGTGGTTAAGATCTGTAGAGGTCCCTACCTTCATATTTTCAAGTGCACATGCTTAAAGGTTTATTGCCTTAGTAAATATTACTTACATAATCAATGTGCTTTAAATACATTTATATTAGTTATACTCAAAAGTTCAACAATAAAAAGATATTTAATAAAAAATACTGTCAGCATTTATTAATTTTAATGTAGGTTAATTTTTTCTCCAGAAAGCAAGCTGAGTTAACTGGACATTGCTTGATCATCTTTACCATTAATATAATGTATTCTAGCATTTCAACACAAATTTTAATGATTCTTATATCATTAATATATATAAGTATTGAACACTGAGAAAAATAACATCATATAATGTAGTAGTAATGATTATCATGAGAGAGATTTATAATTGACTTTAAAAATATAAAAAAGCATGAATATATATATATATATATATATATATATATATATTTTTAAAGTTTATTGACTATATATATATATATATATATATATATATATATATAGTCAATAAAAAAAAAACAATAATAAAATTTAAAATATAAATAAATCGAAATTTAATACAGAATTCAGGATATTCATATCCTATGGTAGTGTTGATAAATAAAATTGATAGTAATATATTTTATTAAAAATAAAAATAAAAATAATTATAACAAATTAAGAAAATAATACTAATTAAAAATTAAATTGACCTGAAAATAAATATAAATATGTTAATTGATTGTAAAGAATGGATGGAACTAACTATCTTTTGATAATTTAGGAAGATTGTGAATTAAGTAAAGATTAAGGTTGTAGTTAAGTAGAGATAAAAGGTGGCTGCTGGAGGGTTGCATTAGATCCTAAGATCTAGGTGCAGTGCTCTCATATCCAAGGCTCCTCACTGATGAAGGCAACAAGCCAGAAACTAATCTGTAGATATCGGATGAGTAGGCACTAGATGGGGATTTTTATTCATAAGCCTTCTGGCACCAATTGATTATGCTGGCTTGCACTGAGTCACAATACATATAGAGAGTTTTGCCTGTTTTAATAACAGTTATAAACAAGCATAAGAAATGGTGATCATGTGATGTTTATTGGCTTAAGATTGTGAATATATATATATATATATCTTTAAAAATAAGATTTATTAGGGTAAAGTGATTAATGATTTAGGGAGCAAATCATGAGCATTAAGTAAAAAGTCATTAGAAAAATAGAAGCAGAAAGATAAATAGTTTTAAAAATATATGGGAAAAAAATTAAGAAGATAAGTGAAGAGAGAAAAGATTTTGATAAATCAAATCAGTATAAATTTTCCTTAGTAAAAATGTTTGAAAGAAGTTAACACAGTCTTGAATCAAGCAGGAATTAAAAACATAAAATAAAAAATGTTTCAGTATAATAAAGAAATGAATAGATGTAAAAATTCGAATTCATTGGATTAAAACAATATATCAAAAAAGGCAGTTTATATAAGTCACTATTTAAAAGATGTCACTTCTTTATTATCATTATTATTATTATTATCATCATTAATTAATAGCTGTATCTTTAATGCTGTTTGATACTCTATATTACTATGTGACTTTTAGTGCAGTGATTAAGTTGTAGAATTAGAGCTAAAAGATTCTAGGATCGATTGCCAGCTGATTTAAGGTAAACAAAATAAAAAACTCTTCATGTTAAATAAATTTGAATTTTTAAATGTTGAATCTGATACTAAGGTGATCAACATCACATGACCTTCTGAGAAATTAAACAAAGCTGTTCATTTATTTTAAGATTCTGCATAACTTAGTATTTTATTATAAATCATTTTAAAAAAATTGAGTAATAATATTACATAATAAAGATAAGTTAGCGTGAAATGTTTTATCTCTATAATTCATTCTTATTATTTAAAATATTAAATTTAGGCAGTTATTGGCCTGTTTCTCCTTTGGGGGGGGGGGAATTTTAACACTAGAAATGATTTGTTCATATATTTAAAATTTAATTAAAGTAATCATGTATTAAACACTCCAGTTCTATGCCGTAGGCTATATTACTATTGAGAATATTTGTAATACCAGTTTACAAAAAAATGTTACCCAAATTAATCATTTTGTTATCACTTGTTATTTAAATTATTTTTATAAGGATATAAATAGCTTTTAAAATAAATTCATAAATGTATTAAATAATTAAGTGTCGTTATTTATTGTTGTAGGAGAAAAGAAATGAAAAGTTGTCAGCCTTTAAGTATAAAAAGTTTATAACAAAAACAATTATGGTATATCTTATGTTTTAATAAAATGAGCACTTTCTTTTAGTCTTAAATTGGTCACAATAAAAGATTTATCTTTCAGAATTAAAATAATTCAGTTATTATGATATTAAGTTTAATATAGTGAGTTCCACCTAATCTTTACTGAACAAAATGAAAAGCACTTCCATATGTTATCACCTTTGTTCATGGGGTATTTATTTTTATATCTAATGGGCTTTTTTTTTTTTTTTGGTGTTTTTGATAAAAGCATAATAGTCTATTAGTATGGTATAATTCTTTTGGGATAAAATTTACTGGAAAACATTCATGTAATTCTAAGAAATTATGATGTTTAAACAGATAAAGCAGCACTAATATTTTTGAACTGTTTGTTTGCTAGAGATTTTGTTTTGAAATGAAGAGTAACAATATCAAGTGTTGAGAAATTCTGACTAGGCAGAACACAAAATAAGTTGACTGTCTGTTAGTGAAAGGTTTTTTATCACTTCATATTTACTCTCCAGCCAAAAATAATAGCTTTGATAGCTATTTTCTACTTAAATACAATATGATCAAATGATTAAAGAGAATATGTAGCATATTTCTCTAAAAAGATTTCTTCTGCTATATTTATGCTTGAATATTCATTTATTTTTAAATTGTGATTAGAAATAAAGATCATGATCAGTAAGATTATGCTTCTTTGTGTATTTCATTGTCCAACTTACCATTATCATCTTATGGATACTTTAACTATTTGTGAAAGAAAAAATGATAAAAACTTTTAAAACACATTATTTCTCATATTCATGTGATTCTAAAAATTTTGAATTTTAACAATAACATCTACTATGGAGCATTTCCCCATATTATTTGCACTATGTTTTCTTGGATTATTTTTATATTAAAATTATTATATTACTTCAAGTATTCTTATTTAATTTTTAACCATATATTTTCATTTATGTATGGATACAGAAATTCCATCTAATTTTATAGTCTTTGTTCAGATTAAGCATAAAATCTAAAAGAGACTTCTAGGTATTGTGTTATTATATATATCTATATTCTCATAATTTGGTTGAGTTCTAGCAATATAAACTGGATTTTTTTTCAGATCACAAATATGCTTAGAATTATTTTTTCAAATAGATGACTCTTAACTAACTCAGTTATTTAGTATTAGATAGAGAACTAATTTTAATTTAATATTAATTGTTCAAATGAGTATTTAACATGCCTGTGAAACATAAAAAATTACACTCTAATGTCAATAGGCACTACTATTAATGATTGAGTAAATAATAAAAAAATCATAATATTCTCAGCATTGTATTTTTTATAATATCAGTTAGTGATTACGTAATGACATTTGTTTACTTAATGTTTAATGTTCTTTTACTGTTGCTTAACTTTGTTTTTATAAAGAAAAACCATTTTTTATTGTGACCATTCTTTTATTTGTTTACTTGCCTATCTATATATTTACTAATAATAGTGTGTATGGGTGAAAAAAGAGAAACTGTTAAAATTACCACCATGATTGAAGTTGATAACAACAAATGCATTAATCTTTAAGTGATTTTAACATCTATATCTGAAATAATATTAATAAAACAATTTCTATCCTAGTAAGTAGTTATTATTAACATTGATATATATTATATTCCAAAAAGGCATAGTAAAGTCTTAAAATTATATAAGAGTTATATAACTGTAGAGTAATAAAATTTGATAGATAAACTGTGAATAATGATGAAGTTATTTGAGACAGTTTAATAATCTGGACCAATAGATGAAACTAATTTAGCAGAATGCATCTTGAATATTACATGTCTTTTTCTTATGATTTTATTTTGTTATTATAGGGAAGTTATGTTAGTAGTAAATTTACAAATATATATAACTATCTTTTAGGTGTCTGCTTATCCTTCTGTTGTCTGTGTGTCCATTTACATATTTATCCATTAATCTATCTACACACATCAATTTATCTTAAAAGCAATCTATCTGCACACATTTAACTTTATTATCTTTTACTCTAATACTTTTCTAGATTAATACATATTTAAATAAAATATTATTACAAATGCAATTACTTGTAGTTTAGAAATAGGCATTTAATCGGACTCTATTGTTCATTAAAGTATTTAGTAAATTGAAATTTTTATATTATATTATTTATTTTATTATTTTACTATTATTACTTCTATTATTAGTAGAAAATAAAATCCCATTTTATATTTAGTCTAAATAAAGTTAAAAATAATTTGAAACTATAAAATGTTAACTTTGATTTTAAAGACTTGATATCCATCATCTCTCCCTCATATGGTAAAAATCAATCTTCTTCTAAACTAATAGAACATAATTTATCATGCGGTCTTGTATATTTTAAATAAATTCATATGGTGAGCAAAATATAAATGTCAGTTTATTTAACAACCTCTAAGTCTTTATGAAATTTTAATTAAACCGAAAGTTGAACTATTCTTATATGTTTATATATATATATATTTAAATTATCAAATCAAATAAATGGTCATATGGATGGATTGATAAATTAATACACAGATGAATATATATATAAACAGATGAGTAGCAATAAAAGCTTATATATTTTCCAAAAAATATATTACTGTAATATTAAACTAACTACAGTAATCAATATACTGTCCTTTTTGCCTAAATAAGCTTTATAAATCATCAATCATAGCTTTCAGTATACACACTTTCACGTATATAGCTATTTTATTAATCCAATGCAGAAAAAGGATATTTAATCTAGGTACATTTTTATTAATCTGAGTTGCATGAATATGAATTCTTTCCTTTGCCAACATGGCATCACAAAGATTTATATATAAATTTCTGCAGTGCATACAATATTGAAAAAATTGGAGAGAGTGCAGAAAGACAGCTATTATTTTTATGTTAGTCAAGTTTGAACTACCAGTAAAGTAAGGGATAGCTTTTTTTGGTCTTTCAAAGCCCATATATGTTTACTAGACTACTTTCCTGGATGTAATTTATCAAATTATAGAATCTAAATGGAATTGAAGGCTGGAAAACTTACTTTACAAGTCTTATCCTCAGTATGATAGTAAGAAGACCATCTACTGCTCTATTATATACATGACCATAAGATGCAATGTACCAATCTTGAGATACACATTATGCATGTGCTATTTTATAAAAGCATGGAAACACAGATAAAAGAAATCACTCATATATATACGCTTGACATCTACGCACATACACATCTAAAATCAATCATAATTTATGCATTAAAATAGAGCAGTTTTAGTGGTTTATTAATAATTGAGATAATTTGTATTCTTAGACATAACGTGTATCTATGTATGAATGTGATTGTTTAATACTTGTTACAATTTGTATCTCTAGAAACTGTAGATAATATTATCTGTATAATTTGTTATTTTTCAATCTATAAACATAATATCTTTATTTATAAGTCAAAATCAAATTGAAATATCTGATTTATAATGTACTTAATAGATCTTTCATTTCATATTTATAGTATTTGGAATAATAATAATAATAATAATAATAATAATAATTAATAATAATAATAATAATAATAATAATAATAATAATAATAATAATAATAATAATAATAATAATAATAATAATAATAATAATAATAATAATAATAATAATAATAATAATAATAATAATAATAATAATAATAATAATAATAATAATAATAATAATAATAATAATAATAATAATAATAATAATAATAATAATAATAATAATAATAATAATAATAATAATAGTGTACTCCAGAAGTAAAAATAAAAAGGCAGATTTTAAAAATACAAGTAAAAAACGTTATGGGGATTTTGATTAAAATACGGAAATAAGATAGATTGTTTTATATGATAATATTCATTAATTAAAATCTAAATCAAACATTCACTAATTAAAGTCTAAAATAAGGATTTACTAATTGAAGTAAAGTAACGATTTCTAATTAAAAACGAAAGTACAATTAATTAATTAAAAGGACTGATAAGGATCAAGCGAAAGCAGAACAAAGGAGAAAAAGAAAGCGAAGCCGGGTAATTTTAAAACACAGAATATTTCCAGCTTGCTGTGTGACCGGAGTGGGAATCTATATAGAGAAAGGGATATACGAACAACGGAGGTATAACCCAGAACTAGCGGAGTCTGAAGGTTCCAAGATCCATATAGGTAATTACAGATCTTCTCGATCTTATTATTATTTTTGTACGCCTAAAATGGCTAATTTTAGAATACGGAATAATTAAAATATTAATAGACTTTAAGAAGAGGTTTTGGCAAACTGGCCATCTTAGAATAGAACTGTTAGTGGGGAAATCGGACACGCGATTATGTATATAATTTCTTATATGTGTTATGAACTCAAAATTGTTATAAACTAAAATATAAATAAATTGCTGTATTCTATTTGTAGTAAAAATCTTTTTATTTATTTAATTTATTACATGTGAATACAAAGCAAATTGGTGCAGTCGGTTGAACGAACTTGTAGATAAGAAAATGTCGATTGGACAGGGGTCAATATCTGAATTTAATGTAGAAAATCCAGGGGAATGGCCATTATATAGAATTCAGTTGCAGAATTTTTTTAAGTTGAATGAAATTACGGACAATAGTAGAAAAGTGGCAGCTTTATTATGTTTGTCAGGGACGAGATTAATAGGAATAGTAAATAAGTTATTTGAGGGACCTATTTCGGACTCAGTCGAATATGAAGAAATAGTACAGAAAATAACAGATTATTTCAGCCCACAACCGTCTAAATTCATAGCAAGATTGGCATTGCATAACAGAAGGCAAGCAAACGGTGAAAAAATAAAAGAGTATGACATAGCATTAAGGCAGTTGATAAAAGACTGTCAATATGGAAATTATGGTGACCAAGCTTTATTAGATCAGTTGCTTTGGGGAATGGCAGATGAAAGGTTAAGACAAAACCTATTAACAGAATCAGATTTG
This sequence comes from Epiperipatus broadwayi, assembly GCA_028023455.1. Taxonomy (NCBI): domain Eukaryota; kingdom Metazoa; phylum Onychophora; class Udeonychophora; order Euonychophora; family Peripatidae; genus Epiperipatus; species Epiperipatus broadwayi. The sequence goes on along the minus strand of JAQFVV010012448.1, from coordinate 520,679 downwards.
ACTTATGAATTGGCGATCAAAAAGGGTAACGCTTTTGAAGCAGTTTTAGAACAGGCTGCAGCATTTAGAAATAAGACCGAAGTAGAAAATAGAGTGACTATATATAAAACAGAAAATAGTTTTACGCGTACAACACTGAAGGCAGACAGAGAAAAAAATGATGTATGGAAATGTTATTGTTGTGGAAAAACAGGGCACGTAGCCAAGTACTGTCGATGGCGGAAGGAAAATTGTTATAACTGTGGGAATAAAGGTCACTTAGTGAAGGTTTGTAAGAAACCAAAACAAAAAGAGAAACTAGATACAGAAAACCGAAGAGAAGTGAAGTACGAGCAAGTTAATAGCACATCGGACAATACATGGCAAGACAAAAGCCAGTATGTACTAACAGTTATAATAGGGAAGAAGGAAGTAGTAATGGAAGTCGACAGTGGATCTGGTATTTCTTTAATTTCAGAAAAAATTTGGAAAGAAATACATATAAAAGACCAGTCACTAGAAATAAAAAAGTCAAACATAAAAATAAAAGGTATAACCGGGCAGTCAATAGAACTAGTGGGAGTGACTAAAGTCCCAGTTAGTTACGGAAAAAAAAGTGTGAATTACCGTTATATATTGTAAAAAATGAACTAACCCCGATAATTGGGAGAGAATGGTTTCGAGAATTAGGAATCTCAATAAATATAATTAAAAAAGTTACAGTGGAAAAAGAAATAATGGAAAAATATCCAGACTTATTTTCGGAAGAGTTAGGCTTGATTAAAACTAATCCAGTAGACGTAGAACTATTGGACAATGCTCATCCAATAGTATGTAAACCTAGAAAGATTCTTCTTGCCCAGAGAGATAAAGTTGAGAAATTGAAAAAACTAGTAAATAAAGGCATTCTAATGGCAGTAGAAGACGCAGAATGGGCTACGCCTTCATAGTTATAATAATGAAGCCTGATGGACAGATCAGAATGTGTAGGGATTATCGTTGCACAGTTAATAAGTTTTTAAATAAAGGAGTGTATCCAGTTCCTAACGTGAGAGAAGTTTTGGCGAATTAAGCTAATGCAAAATATTTCGCGAAGCTTGATCTTAATTCAGCATTTCACCAGTTGAAAGTTACCGAAAATACAGCATGTATGTTGATGTTAACCATGCCTTTTGGGCTGTACAAATGCAATAGGCTTCCTTTTGGGATAACAACAGCGCTGAACATTTTTCAGGCTAAATTAAACTTATTGTTGCAAGGGTTAAAAGGAGTAATCCCATACTATGATGATATCTTAATAACGGCAATGTCTAGTGAAACTTTAAGGGAAAAAATTGCCGACGTATGTTTTAAACTAAATCAAGCAGGAGTGAAGTTGAATAAAGAAAAATGTGTGTGGATAACTCAGGAATTAGAATTTTTAGGCCATACTATAAGTGATAAAGGAAAAAGACCACTGGAAAATAAAATCAGAGCAGTCAGAAATGCGGAAAAACCTAGAAACATAAAACAACTTCAGGCGTTTCTAGGACTCGTGAATTTTTTTGAACCATTCTTGAAAAATAAAGCAATGGTAGCGAAACCTATGTACGAGTTATTAAAAAAGAAAAAGAAATGGATCTGGACAGAAATCCAAGATAAAGCATTTCATGAAATAAAAGAATTATTAACATCAGATATTTTATTAATGCATTTTGATAGTAACCTGGAGGTAAGGATTACTACGGATGCATCAGACTGGGGAGTGGGAGCTGTATTAGCCCATCCCATAGGAGATAAAGAATGGCCAGTGGCATTTGCATCCAGAGTTATGTCAAAAGCAGAGGTCAACTATAGTCAAATAGATAAAGAGGTGCTTGCAATCATTTTTGCAATAAAAAATATCATCAATATGTGTTTGGTCGTAGTTTTGAAATTGTTACAGATCACAAACCATTATTGGGAATATTAAGTAACGATCGGGCCGCTCCAGAGCATTTAAGCCCACGTATGCTGCGGTGGAGAAATATACTCACCGCGTATGATTATAAACTAGTTTATAAAAAGGGGAAGGAAATACCACACACTGACGCGTTATCATGTTTTCCAGATAGGAGGGAAAAAAGCAAAATAGAAATAGAAATAAATTACATAGATTATATGAACTCAGGCGTATTAAATTCTAACACGGTCAGAAAATGGTAACAAATATAGAAGGCACATCAACCACTTAAGAAAACGAGAATTAGATCAAGTCCCACTGGAGTTTTGGCAGAATTTGAACAGCAATGAGACAGAGGAAAATGAAAGAAATATAGAAAAGAAATCAGAAAAACAATACATAGGGGAGGAACACAAAGACGTTATAACGGAAGAACTTCGACCAGAAGCACGGAAGAGCAAATCACCCAGGCCGCTTAGAATTAAAAGGAAACCAGAAAGGTTTAAAGATTATGTGTAAGTGACATTTATATTTCTGGAGTAAGGGGAGGAATTATAGTATTTGGAATAATAATAATAATAATAATAGTGTACTCCAGAAGTAAAAATAAAAAGGCAGATTTTAAAAATACAAGTAAAAAACGTTATGGGGGTTTTGATTAAAATACGGAAATAAGATAGATTGTTTTATATGATAACATTCATTAATTAAAATCTAAATCAAACATTCACTAATTAAAGTCTAAAATAAGGATTTACTAATTGAAGTAAAGTAACGATTTCTAATTAAAAACGAAAGTACAATTAATTAATTAAAAGGACTGATAAGGATCAAGCGAAAGCAGAACAGAGGAGAAAAAGAAAACGAAGTCGGGTAATTTTAAAACACAGAATATTTCCAGCTTGCTGTGTGACCGGAGTGGGAATCTATATAGAGAAAGGGATATACGAACAATGGAGGTATAACCCAGAACTAGCGGAGTCTGAAGGTTCCAAGATCCGTATAGGTAATTACAGATCTTCTCGATCTTATTATTATTTTTGTACGCCTAAAATGGCTAATTTTAGAATACGGAATAATTAAAATATTAATAGACTTTAAGAAGAGGTTTTGGCAAATCGGCCATCTTAGAATAGAACTGTTAGTGGGGAAATCGGACACGCGATTATGTATATAATTTCTTATATTGTGTTATGAACTCAAAATTGTTATAAACTAAAATATAAATAAATTGCTGTATTCTATTTGTAGTAAAAATCTTTTTATTTATTTAATTTATTACATGTGAATACAAAGCAATATTTTATTATTACTTCTAGTTAATGAATATATTAATCATTATTTTAATTTTTTCCAGTAAAATTATTTGATATTAGAACAGACTAAATTTTATATGTTTATTTGCTTTTGTTTCCAGCCACAGTTTCTAGAGTGCTTGCAATTCCAAAGCTATCTTCAGGAAATAACTATAACTATATATGTGCATGTATGTGTATTGAAGTGGTCAGATCTAAGTTCGATCCTAGCTTCATGACATCTCACCTGTAGCCACTTCAAACCCTAGTACTAACCATGAATTTCCGAATGCAATGGGGCTTTATACATTCAATACACGCTAGTTTCATTAAAAAACAGTATTATATAAATGTGTGTCAAAACCAACTACCTTAATATTTAAACTAATCAATATCATTAATAAATTCATGATAAAATTATTTATAAAAACATATATGTTATAACTGCGTGGATTGTGTATATATATTTATAAATAATTAAATATATATATATATTTGTTATAAAGTTTCATTGTGTCAGAATGTTTTATTTTTACTTTTCCCAGTTTGCTTAAATTTCAGTGATTAAAAGCTACATTCTTTCAATAAGCTTTCAGATCGTCCTTTTTCAAAGACAATGGGGAAAGTTTTATTAATTAGCAAAAAGATAATAATTTAAAATGTAAGGACGGTTCCTAATTAAAATCGTTTTTCTGATTTACAAATTCATTTTCTATTTAGAAAATGAATTAAAAGTTAATGAGTTTGAAAACCTTATCAAATGAATGTATCTAAAATCAATTAGAAAAATCTGTAACTTTGATAATGTAAGAAGCTTTAGCCTGAATGCATCAAAATAGCCCAGAAAAGTTTCGAGAGAGAGAAGCCATATTTGTTTTGAAAGAAGTGCTAATAGAAGCTACATACGTCTTAAATTATGAATCTATATTGTGTCTCCATCATGGTGAGGGGCTAACTTCGGGAATCTGACCACTGGGCCCAAAATCCTCAGAAGATCTTCAATGTAGCTGCTAAACTAAACTTTTTCCACACCAATCATGCTGCCAAAACATGAAAGAGTTAATCAAAATGCTATTCAAATAAGTGAAAATGCACACCTATGTTTCAACCAAATCAGACTCTACTATGTACACTAAGAAATAAGCCATGGAAGGATGGATAAAATCTTTCCTTTTGAACCACAACTTTCTGGCTAGTTCTGAACTTTAAGTTAAAACACATTTTAAGCTATCTACTGTATTTTTTTTTCATTTATGCTATTTTAAATTATGTAGTAATTCTCTATTTTAATCTCTAGTTTTTAAAATTAGTATTATGTTAACTTTCTTTTTTTCTTACAATGGTGGTTTGTTTATTTAACCTTATTATATATTTGCTAGATGATTATTAATATCATTTATTTTTGATTATATGCCAATAATACTACAATAATTTATTTCGTTACATGTATCTCATGAAAATAATATAATATTAAGTTTGATAGTCATTTTTACCCATTGGAACTAATTTAAGATGCTTCTATTAATTGTCGAGTTGAAGGATTCCTACAATTTTTGCTATTTTTATTAATGGCTAATAATAAATTATTAGCCCAGTTTCTAACCTATGCCCCGGTTATTTTCTGGAGTTCCCCAATATTTATTCATTCATATTAATAATGTTATAATGTTTTGCAAAAGGTCGATAAAGGAATTTAATGTTAATATATTCTAAGTTAAAGTGTATGCTTTATATTAGTATTTGGGGGGGGGGGTGATATTTAGTGTATAATTAGCATAATTTTATAATTGCATTAAGTAATTTTAGTTAAAGCATGTTTGACTTTAATTTAACATGATCAGGTCATTACGTAAAGCATTCTTTATATAAAATGGGTTTTATTAATTAAACACAATGATTATTTAGTCATAATTTCCTGAACGTTGCTGATGTGAGCCATCTCCTGCCTCATAGGCTTGTCCTCGGTGATATTATTATTACTTTAATTACCCAGGAAGAAACCACTTCCTCACTTGCTCGTTTTTTATGTGGGAACACCAAAGGTCTGTGGCTATGACCCAGCCTGGCTTTCCCTGTGTTCCATGGATCCTACATAGGGCATCAAAGACTTGTCAAATACAAGCCGCCCTGGTATTTTCTCAAATCACTGACAAGCCATTATTTTCGTACTTATTCTTAATGCTCATCAATCGTCAGCATTGTTATTTCTCAGTTCAAATAAAGCCCTGCTCTCATGCTCATAAATCGTAATGAATTGATTTTATTAAAGTCAAACAATTTCATATTCATTTATCATTAAATAAGTTCTTTAATAACAGTAAAGTTATGCCCTCCTAGTTATCATGCTTTTCGTGAATTGATTTACAAATGTGAAAATGAATCTCACATTCTTTCTTTTAGAATTAGAATAATAATTTCTGTCAAAGCCAAACCTTTATCTACCTTTATTTACTTGTCAGGGCATAGATACATATAATCGTCCTATAATATTGTGTAATAGTTATTGGCATATAATAACGACTGCCATTCTTATTGTAAATTATAAATTTTGTTAAAAGACTAGAGGTAATATATATAATCTTAATCATAAAAGTTGAACAAAATATTTATTATTATTAAACATTTTATTAACACATTTGGTTTTTAACTTTCTTTACTATTCAATAATTATTTTAATATTAATGCTCGCTGTCTGTATTGGCAACCCGAACATACATATATGAATTGACTCATAAATATCGGTAGTTATTTTATTATACGTTATTAGAGTTAGATCAGGGGTCTCAGAAATCATCATCATCTGTTGAACTAGTTTCTTGGCGCATAGTCATGTACAGTCGACATATGTCATCCATTGATTTGATCTGAGCTCATCAGTTGGGTTTGAATTTAGTTTGGTTCGAGTGAGTTTGAATTCAACTTTGCAGATTCGGTCTTGTTGTTGTTGTTGGAATCTTTCGACCAGTACAGTATATACATATGTCTGTGGATATCTAGATCTTCTCTATAAGATTATTTGGATAGTGCAAAAATAAAAATCACATTTACATTCCACTTCACTTTATTTTATAATTAGTTTATAGATGGTCAATACATTCACGATGCCTTATGGTTCAGAGTATTGATGATGATCAGCAGTGATATAATTATCTCAGCATTTTTTTTATATGTTTATTACTATAATTAATTTAGCACTTATACATGTGCATGCAATTGAAATATTGATCGTTTTTATATTATGCTCTGAGTTTGGCGTTGGTTAGATGATGGTTATAGCTGATGGTGGTATATTATAACTTATAATTATCTATAATGGCTTCCAATGCTAAATTTTTTCTCATCTTATATGTCTATAAAAACAGAAATACTTTTGTGATAATTATTCATGATGATGAGAATGATCCCTGGCATCACCCCTGCTATTTCACCCAACTTTACATGACATATAAAAACAAAAACCTTTTACTTCTATATAAAAAATTATTTCTAATTTAATTTAAAAAAGAAATAAAAATGCAACAATTTCTAATATCAAAACATTATTTTTATCAATAGGCATATATTAAAAATGAAAACTAATTATATACATTTTTTTATCTTTTTTCATATACAATGCTACACTAAAAGGTTTATTTTCAATAACAAATGAAATATAAAATATGGCAGTATTTTTTAATGTCAGATCACTACTCCTATAATTGACATCTAAAAAAAATATTATGTAATCAATTTTTAATCCCATTTTTAAGCTATGTGAATTTCCAAATATCTATATAATCAAGAAACAAAGAAATTATGTTTTGAATCTAAAGTTTATTGCATTTATAACAAAAAAAAAACAGTTAATTTTTATAAGGTAGTGGCCACATTAGTTAAAATTAAAAGTAAAAAAAATACATAGGTAGAGTTTAATATCGATAAATATTTTTATTTTATTTTAAAAAATTAAACTTATCTTTAAGCTGTATTGTATGAAAATTTTTAACTTTGTATACAATATTTTCCAAAGACAAGAAAATGACTGATTGTGATCTAAAAGTCTATTTTGGTAATGAAAGAAATAGATCAATATTATATAGCCACAGATCTTTATATCAGATTGATAAATTATTACATATTATTACATTACATTGTTTAAAAGTGAAAATCACGTGATCAGATTAAGACCCATAAGACATTTTTATGAAGTAATTAAAGTTACCCATGATCTGTGTAAAAATCTCACTTTTCTATATAATAACTTTCATAAGAAATTAGTTTTCAAAATATATTAATAAAATATGCTTAGAGTTTTAATGCCTGTCAAATACATCAGGTAATTAATATACATGGCATATCTAATATACTTTTTATGATGACTTATGGGTACAAATCTATATTTATTCATAATTTTAATAACTGAAATCAAAACATTCGCAATTATATATTAAAAATTAAAAGTTTATTTGCAAAAAAAAAAAAAGGAATGACTTTTTATATTTATATAAGATTACTTAACTAACTGAAATAGAAGTATTTCTCAAAATAGATTTTATCTTATGAAAAAGTTGAATTGTTGAAAAGTCCTGTCATTTTATTCAGTTCTTAATTCTAAAATATAAAATAAAAATGGTGGAAATTTTAGATAAACATTTAACTTCAAAATATAAACAGAAAAACAACTTTTATAAAATGTCATTTTTAGAATATACCAGTTTCTGGAAAAAAAAACATACAAAAAGGCTTAAACTTTTACTATTTTACTGCTTACTAATGCAAAATTTCAAATAAATATAGGTAAATAATTGATTTAAATATATAATTTTAACTTAATTATCTTTAAGAGCAATACAGGTATTTACTAATATTAACTTTTAATCATGTGACTTCTTACAATCATTTTTACAATATGTAAATATACTGCAACTTTTAGTAATATATTAGATTTTCTTATAGTTACCAACACAAAATTTCTTTTTAATCAATTAAATATAGGAAATAAATTTAAATTTATTTGATTTTTTTATTAATTATTTTTTAAGGAATGTTAAATAATAAGTTATTTCTAAGTTATTGATGTTATCTTACAGTTCATTTTTTAAACATTTTCTATTTTTCCAATATAATCACAGGTTTGTATTTGAGTGATTTTGTTCTTTTCTGGGAAATGTTCAAATTCAATTCAAATGTGAGTCCAGGTTTTTGGTTTAATGATAGTCAACCTTTATTTTTGTAGTGTTTTTCATCACTAAGCATTATTTTCCAATATAATAGGAAGTGTACTTAAATTTTAAAATCTTAATGCTTTCTAAATTTGTTATTTTTTTGCATAATAGTTGCAAACAACATAGACACATATAATGATATGACACATTTCCACAATGAAAAAGGTATTAGCATTAAAAGAATTAGAATGATTCAATTTATGAGTTAGAATTTATCATTGCTTTATTAAGATCATCAATTCTACTAAAACTTGAATATTTGCCAGCAATCTGGATTTACATTTTGGATTTAAATACAAGTATATAAGTCAGAAGGAATTAAATTTCATTTCAAAAGTAGATAAATATAGTATTCTGAATCTATTGGTGACACTCACATAACATCTAGAAAGATAAAATCCAACTGATTGTAACTTGAATTATAAATTTACTGGTGATTCTAAAATGTTTATTTTTTATTCCATAATTATTTAATTATTTAAAGTTTCTTGATTAAATATCCAAATCTTTGTATGGGTTGATGCATTGGCAGAATGACTTACTGGATCTCAAAATCCATGAATCATAACTCAGTTGAGACACTTCTGATGTTACTTCAAAAATAAATCATTCTATTATTTTTTAATATTCAGAAAAAAATATTTAATTTGAGTTGTTTTTAATAATAAAATTTGTATTTTGATATCTGGTGGAAGAATTGTGAAACATGTAAAATTATTATAAAGCAGTAAATATAAATATCCTACCAATATTTTTCCTAACAATATTCAACTTTTATCTCATAAGCACTCCCAAGTAATGGGAACCAGTTTTTTTAAGATTATTAAAATATGTACGGTGTTACATGTAATAAGAATGAGGATTCATGTCAAGCATTGGTGGCCTAATGGTTAGCATAGCTGCCTTCCAAGCCATAGGCCTGGGTTCGTTTCCCAGTCAGTGCATTCGGCATATGAAAAAAAAAGAATGATGATACATATATATGTAAATAATGTAAAAATGTTAGGTTTGCTTTGATGTCATTCTAAATAGCACAACTATATTTGGGTTTAAATCTGTTATTACGGAAGATTATGTTCATTTTGTAATGACATGTTGAACATATTCTTCCATTCTGTTTTAATTGTTTGTTTGTTTGTTTTTTGCTTTTGTTTTTATTTAAAATTCAGATTAAAATCTCATTATAAAAATCTTTCAAGTATATTTTAGATTGTGTTAAAAAAAAATTTATTTTTGTCTAGAATATGTTTTGTGAAGTTAAAACAAGTAATAGAATAAGTGTATTTCCTGCATTCTGTTTCTGAAATACCATTGTTGATTATTTTATTTAAAATAGTCAGAAAATTGATATATAAAGGCCATTCGTAAAATTTTGTATCTGAGCAATTATCATTTAGATTCACTAAATGCTTTTACTGGAGAGAATTTGTCAAATAAGTTAATATTTTTAAATATATTTATAAATTTTCAAAAAAGAGTCTATGCTGAGATAAAATCATAAAAGTACCATTGAAACTTAAATTTATTTTAAAATTTGATTTAATATGAATAATTAAAAATAAAATGTGTTTCATTTAGTGCTGTAGTAAAGTGGTGAATTTTTGCTCAAAGCCCATGGACTGCTATTTCAACTCAGTTTTATCTTGGTATTTGAACTTCTTATAAATTCCTGATAATAAACTTTCATATTACTTTTTTTTATTTTTAAAATAAAATATGATTATATCAGCTTCATTCTTGTTAAGATTATTTGTTTCTATATCAAATTGAGAATACATATAACACTTTAGAAGATAATTTTTTGATCCTTATTAGGTTTAAGGTTTTGAAATTGCTATAGTTATTTTTTCACGCCAAAAACTTGAAATTATTTCAGAGTGGACAATGTTTATAAGTAATTTCCCACTATGCATAATTAATATTAGATCATATTTAAAAAAAACTCTCAAGAAATATTTTCTGCTTCTTGAATCTTTTCTAGTTTAAGATAGTCAAAGACAAAATTAAGCAAAGTAATATTCCCAAGTTTTACAGGATTTAGATGAAAGATAAATTATGAAAAAGAAACCTCTAGTATGTTTTAAAAAAGCTTTTCTAGTTCTATTAATATATAGCATATAAGATTGGAATATAAAATTGGAAGACTCAATTTTAATGAAATGATAGTTTTTTATATGTCTTAATTTCACCAATTCCTTTTCAGTTTTGAAGGGTATTTGTATATATTTTTTTTTATTCTAGCTTTTTTTCTGACATTTCTTTCCTATCATCATCAAGATATTTTTGCAAATTTGTATGCAATATCCAGTCATTAACAACATGTATTGATTGCAATAAGAATTTCTGGTAAATGTTGGTATGAGTTTGTTAAATTTACACTATCAAAGAGGAAATAGATGAGATTCTGCTAATATTCATTAAATCTTGTCATGTCTGATAAATGGGTTTTAATGAAAGAAATGTGAATTTTAAATGCTATAAAAAAATTTATATTGGATATAAAAAGACTTCAATATTAGTAGGTAATAATGAACCTTTTTTGTCAAAACTAAACATAAATAGGAGAAGGGATTGTCTTTATATTCCATCTGTTTCATCAGTTGCTCAATTTTGCCTGGCATTGCAAACTATTTTATTATTTAACTCTATTCACTTTAAGAATAAAAAACTGATCATCAGTCACATATTCATATGTAGAAATATACCAAAGAATATATAAAACTAATTTGAATGAGATGGGGAGAAAACTTGAATAACATAAAGATTATTTATCCAAAACATAAATACACTACCTTTTATCTACTTTAGTGAAAATTATTTTCTTGACTGAATAGTTTGAAATAAGAAAAATCATATTATATTTATGTATAATGTATCAAAAACCATAAGAAGCCAGGGATTTTAAACTAATGATCATTATAATTGCAATGATGAGTCTCATGTAAAGTAATTATTTTAACTATGCAAAGGCTTTCCATTTCTGATTTGAAATTGTATTCAGTTTTCTTGATTGCCAATACTGCATAAACATTTTTATAGCATGTGATCTGTATTTCTGTGGTGTTAATATAATTATCATTCATAAACCATCAAGCATACATTGCTAATATGTAAATCAGAGTAATTAGAGTTCAATTTAACTTTATTAGCACAATCAGAATTAACAATTGTACTTAACAATTCTAATACTATATAAATGGATTATTCTCAGGTACATGATGGGTCAAAATGACTAATGTCAACATGGCTAGGATGATAATCTTGGCACTAATGTGGGCTTTGAACATTCCATCATCAGATTTTCAATGAAATTGATGGCTGAAGAGTTGTGGGTTGGAGTAATTTGAAGCCTGTTTATTAAAGTATGAAGATTGGCTATCTTAATATAAATCTGAGCACTGACTACACATATGTGTGGAGATAGTAATATGGACCAACTGATGATTGCTGGTTTAGCATGAAATACATACATTGATAATTATTTATTTTTTCTACATGTGAGTGATTAGGTGGGTCAGCAATATGAGATGGCATGGATAATTGAGTGTCATGTGAAAGTCTGATTTTGAAGGGATATATTAAATTAAAGTAAGTAATTCAATTCTTAAATATCTTTGTTCATTTCTTTTTAATAGAGAAACTATGCATTTGACAAAATTGTTATTTATAAAATGATTTTCAAATACCTTTTTGTGCAAATAATTTTAGTAATGTATTTGAAAAAAGAAAGAGGCATTTAAATTCTTCTTTTTTTTTAATTTATTTCAAATCTTACATATTAAGCCTGCATTCTGCTCATTCCTCTTCTATGCATTTAAATGGATACTGTCCTATATGTGAGAGGTCAGAGTGACTTGAGGTAAATATGGCAATGATAACAATATTGGCATCAGCATGAGATTTGGGTTTTCATCATCAGATTTTCAGTGGTATGGATGGCAGAAAAGTTGGAGGTTGGAGTAGATTGAAGCCTGTCCATTGAAGTATAAGGATTTGCTATCTTAATATAAACTGAGCACTGCTTGTATAAATGTATGCGCATGGTCATCTGTATCAAAAGTATAAGATAGTGTGGATGGTTGAAGTGACTTGAAAGTCTGAGTTCAAATCCCCCATATTTATAGACATTCCAATAAAAAAGCCATTTGTCTAAGTTTAAAAAAAAATAGTGCCCATTAATTTTTGAGATTAATTCCTAATACTCTATGTATTTAGTAATGAAACTGATTAATTAATGAAATTGTAAAATTCCTTCTCATATTTGTAAAAATACATTGCTCTTCTGAATATATATATATGCGGATCTGTGTACGTATAAATACAGATATAGTCATACAGAGAGAGAGCAAGAAAAGGGTAAAAATGAGACAAAAAAGGCAGAAATATATATATAAACAAGAAACATTTATCTACAGTATATTTAAAATACTACTTCTAAAAAGCATTGATTCCTTTTATAGATTATAATTTACGAAAAACGCTTAATCTGAGAAAAGGCTACAAAAGTTTTCGTTTAGAGACTGTCTGATGGAGCAAATATTTTTACAAGTTTCGTTCATCTGTCTACAAGGAACACGCGAGGTTCATGATAGAAGAACTACGATGACAAACATTAACAAACTGCAGCGTGGAAATCAAAGCCATTAAAGATGATTACAAACTTTTATTACTTTTCCAGTTACAAGAAATAATGAAATCAAGATTACTTTTTAAAACCATTAAAACCCGAAGTTGTTGGTTTATAGGTTATTAATTATTCTAAAAGCGATTAAAGATATTTTATTTCACTTAAATAACATTAAAAAAATAATAATAATTACATAAAAAATTACTCCAAATTATTTCAGTTATATTGATGATAACGTATATATTCAATTAAATTACAAAAATCTCAATATGTTTGATAAAAATTAATTTAATTAGACTCTTGTTTAAGAATATATAAAGGATATAAAAGAGAGAAAAAATGACTATTTGTTATCTATATAAATAAATTGTACAAATTTAAATTATAGCTAAAATATATAGTATTATTTTTATGTTTTCAAGAGTAGTTTATATACTTTAGATTTTTATACAGTATGAGAGTCATTGTGTATTTAGCTAAAATTAATTAGTCCAGTAAATGATTATATGTTGAAAAAAGCAAGAATACCATTTTGTCTTTTGCCAAAATATCACTTTTCACAATATAACTTAGATATAATTTATTTTCCTCAGAATAACTAAAAAAAAATTTATTTGGCTAACAATATAAAGCAGATTTTTATTTCAACGTTTATGATATACAAAAATACTTATTAAAATATTATTTTTTAAAACAGAAAGTGGTAAAGAACTATCTGACAGGATAAAAATATTAGTTTTATAATCTATTAAAAAAATGGAGTTACCTATCAAAATTTTGAAAAAGTATCAAATTGTTAATGTCGGATTAATAGAAGTAATATCACTAAAACTTCTGAAATGTTAATGTTGATAATCTCAAGAATGATGGGTCAATATTTCTTAAAGCTAGAAAATAAAACCTTCTGGAAATAACTGATTCCAATGCAATGTTTTATAAAAGGAGTGATGGATACTATAAATAATTGCAGACAAAAAATCCACAAAACTTCACTAGAGCAAATCACTTTAGAGGGCAAAACAGATTTGAACATTCTAGTTTCTGCCAAAACAATAGTTATAAACTTCACAATCAGATATTATTTATAATCAAATTTCCACTTCATATGCACTGGTTCATTTATAAAGAGCATACATGAAATAAGTGGACAATGTAAACACTGTATGATTATAAAGTTATCATTTGAACTTTTCCTAACTATTGATAATTTAGATCCGTTAATTATTAAAACAACTTTATTAACTTTCCTTTGTCATCTAAAAATCATGATAATGGAATTGTTATTATGTGGAAAATTATGTCACAAGCACAATATACCTATAGTCACTTTAAATACTTTAAATAATAAGATATGTATAATAAAAATATTCCTACTTAATAATATCAAGTTTAATAATACTCCAATTTATGTAGTTCATACAGTCACATATTGGCCTGTATATTTATCTAATTTATATAATTATTAAACATTTCTGAGTTATTAGTAAGAATAAGTCATAGCTTAATATTTTCTACCAATATGTCTTAGATAATAAGAGAATATGATTTTACATATGAAATATTTCTCTAGATACTATTCAAGTATTATAGAATTTTAATCTTGCATAAAATACAAGCAGTTCTTGATGTAAATCATGGGTTTTCATATTTGTTGAGCAATGTCCATTTATCTTTTATGAATGTATTAGTCAGAAAAGTTGAATACATAATTAAATAAATCATTACTTATATATAATAACATGCAGATTGCAATAGGTTAAAATTATATTATTCTTATTCTAGTTGTTACCAGATATTAAGAAGTGTTTGTTGATGTTTAGTAGTGTTTGGAAATCTTAAAAACTGCTTTAATTATGGTAAATAGAATGTCTCTCTTTTAAGATTTTACAATGAAAAGTATCCTGATTCAAATATGTTTGATAATATTACTTGTTTAGTCATTGTGATGTGAAAGATTATCAGATAAAATATGAGTTTATCCCTGAGAAGGCAATGAACACCTCAGGGCTTGTTGCAAATCATCAATAATTTGTATATGCCAGTAAAATGAAGCACCATGTTGAAAAGTATATATTATTTTTTTAATTGTTCATGAAAATATTAAAATGAATTAAACATACTTATATGTTTAACATTCTAGTTGGTGCATAAGATGTAATTTAGTCCATAAATGCAGGAATGTGATTATGAATTAAAAAAATTGAATGAATATATTATGTACGGTAATATGTTTTGAAATATTTTGATTATCACCAGTAATTAAACTAATTATTTATATTATTTAAATTATCTACTTACATTATTTCTATAGATGTTTATTTATGTAATTAAATGAGAGTAGTAATATATAAGTTACTTGATCATAAACTAAATTAAAATAAATGTAATTGCATGGACTTTGGTTGACTGTTTCTTGTGTCCATGTGTGAAAATGACAGCTTTTAACACTAAAAAAATGTTGAAGTTTTTCTTTTGATTATTGAGAATCTTGTTTATAATAATAATACCCAATTTTTAAAAATTTTGTAATCAGTGTCTTTTATAATAATGAATCTAACAATATAAATATCACTATAATATCATACTGAAGTAGCTCGGTTTAGTATAATAGTAGAGAGGAGTTGAGTAAGTTTTTTAAAAAAATAGTTTATTTAATTCAATAGTAATGGTGTTCTCAAATCTGCCACTAAAATGCAATAACATTATGTGACTTCTTGAACGATTGACCATATAATTATTTGTATTGAAATTGATTACTTGTATATAATTAAAGGTATAATTTAACTATAATAACTAATAAAAATATTCTTTAAAATGCATACGATGTTTTTTTATTGGAATTGAAAGATTTTATGAGTAATTCAATTAACTCTTCTACATCATATAATAAATTAAGAAACATATAATGTTGAATGTTTTTTGTATATAAGAATTATTACTTATTTTATAGGCACTAGTAGGGATTTTATGCACAAGCCTTCTGCATCCATTGATTACTCTGGCTTGCACCGAGTGGCACTACTGTATAGAAAGTTTTGCATGTTCTAGTAACAGTTATGAGCAAGCATAAAAAATGGTGATCATGTCTGTCTAATAGGATAGTGATGGTTATGGTTATTAAAAACCAAAGACACCAAAATGTGTGGATACTGAACTGAGTTCAGACCTATGTGACTATATAAGCTAATGAGCTTGGATTAAAAATATTATTGTGTTTTCAATTTTATTCTGATAGTTTTGTAGTTGAGATAAAAGGTGGCTGCTGGAGGGTTGCATTAGATACTAAGATCTAGGCGCAGTGCTTTCAGATCTAAGGTTGTGCACTGATGAAAGCCACAAGCTAGAAACTAGTTTGGGGATATTGGATGAGTAGGCACTAGATAGGGATTTTATGCACAAGCCTTCTGGCATCCATTGATTACTGTGGCTTGCACTGAGTGGCACTACTGTATGGAGAGGGTGCCTGTTTTAATCCTTTGGGTTACATAGTATTATATAATATTGATTGTAAGGCTACATGTGTAATCATGTTGTATGTTGTATAAGTTTTATATGGATTAATTTCAAGAATTACAATAATCAGGTTTCAATATATATATTTTTTTACAAATGCTGCTATTAGTTTTGATACAAAGATGGATATCAAGTTTAATCATTAAAGTCACACAGTTCAATAGATAGATAGATAGATAGATAGATAGATAGATAGATAGATAGATAGATAGATAGATAGATAGATAGATAGATAGATAGATAGATAGATAGATAGATAGATAGATAGATAGGTAGGTAGGTAGGTAGGTAGGTAGGTAGGTAGGTAGGTAGGTAGGTAGGTAGGTAGGTAGGTAGGTAGGTAGGTAGGTAGGTAGGTAGGTAGGTAGGTAGGTAGATAGATAGATAGATAGATAGATAGACAGACAGACAGACAGACAGATATAGATAGATAGATAGATAGATAGATAGATAGATAGATAGATAGATAGATAGATAGATAGATAGATAGATAGATAGATAGATAGATAGATAGATAGATAGATAGATAGATAGATAGATAGAGGTGGATAGATAGATAGATAGACAGAGACAGACAGACAGAGACATATAGATAGATAGATAGATAGATAGATAGATAGATAGATAGATAGATAGATAGATAGATAGATAAATAGATAGATAGATAGATAGATAGATAGATAGATAGATAGATAGATAGATGGTAAGTAGATAGATAGATAGATAGATAGATAGATAGATAGATAGATAGATAGATAGATAGATAGATAGATAGATAGATAGATAGATGGTAAGTAGATAGATAGATAGATAGATAGATAGATAGATAGATGGGTAGGTGGGTAGGTGGGTAGATAGATAGATAGATAGATAGATAGATAGATAGATAGATAGATAGATAGATAGATAGATAGATAGATAGACAGACAGACAGACAGATAGATAGATAGATAGATAGATAGATAGATAGATAGATAGATAGATAGTCAGATAGACAGATAGATAGACAGACAGATAGATAGACAGATAGATAGATAGATAGATAGATAGATAGATAGATAGATAGATAGATAGATAGATAGATAGATAGATAGATAGATAGATAGATAGATAGATAGATAGATAGATAGATAGATAGATAGATAGATAGATAGATAGATAGATAGATAGATAGATAGATAGATAGATAGATAGATAGATAGATAGATAGATAGATAGATAGATAGATAGATAGATAGATAGATAGATATGACCTAAGATTAAAAAAATCTGATGTCATATTAAAAGTTATTTACAGTTACTAAATTAATCTTAATTATTGTTATTTTAAGTGTTAATCTTGCAGTATACTAGGGAGTAACTTATAATTCATGTACCCTGATAAATGAAACTAAAAATTACTACACTTAATGTTCAAGGTATTAATTCATTGTCTAAACTTTTTTTTCTCAGTGATGAGATGTTTATTCATCAAAAAATAATAATTGTCTAAACTTTTTCAATTAAAAAAAGTAGATAAGCAATATACAACCTCACACGTTTGGATTGCTTGAGATGAAAATATACAATGGATCCCAGAGCTGCTTATCTCAATAAACAGGGATTCTGTGCCTGCTCCAGGAACACATCTTCATCATCAGCTGGAAGTGGTATTTTATTACTGTCATCTGTCCATTCTTATCATTCAAGATTATTTATATAGACTTGAACCTTTTAATTACCACATTTCACAGACTTATTAAAACACTAAATATTATATTTGTATAAATCCCTTCTGGTAATACTGTTATTTCAACCATTATTCTGACTACTTCTTGCTTGCCTCTTCATCTCAGCCAACTGTTTTAATGGGAGATTTTAATCTTGATTATCAAAAATTTATGTCAAAATGGCTTCATCCAAATCTTTCCACTTATAACTGGTCAAGGCTTTTTACCTTCCAACTCTATCATATTCCATAATAAGCAACATGCTTCACTCATTGATCTTTGCCTTTATTCATCAATTATACATCATTTAATTCAACTTGACTTAATCCTTCTCCTTTCTCTGACCACTCTGGACAATTTTTCAACCTGAATCTTGATGAACTACCCATCACAGCCATTCATTTACATAAAACCATTTGAGTTCTTACATATACCACAGAGTTCTTATTCTCTGAAACATATATTATGTTATGAAAATTGGAACAAATAGAACTTAATCCAGTCCAAAACTCACTTATATATATAATGTCATTCAATATCCAACATTCACATGCAGTTCACATCTACCTTCTTGACTTCTGGCATTGGTAAATGAGTTGCATACATTTATTACATTAATGAAACCTGCATATCATACTCATCAACAGTTACATGCATTTTTCCAGGCATATCAAAAAACCACCAACCAACTTGTCATTAAAAAAAGTTGTCTTACTTATCAGCATACATGAACCTAGGAATATATTCACTGGGTCCTAGGCACTCATTCAAACTAAAAGTTCCTATGGAACCTCAAGTTGATAGTAATATGTGTGCAAGCTATAGTATGATTAATCCTAAATACCAATATTTCAAGCAGAAGTTACAAATCCATAATGCATTCATACCACCTTCAAACTTATTTGGACTACCTGATACCAATACCCCATTCTAAACCATACAATTTTTTGACAAGCTTGCCATTTATAAATAACTTGTGTCACCCATGTATCCCTATTTTGTTTATGCCCCTCCTAGGCACTTTACTTTACTAGACTATATATTCCTTTGTGATTCTGTAACCTGGCAAATTATCTATCCCAAAGCATAGATGACATCAAAAGTCTATATACAATCTCAGTTGTACCAAAAATCCAAGATTAATCTCTACCCTAACCAACTTTCATCCAATTTCCATGGGGCCATTGGGAATTAAGATACTGGAAAAGTTGTTAAGGATCATATAAAGCCACACCTACTTCTTCTAATTTCCAATATGCAGTTTAAAAAATGCACTTTTGCCATACATGCTGCTCTGATGTTTAAAGTAGTCTTGAACTCAGTTCAAGACTGAAATAATATGCTCTAATTGCAGTTCATCTAGATATAGAGACTGCATTTGACTCTGTGTCTATTCCCATTTCGACTGATTTTGATTGATATGCTAGTTAACACTATCATTCTAAGTACTCTGCTTTACTTAATTATCAACTTACTGAAGAGTATAGAGATACATATCCCTCTTAATGGGAAAAGTTCACCATCATTCACCTCTACATAATCTATGTCCCAACGCTCAACTCTAAGTGCACTGCTCTTCACTTTCTACATAAATTGCTTATTAAAGCAAATACAACATACATTTTCAAGCATCCAAATTATACATATTAACCAATACATTCCATGAATGGCACACATGGATGATAACACTGTTTTCCTGCTATCTTGTAAGCATCTTACCACATTGCAAAACATCCTGTCAATATACTGCCATGTATAAACTTACATTTAAAATGAGTAAAATGGCAGTCTGGTTTATATACACCAACAAACCATACACTTAAATATTCCAGGGAAAGGCAACCCCTTTCTTAGGTTTCTCGTTTTATATAGGCTCACTTATGATAAAGAACATCTTACAAAATAAGCTTAAAAAATGTCACACAGATTATCAACTCCTTCTCCAAGCTTATCTCTTCTTTTATGCTAAAATTCACCAATTTAATATATTCATAATGAGTAAAATTACACATTCTTTGGCTATTGCTAAATTTTCAAAATCATTTAATTCTGCCATCTCTTCCCTCTGTAATAAGATACTATGGAACAGGATGACAGTTTCAATCTTAGCTGAAAGATTTAGTCGGCCACCCATTAATAATGGTCTGGGCTGCCACAACACCCAAGTGTTCTACATCCAAAAAGCCATAAATTCAATTGCATGAATTGTTCAAAAATTTCCAGCACTATGACTGCTGATACATATAATCCCTACTGATAAACCTCCTCCTATATCAGCTTCATTTTTCACCAAACTTTACCAATCAATTCTATCAGCATCCAACTAATCAATATTTCCCATGACTAATAAATACATATACTGGCAAGCATATGCATATTAGAGGTGAGGAACTTTGTTTATCATCAAAGGCCATATTTTAATTAGGTAGTAATAAAGGAGGTCACTTAAATTTTTATATTCATTTAGAATATATATATAAATATATTTAGATTTTTAGAATTTTAAATAAAAATTTTATATTAAATACTACTTCAAATAAAATATTATTAACCTAAGTATCATAATTAAATTTATTACATTATAAAGAAATACAATAGAAAAATTATAATATTAAATCATAAAAATCTAACATAGCAACAATACAAAAAATAATTTTACAATCCGATGGAAAATTTAATGGGATATTTGCATTTGTTTCTTGCTTGAAAGTAATTAAGTTTCATAATGCATAGCCTTAATTGATCCTCTAAATGAGCATCTGTAATCTGTGTTCTTAAACTAGTTTTAATTTTTACCATGAGAGAAAATGTTGACTAGCAGCAGTAATACTTCCAAAGCAGGAAAGTAAATGGCATGCATGCTTTCGTAGACATGGATATTCAACTGCATTTTTCCAAATTTTTATGGGATCCTTTTTAGCATCAAAAACGAATTTGAAGATACTCCCCATAACTCAAATAACTCCATTTGTAGTTTCATAAGAGCCTCAGATATATCTACTAAATGTGGGTCAAATACCAATTTCATAGCAGGAGTGTGTTTGTCAAAGGCTTAAATGCTTTCAGTATATTCTTCTATTAAATAATCCAAGACACCTACATATTCATCTCTTATTTAACATTTTTCCTAGCTCATGGAAGTGTTCTGCAGATATATCCGAGTGAGAGAGCAATTTTTGAAAAATGTTAATTTTTTTTTTTAATGTTTGGATCTTTTGCCACATTTCATATATATGCTTCATTTCACCTTGCAGGCAAATACTTAAATTGTTTTGTCATGATATCAGACAAAAAACCAAAATTTCTGCAAAATCACATGATTTTTCTTATTCTTGATAAAAGTTTAAAATTTGTTGTCAAAGAATTAAAGGTGTTATTAAATCCTGTCCTGTTGATAGCCAGCAAACCTTGCAATAGTTTGATACATTGCAAGTGTCCTCACCTAAAGTTAACAACTGCCAAAATTTATGATGATGCAGTGCATTTATGTGAGTATAAATTTACAATCACAATGGTTTTATCCAGAGCATCTTGCAAAATTGTGGATTTTGCACAAAGATTCTGTTGATGCAAGATGAAGAGAAATGATATCAATTTTTTTCCAAATTTAAGTGGTTCTTCTTTAATAAACCAATGAATCCTTTTTTGTCTCTCATAGATGGTGCACCATTGGTGCAAACAATGACTAAATTACTAACATTTAACTGTAATTGATGACATATTTCTTTAATGTTTTCAAAAATGTTAACACCAAGAGTTCTTTCAGTTAGTGTACCGAGCACAAGAAGTTCTTTGTAACACTGAAAATCTTTGGTTACAGCACAAATAAAATATAAAACTTGTGCTAAGTCAGTTTTATCAGTGCTTTCATCTAAAGCAATTAAAAAATAAACATCTCCTTTTTGTATAATATTAAGTTGCTATGTTACATTTTGAGCTAATTCGTGGTGTCAATCTGTTATAGTTTTTCTTGAAAGAGCCAATTTTTTTGTATTTATAAACTTTTTCTGGATCTGACATACCAACTACTTCAACAATACATTCTTTTATTAATTCTATATCACTAAATGGTTTGCCTCTTTTTCCAAACATGTGTGCTATTTTGTAGGTAACATCAACTGCAGTGTAATTTTTCTTTACAAAAGCACTAAAAAATGCCTGTTGATGATGCTTTTCATTTTTCAATTTTTGAAATGCAGTTGTCAAGATTTTCCTTCTAAGTTGGGGAATTTACATTCTTTATGTGTCAAATAGTCTTTTATTTGCATTCACTTTTTTAAAGTAGTTAAAACCCTATCGCACAACAAACACGCCATTTTATCTTTCACAGAAGTGAAGAAAAAATATAACTCCCATTCTACATTAAATGCTCTATTTTCTTCATTCAATTTTCTTTTCTTGCAATTTGACATGATGAGTAAAAAAAATTTCAATAATATTTTAAGATAGCATATACTTGCTAGAAATACAATACCATGTTTTAGTAAAACCACAGAATAAGTATAACAATAACAATTGTATGACTACAAGCATGGTACAAGTTTGACGAAACAAACAAGTCACAATCATCTTTTTATGAACATTAATAGTAAGAAAATAGTTTTTGTGTAAAGATCATGTAACATGTCCAGTAGTGTTACCATTTTACACTAAGTGGGGTTCTATCATTTGAAATAAGTGAATATCATGTAATATAAATTCTAGCTTCCATAAAGGCTGCATAAGTCACTCATGGAGATTGCATGCAGCCTCAAGGCTGCACATTTCCCACCTAGGTGCTATACTATATATGAAGGCCAAAAAAGATTATCCTTCTCCCATGATTGGTATCAATAACTGCCAGCTACTCCACTTCTTTAAAAGATGGTCTCTGGACCGTAAATGTTTTCAATTTTTTAGTTTGTCTTAAACCACATGCATTGCCAACATCATATTTTCTTTGGTATTTCCATCTATATAAAAACATACATCCATTTTGTTCCTTATACAATGCAGCAGAAGAAACTCAACAACATCTCTTTCAGCAGTGTCAAGCCTTCAACCAAATCAGGATTATCATACTAAATACATACAGATGATCAGTTACATCTATACAACAGCTAATTTAATCCTATCAGAAGATACACACTCCCTCGGCACATGCAACAACTTTCACACTATGCTTTCTGGTGCTGCATCTTTACCCTTGGCAACAACACCAGAAGACACCCAGCCACATTCATCAATAAGTTTTAACAAATCAAGGCATGGGACAACATTGCTACACCTCAAGATATTTTTACTGCTACTTGTTCACTACTAAAACAACCATCCAATCTATAATAGGTCATAATCAAACAATAACAACATTGAATACTATTCTTATGGTACCATCTATTACTTTCAACAAATCTTATCTTCACTAACTGCCTTCAACACCATCTTCCATCAGATGACAGAATTTACTCTGCATCTATCACAATACACCAGCTGTCACCATATGTAATTCTACTCTGAACTGACTTTGTTCTTTATACAGCACCCATAGCTTGATTTATTACTGCTGCTATTGCTTCTGCTGATCTCCTTCTCCTACTATTACTACTACTACTGCTACTGCTACTACCACTGCTGCTGCTGCTTCTACTACTACTACTACTACTACTACTGCTGCTACTACTACTACTGCTACTACTACTATTATTATTACTATTACTGCTACTATGTGTCATCAAGTTAGCAATGACTTCTAATGATCCATGAAGAATTATTTTTTAGAATGATCTTTCATTACATTAACATTATATTCATTATTACAATAACAAACTTTCCATGCAATAGTGACATCCTGTGAAATCCATAATCATCAATGGGTGCTAGAAGGTTTGTGCATAAAATCCCTATCTAATCTATTTATCCAATATCTTTAGACTAGTTTCTAGTGATGTGACTTTCATCAGCAAGAAGTCTTGGATCCAAAAGCAATACACCTAGGTCTTTGGATCTAATGCAATTTATTCTGCAGCTATGTTTTACCTATTTAGTTAACACTAAAGTTATAATCTGAAAATGAAAATCCAATAACAATTTCAATCCAAGCTACTTCATTTGTATAGTCATACAGATCTGAACTCAGTTAAATATCTATACATTTTGGTATTGTTGGGTCTTTAATAACTATACTCACTATCATCATATGGGCAGGATTGGTATAAACCACTATAAATCACATGATCATCATTTCATATGATTGCACAAGCTGTTAAAACAATAGCAAACACTTCATACAATGTATGCATAGTAATTGATGAATGCTAGAAGGTCTGTGCATGAAATCACTATCTAGTGCCTACTCATCCAATATCCTCAGACTAAGCTTGTGTTTTTTATCAATGATGAGCCTTGGATCTAAGAGCACTGCACTTAGATCTCTGGATCTAACGCACCCATCCAGCATCCACATTTTACCTATTTAATTAACTATAAAGCTATAAGCTACAAGTTAATAACTAGTCTGGGGATGTAGGGATTATATGCACAAAACCTTCTAGAATCCATTGATTACTATGGTTTTCATTGGGTATCACTACTGTATAGAGAGTTCTTGTTTTTTATGCTACTGTATAGAGGGTTTGCTATTATTTTAACAGCTTGTGTAAGCATAGGTGATGGTGATCATGTTTTAGTGGTACTTCATTATTATACTGATAAAATTGATCCATCTTATTGCTAGGTATCCTTTTATTTTCATTAGCAAAATTTTTTACACCTTTCAAAAAGTTAGTATTTCTTCAAACAAGGTAATTTTAACAATTATTTAGTTTTTAAGTGAATATTCTGATCTTTGATTGAGTATCAATTTGTTAATTTCCAAGGTGTTCTGAAGACTTTTATCCAGTGTCAGACTTTTTACTTTCTTTAGCAACCAACATTTACATTTATAGAGACTCATAGAAGATGCCACAATTTAAATAATTCTGAATTTTATTTTTAACCATATATTCCTACAGTTACAAAAAAGTTCACCCTTTTTTATAAAACTCAGTCTAATTTCAGTCTGCCAGGATCTTCTGAACTGTTTGTTGTTGATTAATAAACTGAGGACGCAATGCATGTTAATGACATTTTTTATGTTTTTACCACCAATTTTAAAATCAACTAGTATTTTTGTTATTATAGTTTTTGTCTTTTTGATGCTTAGTAATTGTAACACTTTTTCATTCTGTTTATAATAAATCTCTCCTTTTTTTCCAGTTTTCCTTAAGTCTAAATAGTTGAAACTTCCAATAATTTTGAATCGCCTTTCTCTATTTGTTTGTATGGGTTTTTTTTTTTTTACAATATTCAGTATTAAAAAAATTTGAAATATTAAGAGCATTATTCATTCCTTAACTTTTTTTGCCCATGTAAAACTAAACTCTTTTATCACAGCCACTCAATTAAATAATCTTACGGACTTCTCATAAATAAACATATTCGTACACCAATTCATTTGACATCTTTCAATAATTTAACGTCATCGTAATCGATTATAATAATCAAATTTGTAACAAATTTATTTAAATTGTCTTAAATTTGTATACATATTTCTAAATCTATCTAAAAAATAAAAATAAAACCTATACAGTATATATATATATTACTAATTGTAAAGCTATAATTTTAATTCTTAAAATAACCATGGGCAATTAGAAAATGATGCTTTTAAAATCTTGATTATAAAAAAAAAGTTCTCAGAGATCAAGTTAATATAGTTTAGGTTCATTCTGCTTAAAAGCAATAGGTTTATTTTTTTTATATATAAAAATGAGTTTTAAATATCAAATAGGTCAAGGATATAAATATACTATCTTTTAATATTCTTTCTTTAAATAATAAATAGAGGAATTTGAACTTAGGATTTTGTCTTTTTAATAAATATATAAATTTATATTTGGCCCCATAAAACTTTAAATTTTTTTTGTTACTTCATTTTTTTTAAATTTATATATTTACATATATTTTGTTTGCTTATTTTATGTGGGTCTAAAGATAAAGTTATGCTTAAGTCAAGACATCGACTTGTTTGATTCCAAACATTCAAACACTGTCTCTGCGTTATTTATTTATTTGGAAACTTGGTCAAAATATCTTTTTATTCATGATGCGCTGGGATTCTCCGAATAAAATAAATGCATTTTATAATAAGAGCTCATCAAAACCAATGGAATTCTAAAAGGTTAATATAAGTTATGTTAAGAAGATGGCGATTGCAGGTTATTACGAACAATGATAAATTGTATCCTAATAGTACGCTATTGCCAACTTACTCCATTTGCCTTTGGGCAGAAAACTTAACATATATTCATCCATTCTAAACATAGTCCACAAGAATAAAAGTTACTCTTTGTTTATAAATTTTGTTAGAGATTAATTTAATTTATTTTTCAATGTTAATGCTAAGGTTTGAAATTAAAATTCAAACGATTATTTCTTTTATCAGTCAATTTATTTATTTTTAATCTTATCGTTTTAAACTTTTAAAAAACAAGTCTATAAACAATGAAGAGAATAAGCAAAAGTGAGATGGATGATTTTTTTTCATCTCAATAATAAATATATCGTTGTCAAGTATTCGGTGATGGGTTAGCGTCCCGGCCGATGCTATGACATAGTGAAAAAAAAAAAATAATAATAATAATAATAATAATAAATATATCATTAAAAAGATTTTTAAAAAAACTTAATTAAATGACAGATCATTCTGAAAAAAAAAAAAAAAAACCCAATTCATATGATCAGCCAGCAGTTTCGACTTGATATCATCTAATAATAATAAAGTGATTGATTTCATTAATTGCTTATGATACTAATATTAAGGATCATTACATAAATATAAAATATTATATATTACGTTTCCTTCTACATAAGCATGTATGACAGTGTTTTGAATATGAGCGTCTTTTTTTCGTTCTCATGTGTCATAGCATCAGCCGGGAAGCGAAACCGCTAACCCGGGACAACTGCTTGTAAAGCAGTTGTCGCTGACCTCTCGACCAATATGAGCGTCTTAATTTCGAGTAATATATATTTTTACAAAATGTGATTTAAAAATAATATTTCATTAAGTTTATAATTTTAAGATTAAAATTTACATTTTTATATCTTAAGTATACCATTAAAATGTAAATTTAAAAATAAATATAGTATCCGCAAATTAAAAATTACACATAAATAATGAGTATGAGCCGTGAACTAAGTTGTATCTAACTAGACAATTTCAATTATGTAAACAAACAAAAATGTAAATAAAAAAAATCATGTAAAATTTACAAATTTTGCTAATTTGAAGCTTTACTGTATTCAGACTTTTTTGTATTAATTTAAATATTATCTTTAGAGGGAGGGGGTTGTTTAAAAACATATTTCTCTCTAATGAAACTTTATTGCGTGTGTTATTACAATATGAGTTGGTTTTATATTTGATTATTATATTTTTTAATATTGGAAATATTTTTTGATAGCAATTAAAGATATCTTTTTTTTCAACAAATGTAATATATCTAAAGGGTTTATTGAGTTAAATTATGTGGTTTTTACTCTCAATTAAATAATATTATAGTGCTAAGTTTATTTTTTTTAGTAAATTTTATTTTAGAATCTAATAATTTAAATTTAAGTTTACTTTGTAAAGAAAAAAATTTAAAAGATATATGAGTTATTATGAATTTTTCAATAGTAGTCAAATTTAAGTTAATATGAATACTGGACATTTTTAAAATATATTATTTTTTTTTTTAGAAAAATTTGAAGGTACTTAATTGCAGCTTTAAAAAATTGTTGATGAAACTGAAAAACTGAGTATAAAATTAATTAGAAATTTAAAGAAAATGGTCACATTTTTTTTGCAAAGTTTATTTTAAAATAATTCAATTATCGGACATATGTCCAGCAGATATTAAAGTTAAAAAAATGACAATTCTTAATTGCTTATAGGTAAAATTTGCAATTTGGAGGTACCTATTTAAAGATTTTGTCTATTCATGCATCACTTTTGTTTACAGATGATAACTAAAAGAAAGAGGCCATTTTAAAGAAAATAAGCTAAACTTTATAATCTTTTATATGTCAATTATGCTAGGTTACAGAATAAACAACATTATGGAGATTTTTTAATGAAATTTAAAAAATAACTTTTGATGTATGTTTCTTCATTCTAAAATGTATTCAAAAAGTTTTCCAGATGTCTTAGAATAGGAATGGGAAAACTATGGCCCATGCGCCAGATTAGATCTGTCTAGCAGTTTTATCCAGCCTGCCACAGATTTTAAAACAATAATATAAAAATTTTCAATATTATTGTTTTTTAAAAAAATTCATTTAAGGGTGTGTTCCATTTTTTGCATATGCAAAAATTTCCATAGAAATTTGAATATTTTTTGCATATGCAAAATGTAGTTGTGCAAATTTATACAGAAATTGATTTAAAAACTTTTGCATGCACAAAAAATGGAATTCACCCTAATAAATATGCAAAAAATTATTAAAATATACTTATTTGCTTTTATATTTGATTAAAAATAAATAAAAAGATTTTAAAAGAAAAATTTGATCTTACTGCTTGTGAGTTTATATTTACAACAGCAGAGGCACTAATATTTGTCCACATGACCACATTAAATATCATTAGTCAGTTCAGGAATGTATGCAAAGCAGAAACCTACTACTGAATGGAAATAAGGCAGACAGACGGACACATTCCAGCTTCATAAATATTAAATGTTAATGTCATAGTGATGAAATTATTAAAAAGTAGTAATGCTGTTGGTGATTGTTAGCTGATATTCATAAAATATTTCAACTCCAAAATATCTACTAAAAAATGTAAAGTTGATTCACAGTGCTGTGTTTTTAAAGATGAATGGACCTGGAAGTACTTTTTCACAGTTGTAAAGGATAAACCACTGTGTCTCATTTGCAATAAAGTTGTGGCAATCTTCAAACAATACATTTCCTGCCACTTCACTTCTAAGCATAAAAATTCCAATTATGAAGTAATGTGAGAATATGAAAGGAAATGAAAATCAGCTTTTCACAAAAAATTATCAGGTCACCATTTTTTTTAAGAAAATAAATAGTTCTTAGAAAGCACCTACCCATGCAGACTATATTGCAGCATACAATATTGCTAAAAGTAATAAAGTTCTCTCTGGTGGGAAGTTTATTAAACACTATATTCACACATTTTGTGATGTTTTTTTGTCCTGACAAGAAAAAGGATTTTGAAACTGTAAGCTTAACATTAAAAAACTGCAACTTTTAGAGTTGAGACTCATAAATAAAAATCTAACATTACAGTTGGAGTCAAGATTAATCAATTTAAAATTCTGCTCCATTACTATGGATAAAAACACTGATATAAATGATACTGCTCAGCTAGTAGTATTTATAAAAGATGTTAATGAAAATTGTTCTATTACTAAAAAATTGGCATGCATGCAGTTATAAAGAAAACAACAACAGAGTCAATATTTTCCATGAATTTCTGGAAAGGCTTTTAACTTTGAAAATATCCATAACAAACATATGTAATATGAGCAATTGGGCACAAAGTATGACAGCGAAAACAACAACTGAAGTTTTTGGGGATTTTTGATCAAAAATAACCTAGGAACAATGTTGTCTTTCTACATTGTGTTATACATCAAGATGCTCTGTGTAAATCTGCCTTGAATATGAAACCTGTAATTGATGTAATCATGAAGCTTGTAAATGTATTAAATCTCATGGGCTTACTCACAGACAATTTTGAGATTTTTTTGAGTTCATGCAATCTGAGTACTCTAATGTTCTGTATTATATAAAAGTAAGGTGACTTAATACAGGATGCATCTTCAAGTGAGTTTGGCAGCTGAAAGACAAGATAGTGCTACTCTTCCATGATAAACAGTGGTCTGTGGAGTGTGAAATGTTGGAAGATACAGCATAGCTTTTAGATTTTATATTTTTCACAGATTATATTTGTCACATAAACAAGTTGAATGGCAAAATGCAAGAAAAAAATCAATTTATTGACAATATCTGTGAACATCTCAGAGGTTTTAAACTACAACTTGTTATGTTTTCTAATCATCTAGCTAAGAACAACTAGTCTCACTTTCCAAGATTAAATTCAATAGCTCCAGTAAATAATGACAAGCTTAAGTGCTATGAAGATGGCCTGAGAAAACTTCATCTTAAATTTGAATGAAGATTTTAAGACTTCAGTGTTATTAAAAAAGACTTGGATATTTTCAGAATGCTCTTTAATATGGACTATGAAGCAGTGAGATTGGACTTACAGCTTGAATTAATTGAATTGCAATCTAACAGTCGTCTCAAACAGTTGTTTCTCAGTGTCCCAAAATTAGAGTTCTACAAATCTTTATCAAAATCAAGTTTTCCAAATCTGATATCTTACACCCAAAAAGTTAGAGCTATGTTTGCAAAATCATATATATATATATATATATGTGTGTGTGTGTGTGTGTGTGTGAACGGGTAATTTCTACAATGAAACTTCGAAAGAGTTGTAATAGAAGCAGACTGACAGATAAAGCATTCAACTTCACTTCTCAGAATCACTACATCCCAGTTCTCTCTCTCTCTTTCATAAAATACTTTTGCCTTTTTTTAGTAAAATAAAATATTAGTCAAAAACAAATTTAAACTTCAAGAATAACACAATAATGTTGCATGCATTATTAACTTATTACTATTATTTTAATATATAGGGTATATGAGCACAGACCTTCAGATGACCCATCACTCTCCACTCTATCTAATAACACTGATACACTCAAGCACATATATGCTGAAAAGATAAATAATCACCAATATACGTATTTCATGCTAAACCAGCAATCATCAATTGGTCCAGATTATCATCTCTCACACATATATACTCTAAGTGCTCAGATATATATTAAGATATACAATCTTCATACTTTAATGGACAGGCTTCAATCTACTACACACTCCAACTCTTCAACTGTCCATCCAATTGAAAATCTGATTGTGGAATGCTCGAAGGCCACCCTGCCTCTTAAAGTATGAAGATTGTCTATCTTAATATATATCTGAGCACTTATAGTATATATGTGTGGGAGATGATAATCTGGACCAACTGGTGATTGCTGGTTTAGCATGAAATACGTATATTGGTGATTATTTATCTTTTCAGCATATTTGTGCTTGAGTGTATCAGTGTTATTAGATAGAGTGGAGAGTGATGGGTCATCTGAAAGTCTGTGCTCATATACCCTATATATTACATATATAGACACAGGTATAGAATAAGCCTGTGTTTCAGTTTTTACTATTATTTTACTAAATTTTTATTCTATTTCTTCATGTTCATTTATACAAAGTGTGTAGCTAAAATGTTTTTAAGTAAAGTATGTATTTATAATAAAATAAAAATAAAGAACTTGGCATTTTGAAATTTTGTTTAGTGCATCAAAAATAGTAAATACATCTTTAAATACAAATGAATAAAATATAATAGGAAACTCATTTTTTCCTGCAGGATTTAAAATGTAGATTATAAGGTACCCAAATTAGATTATTTTTAAGGTAAGAAATTATAAGTGTCAACAACCATTAGCTTCAAGCTAAACATTTTTTAATACAAATGCAGACAACCAATGTATTCTCCCGATTCACCCAAAAAATTTTTTTTAACTTATTTGATCATCTTTATCAAAATCAAATTCTACAAAATATTACTTGAAGTTTTCCTAAAAGAAAATAAAGATCTAAATATGTTTCTAAAGTTTAATTTATCAACCTCTACAATAATAATAATGATTCTTAATAATAACTAAATAAAACTTCAATGCTCTTGTGTATCACTTAAGACTATTTACTATACGATTAATAGAAACAAAATGATAAACAAGATCTGCTCTTCTAAAACATTTAACAATAAATAAAAAAGGACTAATATACACCTAATTATTATTTTTATAGTCATTCTTCAGTAAATTTTACAATCATAATGTTATCAAACAAATTATAAACTCTTAATCGATAAATAAATATTATAGAATTTAATTTAATATCATGTAATCGATTTTTGTTCTAACATAAACTTTTTCAAGATGTGGTTTTAAAATTTATCATATGACAAAGAGTGATCTATAATATTTATATCCTCTCTAGAAGTCATCACTAAACTCATGAAAAACAAAAAAATATATATTTTTTAAATTTACAAATGAATGTTCTTATTAATCTCTTTACTATCTTATAACTATTATCTATAACTAAACAAACAATTAAGGTCTTATACCATCAATAGACATACATATAAATCTATATATGTAATCCTATAGCATCACTGTAAACTGGCTATTATTATATTTAAAAACTGTAAAAATTTTATTGGCTTATTCATCACTCTCATTCACTATATAACATAAAATATAATCGATATCATATTTAAGTCTCTGTCATACTAATGTTTATGGGAAAATATATAATTTTATAATGCATTTTTGAATGGTTTTCCAAACAGATTTTATTATTAAAGCTTATATAAAATATGTACGAGTATATTTTGTTATTCTTATTAACAACAAAGATATCAAATGGTATAAACAGAGATTCTTACACATAAAACAAATAATTTAAGGCTGAAATATGGAATAGAATTATAAATTCAATATTACAATAATAAAATATTTTTATGTAAAGCAATTATATTTTAAATTACATTTTTATTTATGTGCACAGTTTTTATATTTTTATATTGTGTGTGTGTGTGTGTAGAAGCTTAACTGTTTAGATTTTTATTTAGAAAATATTGATTTAGTTGCTAAAATATTTATTAAACAATAAATTATTTACTAACAGGCCAATTTAAAATTAATTGGAAATAAATGTCTGAGAACTTTATAGTTTTATGATTTATTTATTTTAAATAAGTGTTTGTAATATTATTTCAAAGCCCAAAAGTAAATGTGAAGCTATTGGAATTGACTAAAATCATTACTTGTTTTTTATTCATTTTTAAACATCACTTATAAAGTTTTTACCATGCTGATCCATAGTTTTATGATTTATTTATTTTAAATAAGAGTTTGAAATATTAATAAAACCTGGAAGTAAAGTGAAGCAATTGGAAAAGACTGAAAATATTACTTTCTTTTTATTCATTTTTAAACATCATTCATAAAGTTTTTACAATGCTGATTCAAAAATCTTAGTAGCTATCATTTTTCCCAGCAGTATCTAATATTTTCTGGACAAGCCAAGAAACCCCAGTGTATGATGAAAAATATTTTATAATCCAGATATCATTTAGTAACTGGTGGTATAAAAGCAGAAGTTTGGAAAATTTAGACAGTTTTTACAAAGTTTTATTGCAGTAAAAACCTAAACACGTTCAAATTTTAAATAGCCATTTTAGTTGCTATTTATATAATGAGCGGCTAAGATAAACAGCTAGATATTTGCCTTTTCTAGACAAAATGGTTTCTTCTTATCATTCTAAGAAAAGAATGAAAGCAATAAATAAACCAAAAATCATCATTAATTAATTCATTAATTTGTTATTTTATGAAATCTCATTTATTATAGTCATCTGTTAGTGGAAAATGGAGATATTGACTTATGGAATGTTGTCTACAACTTCAACAAAAATCACTGGACTTCTTCAATTGGAAATAATATTAAATAGCTGATATAATTGGAAAATTATATTTATTAACTTCAAATAATTGCTGATGTTTATTTCAAAACATTGTAAAAATAATTGTTTTCTTCTTATTTCAAGAAAATGTGAATATTAAGTCTCAGTAGTGTAAAATTATCTTGTCTTTATTTATGTAAAGAAAAACTTTAAACAATAATTTTTATCTCAGATATCCATTCATAAACTTGTTGCTTAGAGAAATACACTTTGATTCAAAAAATAATGAAAATCACTTTTTTATGGATGATAAATTATTTGCTTTATCAGAGCTACAATCAGAATTATTGACATCATGGATTAAAGATCTATAAATGAATAGATTAATTATATATCTCAAATTAAAGAAGTAATAAACACTAATCCTTTAGATAAATTTATAACAACTGTTCAAATGAATTAAATTGTTGCCTGTAACAAACTATGAATTTGTATCCAGTGTTTAAAGAAATGCATTATGGATTACCAATGCTAAATATTTAAATACCATTAATGAGTTATGAAGCCAAATATTTAAATGCCACTTCTGAATTGTGGATTATCAAAACAAATATTAAATATGATAAATGTCCAAGTGATAAACAATCTTAAAATGGACTCACTCAAAGAAATAATTAATAATATATTTCAATTTATTTATCCAATATCTATGATTACCTTCCAAATCTAGTCAGAATTAATAGTGTCCTAGTTTCCTCATAACTCTTTTTCACAGGTTTGATAGGAATTTTTGGATGGAAATAAATATATGCTTTAAAGCTTGAAATTCCAGCCAATTCTTCAATTCAAATAACATGAAAGCAGTGATATAATTAGTAAAAATTGTCTGAATTACTTTGAATATCATTACAGGCAGTGGATTTTTGTAGAAGATATGCCAAAAGATGTTATATGATACTAGAAGAAATTTACACATATGTAAGGGATCCATAGAAACATATTACTAATATTTCATTTGGTTCTTTAGTTAAAATTGGTGATTTATCAACATAAGATTGGCTATGATACTTTGTTTTCAGACAAATTTCATATGATTTCAATAGTGACATATCAGATCAGTAAAACAGTCTGTGCACTACATGGTCTACATTCCTAAGTCTATAATGTTCTCACAAACAATGGATATAATACATTAACTTTCTTCTCAAACAATCAGGAATAATGAGTCTTCATAATTGATCATTCTCCACATTTTACATTAATAGCCTTTCTAATAATTGGTAACACCATAATATCCTGGCATAGGTTTTAACTTTGGATCTTGTAATTGTAAGGCAGTTGAGCTTTGTAAATCATCTTCAACAGAACTATCAATAATAAAAAAGACAGATGATATGTAAATCATCCATGCTTAGGTGCTGAAACTCTGATTTGATTGCATTTTTAATATTAGCAATTATGTTATTTTTGCCTTTGCAATGTTGGATGTGCAATATGGATGCTAAAATTAAATTGCTATAAAATAGACTCTATTGCAGCAAATGTTCAATATTCAGATAATTATGGTTTAGGAATTCCAAACTTTTATCACTACAATTATTTGAGACCTCCCACAGTAATTGCCTTAGGTTTTGAAATGTCCATACAATCACAAAAGCTATTTTCTCCATAGTAGAATAACGCAATTCAGCACTTCTTAATAGTCTGCTTAAAAATACATGATGAGTGGTTTTTGCATTCCACCTAACTGAAACAATATAACTATCAACCCACAACCTCTACTGTTGGTTTAAATATAGAACAATTGATTGAAATTAATGTAGGACAGTTAAACCTTAATTAAGAAAATCAGTCTTAATAGTGTTAAATTCAGATGAGTGTGCCTCAGACCATTTCCACCTTTCCTCTTTTTTTAATAACTGTTATAAGTGTATAATATTATATGCAAAATGCTGGTAAAAGTGATGGTAAAAGTTACAAATGCCAAAAAAAAAAAAATAAGTGTTTCTGGATCATGCTTTATCTTATCTGGGATAGGTTTAATATCCTTAATTCCAACAATATATCCTAAGAAAATTCACAGTGATGATATTTTTTCTAATACTAATCTTTATGGTTTTCCATGGCATTCCATGAAGAGAATCATTAAATATTATTAGTGCTCTGCTAGAATTTTAGAGGCAATCACTACATTGACTACATAAATTAGAGTGATTTTAACTCTTTCAGATAAAACCTGGTCTAAACTATAAATTAAACCAGCACCACTATTAAATTAAAGTGAATGGCATCCCCTGGAAAACATAAGAATAACCGCTATAGTGAAAAGCAGTCTTCTTTTGGTCTTCACTACACAAAGATATCTGCCAATAACTGGTGGTCAAATCCACTGTAAAATATTTCCCTGAATTTAGTTAAGTTTCTGTTTAATTGGAGGAACAACATGCTCCAGGATTACAATGTGATTTAGAAACCCAGAATTCAAACAGATGCATATAGATACATTCTTTTTGTGCACCATGACTAATGGATTATTGTAAGATATGATATCTTTTCTTTTAATAACCCACCCAATCATTTAGTTTAATTGATGTTCAACCTTTTAATATTAATAAAGTACAGAGGAAGATTTGCACTGATGTGACTCATAGTCATTCATTTGGATATTGTGATTATAGCTTTTAATAATTCTGAATAAATTCATACAAAAGTTGGTAATCTTTACTTAGCAGGCAAATTGTTAGTTCATCTAACTTTTAACATCAAATTCAATGAAAACCTCCTGAACACAAATAATGCTAATTGATTGATGAAAAATTTAGGTGATTAAAATCACTCCTTTTTTCAGTTATGTCACCTGCTTATTTACATAGTCACTAATTCACTTAAATTGGCTCAAAAAATCAGACCCCCAAAAAACTAATTTGTGAATAATCTCTGGTACAATGAGAAATATGTGTTTCATGACTAATTATCTTAACTGTAGATTATCCCACATTTACTGGGTAAACAATTTAGTCTTTCTATCATTGATCAATATAACTTACAAATTCTTGAGTGTCATTGTAGAAATAGACTGATTTAAATCAATGGCTTTGTGTTAAACAAAATTTTTGAAATAATAGATAATTGGCTCCTGGCATCCAACAATGCTTTGGCTAGAATATTGTCTAAAATCTATGAAATTTATCTGTAATAATTAATTTGTTCCTCCCCAAATTAGTTATGGAACTCATGGTGAGGAACACTCCTATGAAGTTCCTAATTAATTAATAAACTTTAGATCCAGTTTCTGAGTGTCTTAATAGATAGATTTGGGAAACATCAGTAGGATATCTTTTTGATGGCAAATTGGCATCTCTACATTGCCTTGTATTATCTTTCCAACCCTTTCAATGCCTAACATATTTATAGAGTGGTCTCTTTTGGGAATGGTGAACTCAGTTGCCTCCTTATAGCATGGTCTAATCAAGTTATAATTAATGATAGCTGTTTGATAGCTTAGGTCTTATTTTCAAAGCCCATGAATAGTTTATTGATGGCATTCATTGGCTTCCAGAACTCATAAACCTTCCACTAACCTCTTCTGCTATATGATGAGCAGCAACATGTCTTAAATTCAGGTAATTTTGTGCTTCTAATAAAGGAAATGTTTTGAACATTTTTAATTTAGCAGTGTGTAGCTACTCTTTCTGGCATGGCATTTTTACTTTGCTAGTTAATAGCTTTTTTATTTTCATTCCAGAAATTAGCCTTAAAGATATGCTTATAATCTCTATGTGTGAGATTTATGAAATAGTGATCTCCGTCAGTTCTTTGCAGTTTCTCACATTCATCTAGATTACTCAAAGTGAATAATTCCTCTAATCCATTTACATATTCTCCTGATTTTCATTATAGTCCTGTT
Source organism: Epiperipatus broadwayi (assembly GCA_028023455.1). Taxonomy (NCBI): domain Eukaryota; kingdom Metazoa; phylum Onychophora; class Udeonychophora; order Euonychophora; family Peripatidae; genus Epiperipatus; species Epiperipatus broadwayi. The sequence goes on along the minus strand of JAQFVV010012448.1, from coordinate 482,893 downwards.
AAACACCTTTAGTGAATGAATTTTGAGGTGCATGAATTACTGCAGTAAGAGTATCCTTAAGCTAAAATAATGATGTTTTTAAAATTTAGATACAAATGAATAAAATATCATGATACTATTCACTCTTCCTGAAGGGTTTGAAGTATAGCTTATAAAGCTTTCAGATTAGATCATTTTTAAAGTAAAAAATTGTATTTAATAAATAATAGTTCTTACTTTTAAGCTAATCAATTTTAATATAAATATAGATGGACAGCCTATATATATATATAAAATACATATTTTGCGGGTTCATCCATGTTAAAAACTTTTAATACCAATACACTGACGTTTCGACTTGGTCACACAAGCCATCCACAGAGTTATAACTCTGTGGATGGCTTGTGTGACCAAGTCGAAACGTCAGTGTATTGGTATTAAAAGTTTTTAACACGGATGAACCCGAACTCTGTGGATGGCTTGTGTGACCAAGTCGAAACGTCAGTGTATTGGTATTAAAAGTTTTTAACACGGATGAACCCGCAAAATATGTATTTTATATATTTAACCCGTGCAAATCTTCGTTTTAACATATATATATATATAAGTTATATAAGTTAAAATAACCTTAAATTGCCTATTTCAGGGAAAACAACTTTGCAGAAGCCTTTCATAGAACAACTTTTTAAGAAAATTGATAGGGTAATATATTTATTAACTAATATTTGAATGATTAAATTGGATTAGATATAAAATGGTTGCATTAAATTTAAATTAAAAATTATATTTAAAAAACTTTTAAGTTTATTCAGCTCCTATTTGTTTCCATGTCATTGGCAATGGCAAGCAGATGGTCATCATTATAGCATGATTATGGTTTATTGCAAAGTCTAAAAATGTTATCAATCAGTGTAACACTAGTGTTCCACTGAGCATGCACTGGAATATTAACTGTTCAGTTTCAATATGTTGCCATGATTCTGGTATACAGTACCAAAACGCTTGGCAAATTGTTGTTTATAATTAGTGTTTTTTTTGCATTTTGGCTGCTCTGTTTATCATGCTTTATTCATGTAGAATAATTTTCATTATCTGACAGAGTTTTTATATTATTTATTTAATTTTAAAAGTTAAAATTTTGATATTAAAATATTCTATTGAACATACAAAATAAAGGGTTAACTTAAAAAAAAATTTAAAAGGTTTTTAAGAAACAAGAGGGGAAGAAGAGGGTTATTTTTATTCAAGAAAAGTATTATAATTATTTGAATTACATTATTTATTGTTTAAGTTTGTTAATTAATAAGTAATAGACAACCTCATCTTCAACTCAAGACCATTAAAACACTGGTTATTTTAAAATAATTTAGGTTAATACGATATAATGATTCTTAGTTAATTACTGGAAATTAATTAACGTTTTGGCCACAGATGTCTCTTTTTGTGGGCAGTAATTTAGGTTTGAGTGATGAGTAAACAGCTATAAAAGATCAAATCATCATTTTGAGGGTGTCTATCATTTGGTCACTCACTCTCATCTGGTCAAACTTATTGATCTGACTTGTTTACCATCCAGTTTACTGCTGCTCTGTACAAACTTCGGTGTGATATCAAAAATAGTAATATTTTTTATACATATCTTTTATTTTATTTTAATCAAAGTTAAAATATCAATTTTATTAGTTTTAAAACCTGCAATGTCATGCTAATCAGATAATGTAGTTCTGCTTTATTCTTACCTTACTTCATTTAGAACTTTCTATTTTAAACTACTAACAAAAATGCCATAAAATAATAGTTTAGTCATTAAAAGTAAATTTCTTTGTTTTTGCTTAATTATAAACTTTAAAATAAACCAGATGATATGTTTCAAAATGATAATCCATAAACTTATGTAGAACATTATTCTAATTTATTTGAATGTTTTCCATTATTATTGTAAAAGAAGAAAACTTAAATTTAAAGCAAAGAGCTTATAATACTTAAACTTTAAAATATAAATAATCTGCTATGCTGAACTCTTTTATTATATGAACTGTTTGAAATAATTATATGCCATATTAATTTATACTGAATATACTAACATGCTTGCCTCTAAAAATTAATTATGCATTTATATAAAAAAATAACTTATTGTCTTTAACACAGGAGGAACTACTATTTAATTATATTTGCTCTCTCCAAATTTGTGCTATTAAATAAAATATTCACAAGAAAAACCTGGATTTGACAAACTTCTTTGGATTTTAAAAAAAAATATAAATAATTTTTATATACTTTGTTCTCTCCAAATTTTAATTATAAGTGTTTTAAGAATGTGAATGAAGAAAATTTTGAAATATATCTGTCTACTTAAAATAGTTTGTAATAATAATTCACAAAGACGTTTGATATGCATTGTGTTATTCGCAGACTGTTCAGTTTATTTAAAAAAATATTTTCAAGGAAATATTGTTAAAATTCAAATACCTGGAAATTACTTTTATTACCATTCAGCTAAATTTGTTGTGAGTGTGCTTTTTTAAAATAAATATAAAGAAATTATGAATATTTTGCTAATTTTACTAAAACCATGGATCCGAAAAAATTTCTATCAAACAAATAATGCTATACTCCAACATCTTTAAATTAATATTTTTTCTAGCTAGTTATTATATTGGCCAATGTTTTCAAATATTAAATAATTTCATGTTTAAATATAACTTAGGATTAAGAACTTTTAAATGTTTATATTATGCTTATCTGGAATTATATTTGCTGCTTTCAAAAATTTTATTCTTCATTGGTAAGAACATTTCCTTATGTGGACAACTTGCCAGAGAAGGACTTTGCACCTTCAGCAGACCATGGAAATTTTCCATTAATAAACAAAGGTGTTTAAATATATATATATATTATTTAAATATTATTATGATATTTTTATCATTATGAAATGTGTCAAGGTAATTTTATTGCTATCATTAATTTAATGGTTTTATGCTAGAATGTGTTGGTATTTCCACACATTTTCAGCTAAAATTTTATACATTTCATTAGGTGCAGGTTTATTAAATTTGACAATATTTTATCTACTAGAGATATTCATCTCTTACATTTAGTTTCTGTTACAAGGTTTATGAGTGTTTCGGTCACTCATTGGTAAAACAGTTTTAAAAGTGTTTATGGAAGTCTAATATGTTTATAACTATTATAGTATAATAGCCTACCATAATTATGTATTTATTTAAATTTTATAATATATATTTCATATATGCATGTATTTCTGTTATCTATTGCCAAAATTTTATTGTGCTCTTATTTTTTAATAATTTACTAGTCATTTGACTAACCACTATTGTTGGTTTCAGAGATTGCTTATTGTTTTGATAATTTTATGCATATATTAATTTAGTCATCTTATTAGTGTTAAGTTGTTATCTTGCTTTGGTATGAGATGTTTGCCTTAGGAAATTAGGCCTACTTTATAATGATTTATTGTGCCCTGTGGGATCAAGAAGCTCTCTCCATAGTTTATATTTATTCCATGAGTTAATAGTGCTTTGTATTTGTGATAGTTATCACTTTTCATAAAGTACCTTGATCCCTTGAGAGGTTCATATATATTTGGTGTGTCTTTCCACATTTTCCTGATGTGCTGTGACAAAGTCCAGGCATCCTTTTTTGCCTTAAATATAGGTATTTGGAAGCCATCATTCTTATTGGTATTTTATTACTCTGTGGAGCCTATGTTTTGCCTATCACTCATGATGAACTTTTATATTTTCCACCATACTAGGTGAAGTTATCTTTGTATTAGAATTGACATGGCAATGATTAGTAAGTTTATGCAGTTAGTTCCTCAGGTTGCACTATGTACAGTGCTTTGTGATGTATAACAATGTCTATATTGTGTTGATGTGTCATTTGGCCAGCCACAAGTAAACCAACAATACATTTTTACCTTCTAAACATTTTGTATTTAGCACTTGGCACTTAGATAATACATACACCTTATGTTAGTCGTATACCCATCTGGATCACCTCACTTATGGATTTGGAAGTCATTTAATATTTAAAATACTATCATTATCATTATATAGACAGTAATTTGGTATGATTTATGTGTATGACTTCTGGTAAATGGCAACCATTTCATTTAAAAATTTATGTAGAAGTTTAAAATAGTGCTAGGCAATTTTAGTTAAGTTGTCTAAATCTCATAATTATTGATATTCTATCATCCTGCTTATTCAAACCCAGTTAGTATATAATGCAATATTAATCTAGTTGTCTAGATTCCATAATTATTAGTATTATATTAGTCTGTTATTTATTTAAGCTTAGTTAATTTTAATCTAGCATAGTAGTGTGCTAATCTGCCTTTTAAGGCTATGTCAAAAGTTGCTTGACAAAAGTATGTATTTTAGATTAAATTATGGCTCAGTTTAGCATAAGCTATTGTTTTGTTATTACTTGTTTCAAATTTTTAATTATTCATGAGCTAATTTAAAATACAAATAGATTTTATTGTTAAACCAATATCTCCCTAAGGAAATATTTGATGTATAACCAACCAAAGATTTGTATTTGAACTTAGTAAATTTGTTAATAAAGAACTGGATGCGCTTATGTGCCAACTGATTTAAACTATTTGTAACAGCACTTATGTTGGCAAGTAATTCCAAATGTTTGATGTAAATAAAAAGTTTGTACATATTATTTTTATATTTAATCATTAATAAATTTAATTATTATTTTAAAAGTATTTCGTTTTTGTTTTCTATATGTCATTTGTCTTGAGTTCACCAAGATTTATGAGTCCATTAAATTCATTAAGTTTACTACTTGCAAAGATCATATTATTCACAATTCTGATTTCTATCAGAAATGTGGGTAACAGATAACCCAATTTTGCAGTTCCAAAATTTGACATTCCCCAATAAGAATTTTAACAGAAACTCCTCAATCCCAAAGATTGGAATTGCCTATAAGAGAAATCATAATTGAATATTTTGAGATAAATTCAGATTAATGCAATTTTTGGTAAAGATTATTCCCACTACTTCAGACTGCACTCATTACTAATCATTTCTTTATAATTTTAAGTTATAATCATTGCACTTTATAACTTAGTTTGTGTTGTCCATGAGATAATAGAAAGACATAAAATGTACCCTTTTTTCTATTGTTTTCCAGTGATATCCTGGATAAATGGCTATGATTATTCTGAATTTTGTATATTTTATTATGCAATTATTTAGCAAGTTAAAATGTTTTGAGTAATTATTTCTGTTGTGACAAAATATTGGTAAGCATTTCCTTATAAGAAAAATATTTGCCTTCTATAGTCTCCCAGGATATTAGTCACTTGCCTGCAACCAATATTAAAGAAGAATTCCTGAAAGATATTTAGAATCCTGAGATTATCATTATTGATTATATTCATATTATTTGTCCTATTATTGGATAAATTGCTCATTTATATTACATTATTGTTGTAGCAAAAGTCACTTTAATTATTTCCTGTGCTATTAGAAAAATATACTGTATTTTATTTTTACTCTGCAAGAGTAGAGTATTAAAATTCATGCTTTATTTTACTCTATTATATGACAAACATTAAATATTGAGATATTTAAAGATGAAAATTGGTATAAGATGTTTCTGTTGGTGCAAATAACTTTTATACTCAGAGAATATATTTTGATGGAGGGGAATTCAGATCTTAAAAGTATTTTATAAATAAGAGTGAAGTTTGTTCCTCTTCCTAATTTCATTTGTAATTATTTAATTGTGTAATAAGTATTTTTGTCATTACTTTTAAAATTTCCCTTTCTCTTAATAGATGTCCCTGAAGTATCCTTTCTTTTATTGTAACTGCCACTGAGTCTAGTTCATGTTCAAGACATAAGAGTCTCTTCCATTTGACAATCGCTCTCATAATATTATTGATTTAGACAATTTCTTATTGTCTTTTGTTAGGTTACAATATATATATATATATGTAAATATTGAAAGTTTTAATGAGATTTTTCATGAATTTTTAAAATTAGAGTTTAACTATAATGTAACTAGGTAATAAATAAGTAAAGAGGGAGCCAGAAAATTGAAATCATGTCACCTTGTAAAAGTATTTACTTATCTGACTAAAATCCAAAAGTGGGACTACTTTTAGTTTATTTTCTAATATTAAATTTTAGAAAATGCTTGAAAAATCTTATTAAAAGCTTTTAATATTTATATCTAATTCTGAGAAAATCTTCTAATTAACCCAAAATATTTAATTATGAGTTATTTCCTGTATTAACTATGTCATATCTGAATATCTCACAAGTAGTGTAAAATATTTCTTGAAACCAATCATACATTGACACTTATAAATTTTCAAACTAATAATTTATAATAGTTTCTATCTTCTTTTTTGTATATCACTAATCAAAAAGACAAAGAAGAAAAACAGAAACAGTCAATGAAAATTTTATTTTAAAAACTGGATACAAAATCAGTTACTTAATTTTTAAAAATCTGTAACAACACTGAAATTTAATAGTTAATGTTATCATAAATAGTTTTATGACATTTTGTACAATATAAATTAATAATGATGATTTTTTTTTCAAACAGAAATTAATAAAATCAATAACCAATATTCTTAAAAGTCTATAAAATGTTCGTCTTCAACTCAGTCAATCAACAAAATAAATAAAATTTTTATTACTTAAACAATATGTTCATTCTTTTAGTAGAGAGACTATTTATCAATATACACTTCATCTGTTTTTTACAATTTGGTTCAATTTTTTCCATAAAAATTACAATAATAAAACCCAATATCATAACTTTACTCACCACTTACATTTTTCTTCCATCAAAGTATTATTGCAACCATCCTAAAACTCTCTATATTAAACACAAATAGTTTGCATACTTTTATGATTATTATTTAGTTTAATATTATGATATATTTCTGAAGCTATTTCCACTAAAAAGTGTTTGCTTTATAAAAGTCTATTTGAACTTAAAGTAACAGACCTAAAGATCGGAGAGACATATTATATCTATGATCTAAATATGTCCATCTCTATTTAAAAAATAAACTTTAAACTATCAATAAATTATAGCTTTTTCTCAATAATTCAAAAATATTTTTAACTCCACCAAACGTTTTATATTAATTAATCTATTAAAGTTTATTTAGTATTTATACTCTTTTCAAAATTTTTGCAGCTTAAATATTAACAACCTAAAGCATTATTATGAAAATGATATACTCTATGACAATATTCAACCTATTTATCTTCAAATGCTTACTATGAGTTCTGGACTTTGAGAAGCTAAGAACTCTACCTGCTATATTTTTTTTTTATCTTCCCACTTTTTTATTTTATTTATGTTCCCCATAAATTTTTGATTTGTAATTAACATTATTTGAAAATAATTATTATCATCATTTACTATAAAGCCAAAGAATGAAAATGACTGCTAATGGAAGCATTTGGATAAATGTATGAATGAAATATGACATTAATCATCATTTCAAACATCATATCAAATTATTGTGCTTAACAACAATACTTTAATGATACTTTTAAGATTAACTTTGTCTTCAAAGATTACAAGTTAATGATATAAAAAGTTTCATTAATTTGTTAAGCTTCACGTGATCATCATTTCATATACTTAAACAAGCTGTTAATAAGAGTACCAAACTCCTTGTACAGCAGTGCCACAAGTGCAAGCTTTCATAATCAATGGATGCAAGAAGGTTTGTGCATAAAATCTCATCCAACAGCATGCTCTCAAATCCAAGGCTCCTCTCTGATGAAATCCACAAGCTAGAAACTAGTCTGGGGATATTGGATGAGTATGCACTAGATAGGGATTTTATGCTCAAACTTTCTGCAACCATTGATTACTTACAAAGGCTTGCACTTGGTAGTACTACTATACGGAGAGTTTGGTACTCTTATTAACTTGTTAATTTCTACATCTCTAAGATTCATTCTGAATATAAAGTACTTAATCAGTAGATCACATGATGTAATAATTGTATATCTGACTATTAAGCTAGCTGATTTGAATACTGGTCAGATAAAACTTTTTTAAAATTTTAAACTTGTAATTTTAAAATACTGATCTTTGCTAAAGTATAAAACTTTGCTGAAAAAACTATTCAAAACTTATCTATCACCATCAAGGATGTGAAAATGTCCCTCTTACCATTATTTCTGTAACAGAACTATTAGAGAACGTTTTGCCCTGTAGTGGAGTAGTTAAAAATTGTCTTTCTATTATCCTTTACCTATATTTAATTTTACTTTTATTGAATGAAGATCATGAGAATAAAATAGCGAAAATATTTTATCTAAATAGTACATTCCCTTTACATTTCTTTTAAATTTAAATTCCGTACAAGTTTAATCAATAATACGCATAAATATGTAACTATTATTTTTAAAACTTATTAAAAAAAAAAAAAATAGTACTAGTCTATAAAATCTTTTTTTTTTTATGCAATTAAATTTCACTTACCTTGATATTTGTATTATTGCGAAAAAAAATGTCTTTTTAATTCGTCAGTAAATTATATATTCTAAATAATATTCAGCATGAATCTAAATGCGTGCTATCGAAAAGTTTTATTTTATACATTTTTGCTAAGTGAATTTATTCTATTTAAAATATTAGTAAAAATGATATAAGCAAATGAATAGATTACTTATAAGTGGGTGTGTATATTATTAGATTAAATAGAGGAAGTATTTCAGTGATAAATAAACGGGGTCATTGTGACCTTTAGTAGGTTTGTTTTACAAGTTTAATCAGCCTTTTCTTTTTTTGAAAGTGACATTTACGAAGTGCAGAGTTTCACTCATCAACTGTTTATAAACTTCGCATCAACGTCTTAATAAAGCAATTCACTGCTTCAAGTGATGTCATTCGTTACTCTTTACTTATCTGTTTTATGTTGTTTTTTTTTATATGACTTGTTTATTTCTTTTATCAATACAATCTATTTAAGAAGAAAAACTTTATAAATGTAAAACAAATCTCTGAATTAATCATTTACAAACTTTTTTGCGCAATTGCTTATATTACTCTCTCTTTTTTTTTTCTGCCAGTAATAATTAAGAATATTTAATAAAAAAAAGTGGCTTATCTAAAATCAATAATAAAAAAAAGTTATATAACACTAGAAGCCTTTCAACGTGATAGACAAATATCACTGTTAGTGAGTTTTGTGTACAATGGTCTAGACTTCATCAAAATCAATAGTTCTCAACTCTTTCCTCTTTTAAATTTATGGCAAACTTAAGAACGACTTCCCAGTTTGTGGAAAACTTACTATCTGCTAATATTTTAGCGATTCTTCAACAGATTCAACAAATTATTATTAATTATAACAAGTTTTATTTTGTTTCTAGATTGCGTCAATGCTCATATTTGTGAGCTGCTCGTCAAGGTGGGCGCAATATTTTCAGTACAACATCAGGTTTAAAACGCATTATATTTTGAACACAGAAGTAGAAATAAAAAGTACATATAAATAGTTGACTTTTTTTCGTGTCATAGCATCGGCCGGGAAGCTAACCCGAGACAACTGCTTGTAAGGCAGCTGTGCTGACTACTCGACCACCAACGCTTGACATAAATAGTTGACTTGTGTAACACTATAGAATATATTCCGTATTTTATTGAAAAGATAGAATAGTGAAAATTATAAACTCCTTGATTGATTTTCAATATAGTATAATAAAAACAAACAACAATCTCAGTTTGGTCAATTTAATATATCTTTGATGTCAATTTGTCACTTGGATGCTTAAATATCTCATAATATACCAAATAATAAAACATAAAATTATCTGTCTACAAGAAAGTATCTTGTGCCATATGTCTGTCTTCAATGTGTTCATTGACTGCTATTGCTATAGTTTAATAATTTTTATAAATCTTAATTAATTTATTAAGCTTAAAATATATCTCATTGACTTTATTAATATTTATGATTAAATCAGTATCTGTACTTATCCTAATTTGAGAATTCGATTTTTCCAAAATGTGAGTGTCTGTCGAATACAGTTTTATATTTGAGATATGTGGAGGATACTTTTGTATGTGCTAATGAAAAAACTATTAAGAAAATTCATATTAAATTAGTATCTGCAATTGCTCTAACTTGGAAAATGGAGAAGAAGAAAGAGCTCCTGCACAACATAAAAAAATTTAAAACTAAGTATAATCAGACAGGACAATGTTTTAGACTGTAGTATGATTTTAAACCATTAAATGTAAGATGCATTTTACACCCTAGGTCTAATGCTCCTTTCTTCCATAAATATGCTGGACTAAAAGACTTTTTTATAGAAACTTAAAACTGTGCAAATTCGAGGCTGATCAGTGAAAAAACATTGATAAATAATCTAAAGACCTGATATACATTGGATTCGATTCTAAAAAAATAACCCAATTATCACAAATTGTTATAACAAAATCTTGCACCCTGCAAACATTCAATCTGATAATAAAAAATAGTCTAGTATCCCTTGTATCTTAAATTCACACATAAATTTAAAAAAAAAACATTTATTTGTACCAATAAATTCAGTTTTTGCTCACCTCTATCTTTTTGTGAATTATTAAATAATTCAAAAGTAAAAATACCTAAAGAGGCTCCACATCAAATTGTATATAAAATTAATTGCAAAGAATATTTTATTTGGAGTGTAACTATGCTGAAATTTGAACTAACTTATCCACAAGACTTGCTCAACATAAATATCCATATAATCTGGACAAGAAAAGCAATCAACATGCTTCTATTTTCTTGGATCACAAATTATAATCAGGCCATAACATTGATCTCTCTACAGCTGACATCATTTGTTCAGAGAGAGATGACAGAAAGAGAAAAGTGAAGAAAGTTTTCCTGTTGCTAGCAGGAGCAGTTCACTGTTCACTGGCTCCACAAGGATGGGAGGATTCACATATATTCAAGACTGAAATTGATAAGAAGATGCATGATAAAACATAAGTGATTACTTGTTTTAACTTGTTACACCTTTTTAAGAAATTTAAATAAAGTATTAATTCAAAATAACTCAATTTATCAATCATTTTATTTTATACAAATGGCTGTTATTAATCAGCAAAAGCTAATACAAGTAATTACTAGAATCATTAAAACAAGATTAAAACCTATAAAACAAATTTAAAATGTAACATAATAACTCAAAATAGAAAATAATTACAAAAAAATCCTAATTTTTATGATGGAACTAATTTGAAATGACTATAAAATCAATACCTGTGAAAATAAAAGTGAAGAAAATATGCTTAATGATGATATTCCCGAGAATTCAAGCTTAACCCCTGATATCAAGAAATAAAATGGCTTTCAACAACTACAAATCAGCCAGGCAGGATGGAAAACAGTTGAAGAAACATGCCAGATAAAAAGATTAATCAAAACCATGGAAAAATGTTTTTCATAAAGCAAAAGTAATGATATCGTGGTGCCGAACCAGAGGTGGCCAAATGCAGCAAAACTTTGCAGGAAGAAAAAATTACTTTAAATACTAATTTGATTTCAAATTAAGAATTAAACATTATGGATTATGATTTAAGCTACCTCTCTGCATAAAAATGGGAAATTTACAATGATTAGATCAAAAGTTATTGGGCCACTTCCAGTGCGATTGGAGCACTACAAAAAATAAAAAAAATTCAAAAGTTTCAAATTGACTTAGAATTACGATGATGTGAATTAGAAGATAAAAAACAATGATTTAGAAATAAAAATGAATTTATAGGATGCTATGGCTTTAGACAGAAAAACAAGTAGTTAATTATTCAATCCCTTTAGATTCAAATTATTATGGAAAACCAGACTAAATACAAGCTGTTAGACTTTATAATTGGAACTTTGATTAAGAATCAAGAATTAAAACTCAACTTGGATTAGAAGAATTCAATAGGATCAGTATGTATTGGTGTGGATGAATTTGCACTCCTCCCTTTTTTCCTCAGGTGTGGTAATGGTGGTCATGAGGGGCTTGGTTTATGTGTGGGGGTAGTTGGTGATCATTGTCTAGCCTGAGAATACCTGCCAATCACATGAAAGTCACTACCTTCACTTGGAATTCATCCTGAAGGGCTATTGCACACCTTGATGGATCATTGGTAAGGTAAATGTTGATTTGCACTCACTATTATTAGGTTTTGTTAATTAACTTTAGATTTAGAGCATTTGTAAGGCAGTTGGTCTGCTTTAGGCCACCGCCAATTTTTTGTAAAATTGATGGAGTTTGTTGTAATATTTCGTGGGCATAGGTTTGCACTCCTTTCTTCCTCAGGGGTGGCTGGTGACAGTTGTTAGGGGTCTGGTTTATGGTGTGGGCTGTTGACAAATTGTTGCTGCTACCTGAAAACCTGCTGGGAGGGTACCTGGTCAAAGTTCCTGCACCATTTTCCTCTCTGATGGGCTACTGCACCTTCTTGATGGGTTGGTTTTGAGCAGTGCAGATCTGGGCTTATTATTTGTTAGGTTTTCCTTGTTGGCTTTCCAATTTTGTGCAGGAAGACCAAACTTGGTCCCTGCACATTTGGACTGTTAAATTGGGAGACAGAGGTATCCAAAATGGTCTTTGCTTGGCTCGGCTCTGGGTCGAGGGTTGTTGTCTTGTGGACTTGGGCCTTGAACCTCATTGCCTGCTGTGGTGGTTGGTGCAATGTTGGACTTGTCCACCTATTCAGATGAAGCTTGGATCTTCACTTTGGGGTCCTGGGGGTGGGATCATTGGGCTATGGATAATTTCTTGGCAGCTGGGCCATGTATATCTATGTACAGATACACATTGAGCAAGATTATAGTAACCCTTTTGTGGATGTAATTGTTATCTGGAGTGTGTCCTTTTATAAACAATATTATAATTGTTTTGGTTTGAATGCTTTGTAATAACATTGGATAAGTTGACCCGAAAAACTTCTATGTAATCTTTAATAATAAAGGTTGCTTTGAAAGATAGCTAAATATCATCATGCCATCAATAAAAATGACTTTAGCACCCTCTTTCTAAAAAAAATGGCACTTGTAGCAACTACTTTCATTATTAGGATGTAAATATAATTCTAAAAATTTAATTTTATAATAATATATTATTTAATATTCAAAAGTGACTTTAAATCTAGATCTCAACTTCCTTTAGTCACATAATGCTATGATTATGATACTATTCAGTATTGAAAGAGCTCAGCTTCAATACATTTTCTTTATTTTCAATTTCATTTGTCTATTATAATAGGAAGAAAGTGGGGAATTTGTCTGATAATGCTCCACAAATTAATATTAGATTAAAAAAAGAATAACGCATTATTATATAACTGAATATTAAATATAAAACATTATTATATAAATTAATGAGACTTATTATCAGATAAATGTAATCCAGAATCAAAGGGACATTTTATTGAATCCAAATTACATTTAATGAATAAATAATCTAATGTTTCAATCAATTAATCTTTTTCTCAACATTAGGATAAAGTATATAAAAAGTAAGTTTGAAGTATGTTAAGTGTTAATTTAAATATCTCAAGTTAAAATATATGAAATAATTGTTATAATTTGTGACCCATGATCTTTGATAAGTGATGTAATCTTTAAAAAATATATATAGGAAGTCAGTTCCTTAATTAATAAATAAGTTCATATTTTATTTACATCTATAAGAGAATGACATAATAGTAATTCCATTATAAATACTTCCAAAATAATTTAGAAACTTCACACCTGAATATTAAATGTTATTTATTAAAATATTATAAAGACTATCTCAGATAAATAGATAATATAATATTTTATTTCATTAATAAATAAATAATTTGAGATAATAGGAATATGTCTTTTCTGATGAATAATTATCACTTCTCCAAATATATGAAATCCTTCTTAAGTTAAAATATATTTATTCTTTCCTAATATTATTCTTTTAAAGTAATTAAAATGTGAAATATACACAATGACAGATCCATTTAGATAGTGATAAAATATTTAAATAACATAGGAATACTACTATCTAAATTCATATGTCATCTTGACTTCCTTTTTTTATACTCAAAGGGATTCAATAAATACACACAACAGTGCTATTTTAAAGAGACACTGATTTCTTTAAAGATATAATTATAAATGATTTTCTTTAAGTCTACAGAATCTCATATTTATCTTTTATAATTCAATAAAAACTATTACAAAAAATTAATTAACCTTTAAGGCCATATTTCCAATAATTAAATAAATTATCTCAAGTCAGATATATATAAATTGAAGCATTTTTATGTTTTGGCTTAGGCCTTATATTACTGCTTTAATTAATCAAACCATATAAAAGAAGAAATATTTCATTCATGTATGAGTATTTCTAAAACATAGCTATATTTCCTAATTAATTCAACCTAACAATTTCTTGCAGCTTAAATTGCTAACAGTTAGTTTAATTTATTTAAGAAAATGCCAGAGTCTGTAGACTCTTAACTCAAACCATGTTTTTGTTGAGTCTAACAAAGTAAATTATTGATAGTAATAGTGGGAATTACATTTTCTTGTCACTTAATTTATAATAAGAATTTTCCCCAGGCTTTTTTTAACCTTTTCAATGTCAAAAATTCTGCTTGGTCAATTGAGATAAAACTTTAAACTTTTGATTTATCAATTACAGAATCTGTCATAAAAATATATTCATCTTTTAATATTATATTCATTTTAGTTTCATTTGTAAAAAGCAAATTAATAATTTGTCCGAATATAAAAGTGAACAAGAGTTTTTTTCAAAAATAAATTTCTATTTATAATTATAAAAATATTTTATAGTGGAGAACTTCAAAAGAATGTTTGTAACCTATTAAAAAATGTTAAGTATGTCAGTGATTTTCTTTCTCAGTTTATGTTCATGTAAAAGTAAAGAATTTTTTACTAAAATATTACTTTTTTCTAAAATAATTATATTTTCAGCATATTTTATCAAAATAATTTATAATATGTAAAAAATATCAAAAAAATACTCTAAAACATTCATTTTCATTTGAAAATCAAATAAAGAGCTTAGGGCAATGAAAACAGTTGACAGGTGTCAAAATTGTTGTTAGTGCTGGGGTTTTTTTTTTCAATTTACATTCATGTAAAAATAAAGAATTTTTACTAAAATCTTAACTATTTTTCTAAAATAATTATATTTTCAGCATATTTTATCAAAACCATTTATATGTAAAAAACATATTTAAAAAACAATCTAAAACATTCATTTTCATTTTGAAAATCAAAACTAAGAAGTTGGAGCAGTGAAAATTATTGATAGGTACTACTTTTTTCTTTGAAATGAGAACCAACCAATCAGCATCTAGGAAAGCCTGCCTTCTCCCATTGTTGTAGTTTTAAATTTTGATATTATTGATTTTTTACTTGTAAAATAATTCTAGAAAGGGCAGCATCTTATACTACTTTTTAAGCTTTAAAATAAGCATAAATTCGCAATGGTAAAAAAAATACTGACGGTTTTTGAGCGACTTGAAGCTGTGACTGTCTTACATCAGAGACCACCATTAAAGGGTTAATTAAGCATATTAGCAAAAGTAATTTACACAATTCTCTAAAGTTAATAATCAAATCTAAATAACTAAAATTTAGAATATACAATGAAAGGTTTATATTATTACTAAAAGTTTTATTAACACATATTAAATATTTAAACAATCAGAATTATAATATTGAAAAGAACACACATACATAATCTGATAATTATATGGGTCACTTAATTCAAATAGTTCACTTTTAAGGATAAAATCACAAATGTCTCTTTTTTCTTTTTACGAAATTAGAAGTTTATTTTCTAAAATTCAATTCACAAATCTTGATTTATTTAGATAAATTATGACTTACTGGTAAATTCTTTTTATGAGGAGTCCATACTAATTATTTATGGATTCATTCTGGTAACACTTTTTTCATCTCTGATCTGTATTTAGGATAAGTTTCAAAGTTTTTGGTGACTTTTGTGACAGAAGGTGCTGGTGGATGATCTGTTTCTACTCATACATGGAGATTAGATTCATTGTAGTAGTTCTGGATAGTATCATTTGATTATAACTTTGAAATGCTGCACAAAAGAAACAGCAAGTAAAACACAGGTAAAAAACAATTCTAAACTTGTCTGTTTCTTTTCTATTAATGACCATTTTGAGATTTCTGCATATCTTATCCTTTGTTTTATTCCTCTATACTCTTGAACATTCCTTATTACTTTTTAGTTACAAAGTCTTTTTTCCAAAAATTATCTCAGCCATTTTTAATTATCTCATAAAAGGTTTTTACTCTGATTGTAATCTATATGTAATTACATTCTTTCCAATATTAACATTACTTTGATAAAATAGATAATTTTAAACATAAATAGCTTTCATTGTATATATATATATATATATATATATATATATATATATATATATATATATATATATATATATATATATATATATATATATATATATATATATATATATATATATATATTAACTAATAAAAAAAAAACTAAATTATGTCCATTGATGATTTTTTAAATTCTACTTTTTTTAACTTTTATTCAATGCCAATATACCTCCACCATATATATGTAAATGGTTCAACATATATTATAATAATTGGTTTAATAATTTAAGTAGCCTTTGTTAATAAAAAATTATGATGTACATTCAAATTCAACTCTTTCACATTAAATAAGTATGTGTGCAATATAAATAATGTATTAGATAACTATTGAATTAGATACCTGTTCTTTATATTGTAAGTTTTTAGTGGAGAATACTAAAAAAAATCCAAAACATATAAAAATAAATAAATATTAATAGTAACTAGCTTTGACCTTTCTCTTCATATTTCTTTTTTTAAAAAAAAAGTTTTGTATAAATTTAACAGTTCATATTGTTATCTTCAAATCTTGATTTCCCAATGATTTCAATATAAAAATCAAGGGTAATAAAATGGCCAAAGAATCTTGCTTATATGATGTACAGTTTTAAAATTAAATCATCTATTAGTTAAATGCTTGCTTCTTTTAGGATAACTATGGTAAACAGGTGAGACCAATTGCCAATCATGATGTTGACATGTTTTTTCTCCAGGGATTTAGATAGGTTGTTGTTTATTATATTTTTTCCCCTATCTGTTCATTTTATTTTGATGATTTTCTGGCCAATGAAGTTATCAAATGACAAACAAAAAGTGTTTAACAAAACTTCAGACAGCTCAACTTTTGAATGATGCATTTCTAAAGTTGTGTCCTCATCCTAACAAAATTTTCTTCTTTTAGACCAAAAATAATAATGGAAAACAGTAAAAAAATGTTGCTAATCTAAATGGAATGGCCCACTTAAAAATTCTATTTCCTTCTTATTGCATCAGCATTTTCATAGTGCTTTTCAAATATCTTTCTCCTCATGTATTATAATAGCTTTCTTATTGTTAACCATAAAAATTTGCACACACACCAGATGATAATCCTTTAGAATGTTCTGGAAGCCAGAATAAAGCATTAAATATAAAAATAATACAAATAATTTTAAATAAATTTTATGTAAAATAAAATATATATAAATATAAAAGCATTCCCCATTTTTTTTTATGAATTATTTGCACACACATTTAGTTATCATTACAATTAAAATGATCATTAATTGCCAGTTAACCATTATTTAGTCATCTCTTTATTTATATATTATATTACATTCATAATATAAATGCAAATAAAATATCAACTTTAAAGAAAAAAAATTAATAGTGAAAATTGAACCATTTTATTTAAAAATATACATTGAAGCATGTACCAATATATATATATAAATATCTAAACCATTATATAATTACAAATATCCAGTACCACCCTCTGTTTAAAAATCTATATCTCAATAATAGCGAACTTCAAATTGATATAGACTTTTAAACAGAGGGCATTACTGGATATTTGTAATTATATAATAGTTTAGATATTTTTATGATTATTTCAGTTAGTGTTAACGGTAACTTTATTATATATATATATATATATATATATATATATATATATATTATATTCACTATAGGGAGATACAATTGGAGATACACAAGGGAAGTTATAAAACATTTTACATTTTATTTTAAATTGAAGTAACTAATAAATATTAATAAGTATTTCTCTTTTTCTTTACTCCCTTTTTTAAAGCACATATTCTAAGGATTGAATTGGTTAATCCTTACACAATGTTTATAAAATAATTCCAAATATCAATGATTTTCCAAAATATGTATAAAGATTTTGTTATTTTATCTACTTTTAGTAGTTAGAACCAGCTATTCTTATAAAAGAACCAACTGTTTCGAAAATATTTATACACACATATTATATATATATAACTCATCAATAAAATAACTAAAATTATCCCAAATTTAAAATTAAAGACTAACTAATGCAAAGAAATAAAAAAAAAAAATTAACAAATATATATTAACTATACTTCCCACAATTCCCAATTACATTCCACACTCTTTTAATATTTAAAGAACTTTTAAACAAGTTAATTCCTTTAGAATCATAAATTTTTAGTAATAAAGATTTTCTAATTCTTCTATTTATTTCATTTATTTCAAAGAAAACAATCTTAACCTCATCAAAACTATTAATGTGGTCTTAATCCCTATCATAAATATATAAAGCAGAATTAAGTTATTTATTTTTAATGTTATTTTTATGAACTCTGACCTATATACAACTTTATGCAAAAAACAAAGAATAATCCTGGAATATTATATATTATCACTTGTTTGTAAGAATGTATATATAGGTTGGAATAGATTGAGCTTAAATGAAAGAATAAAAGTGTATGAAAGTAGGGTTAGGAGTAAATATCTTAATTCTGCTTTATGTATCCATGAAAGAGATTAATGTTATATTATTCATTTTGATGAGAATAAAATTATCTTCTTTGAAAGAAATAAAATAAAAAGAATTAATGAATCTTTATTAATAATAATATATGATTATGAAGTAATTAACATGTTTAAAAGTTCTTTTAATATTAAAGAAGTGTCATATATAATTGGTAATTGTGAGGAGTATAGTTAATATATATTTGTTGATATGTTTTTTTTAGTCTGTTGTACTTAAGAAGTCTGCTTTGGCAAGGAAACCATTGGTTGTGTTGTAGTGTTTTTTTTCTTTTGGCTAGTCTTGTTTAACTTTAAATTTGGGGTAATTTTAGTTTACATATATATAAACAATAAAGGCACAAAACTAAACTAGTCAATATATAATCAAAATTACTCCAAATTCAAAACTCAACCAAACTAGCCAAAAAAAAAAAAACCATCTAAAACACAATCAATAGTTTTATTGTTTCAAGCAGACGTTTCAAGTGTAAAGAATTATAAAATAACAACATATTTAAACTAAACATTACCCACAATTTCACTTATTTTCCATACATCCTTAATATTAAAAAACTTTTAAATAAATTAATTGCTTCAGAATAATACATTTTTAATAATAAAGATTCTTTAATTCTTTTTTATTTCATTTCTCTCAAAGAAGACAATCTTAGCTTCATCAAAATTAATAGTGTGGCCTGCATCTTTTTCATGGATATATAAAGCAGAATTAAGATATTTATTTCTAACCCTAATTTTATGTATCTTTATTCTTTCATTTAAGCTCAAACTACTCTGATCTATATATACCTTCTTACAAACAAGGAATAATATACATACTCCAGGAATAGTTTTTCTATCAAAAATTTCCTTTGTATTATTTAATAAATTATTCTAAGTAATACATCTTTTCTAAGCAATTTTCTTATTTCCAAACAAATTACTTTTTTTGACATACAATTTAAATGGCAAAGAAATAAAATCATATTCTTTTATCCTTTACATCATTATAAATATTATTACTATTAAATAAAATACTTTTAACAAATTTATTCTTTTTGAAGCAAAGCTAACTCCCCCTTTTACATCATTAAAAATATTATTACTATTAAATAAAATACTTTTAACATTTATCCTTTTTGAAACAATAATTTATTAAAGAAGCTACTTTATGAGATACAGATCAGGTTTTATAGACATTTACTCTTAACATAATGACTACATACCAAACAATTATTTTTTACATTTCTAATCACCAATATATCTAAAAAATTTAATTTAACAAAGTCTAACCCCTCTCCTTTTACAACATATTTTGGTACTTTGATATTAGAGCTGTAACATAGTGTAGGGGAGATATAAACCTTTTCCCACCCACAATAAATGTATAATGTGCAACAATCAAATGTGTTTGTTATTGAAAATGATATATATTTATTATGTTTTACTATTTTTTTTAGATTGTTATTTTAGTCCTGCAACATGGAGCATTGTTAAAAGTAGTATATATTTTAAAGTCATACATATTTGAATGCATTTGTTATTGAAAATGATATATATTTATTATGTTTTGCTATTTTTTTACATTTAGTTATTTTTAGTTCTGCAACATGGAGTGTGTATTAAACCTACTTCATCTGTTCACATTCGTATCAACCTCCCGATAACTTTGTACATCTTGCCAAAATACCATGTGCAAGATCTGTGTACACATTTTTTTTTGCAAAAAAAGACATGTACAAGATCCATGTACATGTTATTTTCGTCAGATTACACTTGAGAAGTCTGCTTGTAGCAGTGAAACTATTGGTACTGTTTATAGTTTATTTTTTGAGCTAGTCTGATTAAGTTGTGAATTTGGGGTAATTTTGATTATATATATATATATATGTGTGTGTGTGTATGTGTGTGTGTGTGTTGGGGGGGGGGTTGTAGTTGATAAACCGCTATAAATGAACTTTTATTTAACATCTAGTAGATGATACAAAATAAATAGAAATTAATTAGTAAAATTTCTACTGAGATAACAATTTATGAAAAAAATATGCATATATATGAAAATATATAAAAGTGATCCATTAAGAAGGTTTGAATATCTAGAATTTTATAAAATGGAAAAAAGGAATTAATAATGATATGAGCAAATATATTAGTCAATTAGCATAAAAAACTATAGAAGAGAATAAAAGTTTCAAAAATGTAAAGTAGCAATTTAGTATTAGTAGAAAACTTATTTTTGCAATAAGAAAAAAAGATATAAATATTACTATAAAGATAGATTATATCATGAAATGTATGGAAGAATTCTATAAAAAATTATATAGCAATAAAGAACTAAAAAAAGTATTTTCTACAATTACTACATCCTCTGAATTGTCCAAGATTTTAAATGAAAAAATAAGATAAGCAATTAAATCTATGAAGAAGAGAAAAGTTCCAGATAATGATGGACTTATAATTGATATCTTAAAAGAAGCAAGTGAAGAAATAGAAAATTTTTGGCAAAGTTATATACCAAATGCTTAAATAAAAAAGATGTTCCAGATGATTAGAAGAATGCAGTACTCATATTAATATTCAAATAAATTGATAACGGTGGTATTAGAAATTACAAATGTATGTGTTTTTATTAGTTCTACATAATTAGTAAGATAATTACAACTTATCTACCACAAAACTTTGGACTTTAATCAACAAAATAAACAAATATGATTTAAAAATGATTTTAGTGCAGTGGATTTCATCTAAGTATTGACAAGTTATACAAAGGACAAATGAATATGAGTTGCCATTACATTTTAACTTAGTAGATTATGAAAGGAAATATTTCTTAAGTAATTAAAGCAAGGGATCATCAAGATATAGACCTTTAATATTATCATAATCTGAAGAATATTTATCAAAATACAATACCAATGATTAGATTACATAGTAATTCTAACAAGATTAACATTGAGAAGATTGCATGACAGGCTGAGTTTATATCTCCAAATCTTTTTATAGCAGTTTTGAAGAAGTATTTTGTGGATTAAAATGTGAAATTAAGGTCTAATGGATGAAAAGTAAATGGAAATTATTTAAGTTGTCTAAATTTTTCAAATGTTGTAATTGTAAAATGCTGAGTGTCAGTAAATATTGCAAGAGATATCAGATAAAAAATCAGAAAGTAGGTTTAAAGATAAATACTAAAAAAATTAATGATCAGTGATTTTTTTTCAAATGAAAATATAAATATTGATACTGATGAATTAAATGAAGTTAACAATTACAACTATCTTGGCAGATTATTAAGGCAGATAGAAACATAATGGATGAAATTAATTATGCAATTAAACTTGGATCAAGTGTTTTGTTAAAAAGAGTATGATATTAAAATCAAATATTCATGTGTTTGAAATGTGTTTTACCACTTCAGACTTATGGATCTGAGACTTGAAAATCTAACTGAAAAGCAAGAAGAGACTTAGATACCTCAACAAAGTATGAAGAGATCTATACTAGAAATAGCAAGAGGAGATCAAAAACGAACTACATGGGTTTAAATAAATATATATTACTGATATCAGTGAAAAAATTGACTGAAGTGAAGTTGAGCTCAACATAATGCTAAAAGAAATGATATTATGTGGACAGCTGAAATCTTAAACTGAATTCCAAAAGACTGTAAAAGATCTAAAAAGAGCCCAAATGTGAGTTGGGTGAATGAAATAATAAAGTATTCTGGGGTGATGTAGAGAAGAGAGACTAGGGATCAGAGAAACTAGATTAAACTTGGAGAGACTGTTATTCTAAAATGGATCAATAATGATGATGGAAAAATTATATATATTTAAGTATATTGAGTATATTCATGTCAGTGAAATTAAATAATTTCTGAAATGTGATTTTTCTTTAATTTTATTTTAAATGTGAATATTAAACTATTATTATTTTAATCTACATGTAACAAACATTAAATGAAAATTTATTTAAATAAATCATAATTATTAATAAAATAATAGAATTTGGTAGTCATAAAAAATTCAAGACTCTTCATAATTTTGTCCATGTTGTAAAAGTTGCTGGACTATATAAATCACCATCTAGATTATTGAGAAACCTATGATTTTTAAGGAAACTTTCTTTATTAACTAAATAATTACCTGCAACCACGACTGGAATGCTCAATTGAGATATTTTAATTCGAATTTTCTGAGAAAGTACTAGCTTGCTAAGGTAAAGATCTATTTAAAATCTATACATAAAATATGTAATAATAAGATTCAATTTTTTAACATTGAACTGATTTTGTATTTAACAATCAGACTGATAAATCTGCTGCTAAAATTAAATACGTTGAAATCATTACGTAACTTAACTATGAATAAAGCTTTGAATTAGCATTTAATTTCATTTCTGCTAATATTTGAACATAAATAATGATCCTAAAATAATTAATATAGATTATTTATGCTATCTTTAGCAATTATTTCTTTTATTTATTTTTTGACTATTCTTAATCAAAAAAAGCAGAATAAGTATATATGTTTGTTTTTCTTTTTAGTCGTATTATAACATGATATGAATTGCAATAACATTAGTAATTATTTTATACTACTAACGCATTCCATTGCATCTTCAAAATTTCTTGTTCAAATGTCTTTCTAAAAAAAAAAATATTTTAAATATAAATTTTTGTCATTATTTAATTGAGATAAGTATATAAATATTTTTATTGTCTCGTTTGTTTGTTTTTAAAAAAGGGATTAAACTTTATTAGTACAACATGTATTATGAGGTAAACTTTGATTTACATAGTGTAATATGAAGATCTAAAATGGTACACCGATCAGTCATATTATTTTCAACAAATGAATGATGTTACTGTAGGCAGCATCAGTACTTCTACAGACTTTTTGAAATTAGTGATAATTCAAACCCATGACCTCTATAAAATGGTGATCACTTGCATGATATTGTTCATTTTTAAAGTTTTTGTTCATAAACTTTATTAAATTATTATGCAATGGTACTTCATCAAACATGAATTTATGACAGCAATTACATCCTCTTCTATTAATTTTATTATTCTTTTTCTTTTGAAACAAACAAAACTCTCCATACAGTAGTGCCATTCAGTGCAACCCAGAATTATCAATGGATGACAGAAGGTTTGTGCATAAAGTTCCTATCTAGTGCCTACTCATCCAAAATTCACAAATTAGTTTCTAGCTTGGAGCTTTCATCAGTGAGGACTCTTGGATCTGAGAGCAGTGCACCTAGATCTTAGGATCTAATGCAACCCTCCAGCAGCTGCCTTTTATTTCTACTTAACTACAAAACTATGAATCTAAAATTGAAAACACAATGATATTTTCAATCCAAGCTCATTATCTTATATAGTCATATAAGTTTGAACTCAATTTAGTATTCATACATTTTGGTGTCTTTGGTTCTTTAATAATCATAGCCACCATTATTCTATTAGGCAGGATTGGTAATAAACCAATAAATATCACATGACCACCATTTCTTCTGCTTTCTTAAGCTGTTAAAACAGGCAAAACTCTCCATACAGTAGTGCCACCCAGTACAAACCAGAGTAATCAATGGATGGCAGAAGTTTTGTATAAAATCCCTATCTAGTGCCTACACATCCAATATTCCCACATTAATTTCTAGCTTGTGATAAGCATAAAAAATGGAGATCATGTGATGTTTACTGTTAATTACCAATCCTGTCTAATAGGATAGTGGTGGCTATTGTTATTAAAGAACCAAAGACACCAAAATGTATGGGTACTGAACTGAGTTCAGATCAATATGACTATATAAGTTAATGAGCTTAGATTGAAAATATTATTGTGTTTTCAATTTAGACTCATAGTTTTGTAGTTAAGTAGAGATAAAATATGGCTGCTGGAAGGTTGCATTAAATACTAAGATTTAGGTGCAGTGCTTTTAGATCCAAGGCTTCTCACTGATGAAAGCCACAAGCTAAAAACTAGTCTGGGGATAGTGGATGCATAAACACTAGATAGGGATTTTATGCACAAACTTTCTGGCAGCCATTGATTACTGTGGCTTGCACTGAGTCACACTACTTTATGGAGAGTTTTGCCTGTTTTAATAGCTTGAGCAAGCATAAAAAATGATGATCATGTGATGTTTACCAATATTTTTCTTTTATTTATGATGCCAAAGCAGCATTAGTAACTATACTAGATAAGTTAATAATGAATGAAAAGTATTTAAGAAAACACTTTAACATAATTTTACTGCCTCTTATGAATTGATTTTGTTGGTTTTTAATGTCATATCTCTAATAAAAATAGTATGTTAAGCCATATCTAAAGCATCAATGCTATTATCCTTCCCCAAAGAATAAAATTATAAATTAGAAGCTTTACCCCCTAAGCTTTTTATGATAGATTTTCCAAATTTTTAAATTCATTGGCTATAGTCTAATGAGATAAACTGATTTTAAAAATATTCCTCTGTCTACAGGGCAAAACATATCTGCCACACATCCCATACCTTATTTAGTAAACTCATCATCAGAAAATATTTTTGAGTTTTTGCAATTAAATATAACTTACTTTTAAAATAGCATCAGCTCAAGTTGCAATCTTTTGAAACTATTTTTATTAAGAAGACAGTCTTTTTTTTCAGTACTGCTATTTGGTCCTTATGATACAATCCTTTATACACATTGACTTTGGTAGAATGTTTTTGCACAAATTTACAACAAATTAAGCCTTATTTTTGCCTTGACAAAAAAGTGATCGTCTGTCCACTTTTCATTGAACAATCTTTTTTCATCAGTAATTTTTTTTTTTGGAATTGTTTTGTTTTTTAGATATTGTAGAAGCCATGTTGGATTAAAATGACAATAATAGAAGGTGTTTTATTTAATTTTATTGTAAAAATTAATTGACCGGAAAATAGAAAGCAAGTTTTGGGCTTTTCCACGCTCCTCTTAGCTTCTGGAGCAATATTAATATGAGCTTATCACCTATTACACAGAGAAATGTGTAGCTGATTGACAACGATTTCAAACTCTTAATATTATAATGATAGCTTGAAATAGTATTGATAATTGTTGCCTCTGTAATCACATGTAACATCTGATGTTGTCAGTACTATTGTCTGTATTTGGAAGACAACACAAAGGAATCTGACACATTACCTTAAAGTCAAAGTCATGCATATGTACAAATAGCAAGAGCATACATATGTTTATTTTAGTCACATTCCTATACTTAACCACACAAAAAAAATATTATAATGTTTTAACTAGCTTTACAATTTTGTACTGAGCTATTCTGGGCCCACAGGCTACAGATACTCCTAAAATATGTTTTTATTAGACTACAAAACCCTGAAAAGTTAATAAAAAGAGTATCTTGGAGTTAAACAAAAGTTTTTTTAATTGATACCTAAATAAGAAAAATGTTTTAAAAGAGCCAAAAATTAGCTTGGCCAAATGAGATGAAACTGGTGAATCTGTTATTTCTTGCTCAAACGTTATTGGTCTCATAGACAAATAACTATATGATTAAATACTATATAAAATGTGTGTGAAGAAGTATAGTTGATGGATGTCAGAATGATATTTTCCTTTGTGCGTTTTAATGGAATTCTAAAGATTTTTGCATCAATTTACACTTGAGAATTTAATCACTTAAATGAAAGCGTTTTCAGCCTGCTATTTTGGTGTTCAAATATCACATGCCTTCTTGGTTAACTGATTATATGATTAAATATTTATATAAATAGTAGACTTTAACATACTTTGAAAATATATAATAAATAAATATCAGATCCAGTTACAGGGTATAAACCAGTCCAGCTAATATGCTAAATAGAAACCATTAGTCATATATATTTATATAGATAAATCGATCGACACAATATTAAAATCAGGAACATAAAACGATTGCTTGCTATATTTGCAAAAATAGTTTGTGTCCCCAAGTTAGCTGACATGTATGTTTCCTGAAATGAATGCATGCTGCAAAGCGATCTGTAAATTCTTTCACATAATACGACTAACGCGAAAGAATGTTTATTATATACTGTATATAAACTAAATTGTTAAGAATATTTATTGTTAATAGTTTCATTTATTATTATATATACAAAATATTAACTGGCTAAAAGCATTGATTTGCTTATTTTTATCATAAAATGAAATTAGTCGTGGAGGGATCATATCAAAGATATCCAATTCAGAAAGGTGCAAAAAATATTAAAAATTAAATAAAATAGTAATATTCATTCATTTTGTTTTATCGTAATTGAAAGTTAAATGTAAAAAGTTAAAAGCATGCAAAAATTGTTAGACACCTTTCGAAACGCATTGTTAGGGTATTTCTATGAAAATTATATGACGTAGCGGCAAGTGATCATCTTCGTATATGTGTATATGCACTTTATTTATATCAGTATATATTTTCAATAAAAGCAATATAAAATAAGACGGAATATGGTCGTGATCTTGATTTTTAAAATGCATGTATAATTACAAATCAAGCTTTCATCTTAAACTTAAATAATTTATGACCTAAATAAAATGTGTTATTTTTAAATATCTTTTGTCAGCATTCCACACAATATGAACATTATTAATATACTTATAACTAAATAATTGTTTTTAGAAATAGCTTCGTGAAATATTTCAACCAATCAAAACCAGTAGAAATACTGCTCCAAATTTATAAAACGACAGTCTGTAATTTTTCATGCACAAACGTATAATTAAAAGACAATTTGTTTCTTCATGTCCAGCTTTTATAACTAAGAATAGTTTGTTAATTTCTAACAATTCATTTATTTAATGACTTGTTGGGTTTTTAAAAAAAAATTGAATCGTAAAACATGCACACTCATACAAATATCTGTATTCATATACATATATCTAAGTTCAGTTACGTATTTATAATTAAAAGTACTACAAATATAAAAAAAAGTTTTTTCTCAATGATTGGTAGAAAACGTAGTAAGACAGACAGATAAATTAGATAGTTGTCTAAATATATATTATAACCTCATGCTCAGAAAGCTGA
Organism: Epiperipatus broadwayi; assembly: GCA_028023455.1. Classification (NCBI taxonomy): domain Eukaryota; kingdom Metazoa; phylum Onychophora; class Udeonychophora; order Euonychophora; family Peripatidae; genus Epiperipatus; species Epiperipatus broadwayi. The sequence continues at coordinate 454,936 of JAQFVV010012448.1, read as the reverse complement.
GGGAATGAAATCAAGAAATCAGATTGCCATATATATTTCTAAGCAGTGATTTCTAGCTCCTGCAGCGATTTACAATTTACATTTAGTAATACATTCGTAGTTATTGTTATTTTTTTTTTTACATTTGAAACCGAATTATTACAAGATTTGTCAGGTAACCTGATAGAGGTTTTGCAGAGTTTTGTTTCTATATTAAAACTTTTAATAAAAAATATTCATAAATTATATTTTTTTAAAAATTCAGATGAAAAAGTGAGATGAAGTTTGGAGTTTTCTTCTTGTCTAATGTAATTAGTTAACCAACGAGTTCTTATACTCAATAATATTGGAAATTAATAATACAACAAAAAAAAATCATTTACCTATCATCATAAATAGGTTTTCAACTATTACTAATTTTTTTCTTTTCTGAAAATATTCATTAATTACCGGATATTAAATAGTTTTTTTTTTAAAAAAAAATACATATATATATAACATGTAAAATAAGTGATAAAGGGCTCAAATACATGCTTTTGTTTATTAAAAAAACATTCTACTTAAAGATATTTAAGATGTTAAAGTAAAACCTGTTCATCTACTGAAACATATGGAATAATAAAGATTAAAGATGTATATATGTTGGGCACCTTATATACTTTTTAAAATGTAACATTATTGAGAGAATAAGAGCTTGCATTTTTTTATTCTTTTATAAATTTTTTGCTGCTTATGAACTGATATCACTTAGTATTTTTTATTTTTCTTTAATACTTGGAAAAGCTGTAGTAACTTCATAAATACGTTATTATTAATGATAATATGAATTCACTTAAATGTCAATAAAATGTATGTATTTTTTAAATATTAATTTGGTTTTCGTGTATTTTCTTCATAAGGTCAACACTTATCATTGCTTTATGGTTATACGTATTAGATTCTCTATGGCATTTTGATACTTGCCATGAGATATTAAATACTATGCACTAATATTTTCTATTGCCTATCCATGTTAAATTACTATTAGATATTATAACGTTGTAATATAAATAGAAAAAGATTATGTTTACATTAAAATAAATTTTAAAATTATTTGTTTACTTATTTTAAATATATTTCCAGATCAATAAAATGTCCCTTTGAATTCGATATATATTTCTTTGAAATATGTGCAAATATAATAAAAGAGTCTTAGAAGTAAATACATTTTATCTGTTATAAGTTTAGCTAGCCAGAAGTGAGAGATTTATTATTATTGATCTATTATTTCTAGATACAGTTTTTTGGCTTGATCAGTTTGTAGGAAATATTAATTAAAAAAAGCAAACCTCACTTCCCATTATCTTTATATATGGGGTACAGTTTTACTACCCCAATACTGGAAAGTTTGAAGAACCAGCTTCCAGCATTAGTTATCATTACAATATATTTAATTTTTAATTTTGTAGAGTTATTCTAATCTATTTTGTTTATATATATATATATATATATATATATATATTATATATATATATATATATATATATATATATATATGGAGAGGGGGGGAGAAACAAAAAAATTATACATACATTTTACTTCAGGTGTACTACTGATAAAATAATTCTGATAAATATGTTTATAAATTTTATCCTAGTATCAAGGTAAAAACTGAAATATTAAAATTAACTTTCAAATATCAACAATATAAATATAAAGATACTCTTTAAAAAAATGGTATTGTTTGTTGCTTGCTAAGTTGTGAGTAGCAGAAACAATTGCCTTTACTTCTTAAATCTATCATTTAGCTAATGTATTAAAGCACACAGGATAGTTATTTTCAGAAGAGAGAAAATGATCGGGAAAAGTGCATATTTTATTTATTTACTAAATGTAAATTAAATGATAAATTTCCTTTGTTTTTTTTTATTTATTTATTCTGGAATCAGATTGGATCTATTGGTGTATAAATGGCTTATAAGGAATGAATTCTTGTGAAAGTTTCAAAGAAGCGTTAAAAACTTCATGGTAGTCCATTTACTTATTATACTTGGATTCAAGTCCTGGTTTTTAATTAGGCATTGATTTTTTTTCTAAGTAAATAATAGCCAAATTATCTAATTATCTAATATGAGTCAATAAATTGGTATTTAAGTTATTATTATTTAGAAAGTAAACAAACCTTCACCATCCAGAAATTATAAAGACTGATGGGTAATGTATTTTTATCACTGTTTGTTTATAAGAAGCTATTACTTAAAACTTTTTTCTTTAGTGAGCAATTGGTAAAGATTTTTTTTTAATTGATAGATAAATAATCATGCAGAAAAATAGATATTCATCATTTAGGTTTTTAAAAAAAGCACAACATATTGCATAGATGAAAAAATACAATATTTGTACACTTATCTGAATTGATTTTGTGTATTTATTGTATAAATTATTGAGAAAAGCTTTTCAATACTAAGCATGATCAGACCAGTTTTTGGTTTTTGAACTTTATCAATGAGACATTGAGATTCAAAGTTGAAAGCAATGCAGACAACCATCACTTTTAACTCTATTTTACTGTTCAAGCTAAAAAACTGAAATCCAAACCAGCCTAAGGTTTTGAAACCAAGTCAGTCTTCTTTAACAATTGTATAGATCTGATTCCAGTTTATTATTTATATATATTCTCAGTTTTATAAACTGTACCACACTTTAGATGGTACTAGGGTTAAAAGTTTCTCTTAGTTTATGAGTTAGAGAATTGAGTAGTCACATTTCTAGCCAGGGGAATAAAGTATTATAATTAATAAATAACTGATGATATTAAGATAAAATCGGTCAAATCCAGTGGAAATAATTATCCTTATTATTTTTATAATAAATAATAGTTTATTTTTAAAATAAGAGTTTTCACAAAAGGGCCAATATTTTTTTTATTACATAATTATGTTCCAACTGCCTAGCCTGATGATAATTAATCTCTGATGAAAATTCACATTCTACAAAAGGTAACGGCTCTTTAACGAAACTTTGTACTACTCATAACTTTACATTATGAATGTACTGTTCATATACAGTCAGCTTAAATGGAAATTGGTATATGAATAAATAAATAAATACATCATAACATTAAAGATTTGCGTATTAAATAATAAGTTGCATGACTTCAATTACCGCCACATAATTATTATCATTTGCCTATAAATATAGGAATTATTATTATTATTATTATTATTATTATTATTATTATTATTATTATTATTATTATTATTATTATTATTATTATTATTATTATTATTATTATTATTATTATTGTTGTTGTTGTTGTTGTATTGTTGTTGTTATTCCATGGCAGTAATTGAAAATACTTCTGCAATTTATTTATTATTTAATGTTTGAAACTTAAATTCTACTGGATTCATTTATTACATGTATGTGTGTGTGTGTGTATGATTGTTTGATGAGAAATTCCATGTATATGTGTTTAAACTATTTTCAGACTTACTAAACGTTGAAGTAAACAAATATTCGATTTTTTAACTGTTCAATGTGAGCTTGACTGACAGTTTTTTCATTAAATTACATATTGACAGTTGAATAAAAACATTTATTCAACTGTTTTATTTCCCTGCTAATAATATACTTTAATGAAAAAGTTTTCCGTCAGGCTCACATTGAACAGCAAGGAAATAAAACTAATATTTCTTTATTTGGTAAATCTAATGAGATAGATTTAAACCATATACATGAAGGCGACCCATTAAATAATCATAAACTATTATCTTTTATCTATAAAAAATATTCATATTAATATAAATAATCCTGCAAGGGGTATTTGTTATAATTTTATTAAAAAGATCTTTGGTCTTAGTATTACATTGGATCATACCCCAATTATGAAAATTTTAATTAAATAGATTATCTATTTAAAAAAAAAATTCACAAAATTCGGTATTATGCATTAAGAATTTCGAAATTATTAATTTTAAGAGAGGGGGGGCGTTCGTATTAAAATTTAATATTTTTATATATTAAATATTTCAATTTGATTTTAACTTGAAAATTTACCTGTTGATTAAAAAAAAAATCGTAAAACTCTGTATAATATATGTCATTGCAATGCAATTTAATGTTTAAAAAGAAAAAAAATGTGGTTTGGCAAAAATAAAATTCAATTTAAACTGAAATTAATATGAGATTATTTCAAAACGTGATGATAGAAGCAAAAAACATATGACAGAGAAGATGAAAAGGAAATAGATATCAATCTTCTTTTTCTTGATAATCTGAACAAACATTCTGTTCGCATTGTAATTTAGAAACAAGTATAGGTTTTAAAAAAACATCCATTAAATGCTTTAATATATGAACATTTGACGGCATAACATTTTCTATAAAAACATGGTTCCATTATTATTATTTTATTTATCAAAATAATCAAATAAATATAATATTTATAAATAATAGAAAATGTTTTATAGAAGCCTTTTTTTAAAAAAAAAAAAATCGTATTCGTCAAATATATTATAATAATTTCGAGATTTCATTTACTTTTGTTTATTTAAACAAAAACTCAAAATAAATTCAAAAACTAATAAATATAATCAATTGGATTTCATTTTATTATAATTTAGATTTTAAAAAAGTGGATAAGATAAAAGGTTAAAGCAAAATTTATTATTAGTATTATTTTATACAAAATCTAAAAATAAATCAATAAAGTAACGCTGTTCCGACCATAAATAAACAGACGCTTCTATGCTTGATAAAAGATATTTTCTTTGATGTTTTACTATTTTGTGCGAAGATTTGTTTGAGCACTTGAAATTAATCTAAAATGTTTAAGATGGTTTTTACAAAGTTAACACTTAAATTTTTTTAAAGTGGTTTTCTTTTATGTGAAAAAATTGAATTAATATATTTAAAATTAACCCTCTTTTGATAATATACATACTTTTATCTATTCACCTATTTGGCTATATTTCTGTATTAATATTTGTCCCAAATATTTATATACTTTAATGTATTCAATAAATAAGATAAAAGTAAGTCACGTAATTGCTCACCTCTCACAATATGAAAAACCAAGTAAATAACTTCCCACTTTAGCAACATTTCTTATAATCTTTGAATAATAAGCCATTATCGGACCCTTTCAAATTGGTTTCTGGCTTTTGCCTTATGAGACTTTGAGATTTAAAGTTAATAGCAACACAGTCAAGCTAAAAACCTGAAATTCAAATCAATTCAATGTTTATATATCTTAAAACATTTCATTTGCTTTTTCAGTTGCATTCTCTGATGCACAACCTCAGCTCTAAACATGTGACCTATAAATGTCTTTAATAAATCATACTATCACATAAAGAGAGAAAATTGTCTCAGACAACAATGAATCATTAAATTTAACTTATTAGTTTGAATAAATACTAATAGTATAACAAAATATGGATTTCCTCAAAATAAAAATGTATAGTAAAGCTTAGTATATGCTGGATGAATGTACCTTATTTTAAAAATGTAAATAAACAATAAATAATATTTGAATTTATCAATTTAATACATTTTATAATATGATAGCAGCTATTGTTCAATCTCAAAGTGTCATTCATGATCATACTTATTAATGTGATTTCAGGATTAAGTTGCAAGCACATATATTTTATTTATCAATTAGATATGGTACAGTATTTCATTCAAAATATTTTCTAAGTATAAATCTATAAGAAAACACCATTTCATCAGAAAGCTTAAAGTTTGAAGAGTTTAACCGCGCGAATCTAAATGAGTAATAGCAAGGAGAAATGACTGTATAAATTCCAAAGTTGACCCAGACATAAAATCATCAAAATAACTAGAAAGACTATTGCTTGCGATAATGAGACTGCTATCAATGTTTCCAAAGAAAAAAAATAAGTTATTGAAATAAATAAATATTATCCAGAAAGGATTTATGTTCAAAGTTTGCTATTAATTTTATTTTAAAAAATAAAGATATGGTTCAGTAATTTTTTATTACATTTACATTTTTTGAATAAATATGGTACTCTCTTAATTTATGTATGCATGTGTATCAGTTGTATGAGATAGGGTGAATAAATAACTGAAGGCATCTGGAAAGTCTGTGTTCAAATCTCTTATAATTTACATCTAAAGCTCGAAGTATATAAATTATACTTGTGTTCAATTAAATCTTGCATGTTATATATGTAAAAGAATGTAATATATATATGCGAAAAATACTGTATATTTGTAATTCAATAAATAATACATTTTCTATTATAATCAAAGCTTTGTGAGGGGGTTTGACACAAAATATAATCAATAACATGGTACCACTGCATATAGAAAAAAATCATCAATCTATATATAATAAGATTACTCAACTCTCCATACAGTAGCACCACCAAGTGCAAGCCTTAGGAAGGCTCGAGCATAAAATTCCTATCTAATACCTACTCATCCAACATCCTGAGACTAGTTTTTAGTTTGTTCAGAACCCTAAAATCCAAGGCTCATCACTGATGAAAGCCATAAGCTAGAAGCTAGTCTGGGGATGTTGAATTAGTAATCACTAAATAGGAATTTTATGCACAAACCTTCCTGAATCCATTGATTATGAAGGCTTGCACTTGGAGGCACTACTGTATGGAAAATTTAATACTCTTATTAACAGCATATGGTGATCATTTGCTGTTTTGATGGTTCAATCTATATATACTTGTATATATTTTTCCTCCTATTAAATTAAATAAATTTAAAACCTACCTTATAAGCATAAATGTAGATTATTCAGCATATTATTTGATTTTGTTAGTTAACTTTAATAAGAACAATAGTTAAAGAAAATTATGTAGATATACAGATTACACTATTTTATTAATAACTAATTCAAAAAAAAAAAAAAACTTAACTTAGTAATTTATTAAAAGTGTTTTAACAATCTCATCTAGAATAAAATGATTGAATAGTTTTTTCAACCTAGCTAGATATATTTATTTCAACTATATATATAATTTTCTTGATAAATGTTTTTGTGATTCCAAATATATGGATTATTCTGTATTTGAATCTTCTCTGAATTTCTTTATAGTTTGATAAGGAAATAATAAATAGATTATTCTTTCTTCTGCAACTTCCAAATTCTGCTTTATTATGCTAATAATCTTTATTTCAGGCAGATCTGAAGGATTGATTAGATGTATGACCATGATATTTTAGTTATGTGAGAGTAAAAAGATAAAACGATTCAAAACAATTTTTTCCCAGTTATGTACACTATCAGACACATTGGTAACAATTACTTGCTCCATGCTATTACTATAGTAATATTTATAGTCGTTCATATCGTTGTTAATTGAATAATTTCAAAGATTATTTTATAGTCTGAGTTTTTTTTTAGTTACACTGAACCTTTTTGATCTATTCTCTAGCTAATGATTGATATTTTAGCTTATATACTAAATAATCAGAATCAATTGCTACATCTCTACTCAAAATAATTTTTGTATTTTTTTTTTTTTGTAATTTGTGTGTCTTGTTTTGCTTGATAAGTTTGTTTTAAAATATTATATTTATAGAAGTCTTTGTTTTACTTTATTAGAATTAGGAATTCACTTATAAAATGGTTTTGTGGATTATATAGATGAATTGCTGCCTAGAAATGAATTTTTATATTGTATGTATAGCATATAGCAAAAGTTTATGCTTTACTATTTAACGTTAGAAAAAACTATCTACAAAAGAATGTCTTTAAAAAAAAATCAGCTTAAATATGTAATATTTGCATAGGTCGTCAATCTGATATTAACATGTTAAACTTTACCATGTTTTTTCAGATTCCATTTTGACAGATATTTTGGAAAAATTAAAATGTCTACCAGTTATATATACTGCTATATCATTACTTTCAATTACAATCGCAAAACTTCTGGCAGTTATTGATTTTATATGCAGTAATGTTGATAAGAATAATCAAGAATTAATTCATTTAGCAAATTCAGGTTGTTTGTGGAAAATGAAATCTCTTTATTGAAAGACAATATTGAAATTATGGAATATTTTTAATTACATTATGAAATCAAGATGCAAGGAATTCTTTATCATCAAAATGAAGATTTACTGAAGATTATTACAAAAAATAATAGCAAGACTTTGTATTAAAAATTTTAACACTAATAGTATTGAAAATCTTTTTCATACAAAATACAAATCAGGTTTTCATGTTTTGTAATTATTAGATTTAATTCACATAGTTCAGCCAATGATTTGTGATGGAAAAAAATCTGTTAGATCGTTTTCTGATATTTTATTAAGTAAAAGTAATCATTGTATTTTTTTATAAACCAATATACTACACCACAGATTAGGCATCTTGTATGGCTGGCTAAGAAAAATGTATGTAGAAATTTGGTGTTTATACAGAATCGTTTTCTTTAGAAATGACTTGAATTCTCTGCATATTTTATTTAAACATAAAAAAGAATTAATTACTTTCTGCAGTCTTTCTTCAAGAACAAGCTCTGTTTCACTTATGAAGTTATAGTTATTTAAATAATCTTTCCTATGGATTTTTTTACATAATAATTTTAACTTAATCTTAGATTTCCATGGAAGAGCAAGATGTAAATAATTGTGGATAGATATTCAAGTATTCTTCCTCCATGGATTTATTCTTGCTTAGAATATGAAATGGTTTCTATAAAAATAGATATTAACTTTAATTATCATATTCAACCACTTGACTCTGCAGAATGTATTTTGATTAACTTGAGATTTCCTCACTTAATTTTTACTGTTATTGTTTTATGTAGATCATGTGTGAATAGATTTTATTGCTAAATTTGATATATTGTTATCTGACTTATGTTTTTCTTCAATAGTTCTTATAGGTTATGTGAATAAAAATTTAGTTGATAATCTAAATGGATCTATATATTGTTTAAATTTCCAGTATAGTTACAGCTTTAATTAAGTTATTTTTTAACCTACCCTTATATGTTATTCTTGTCAATCTATACTGGATTATATATTTGTGGGATTAAATCAGAACCTAAATTATGCTTATAATAACTTCTTTCATATACACTTTAATGCAAAAAAATTTTTTTTAAATAAAACTTCTTTATTTTCCTGACAGTTTTAGCTATCCAGCAGTCTTCATCAGAGCTTCTCAAACTTCCTCTGCATCCAGAAGTCTTCATCAGAGCAAACTATCAGAAAAATAAAGTTTTATTAAAAAATTTTTTTGCATTAAAGTGTATATGAAAGAAGTTATTACAAGCAATATATATGAATATATTAAAAAATGCAAAGAAAGTGAAGGTGAAAAATAAGAGTATAATCTCAATTTTCAGTTTATTTTGAAACTATATTAAAATTATTTAATTATAAGCAACAGGTAAATTTTCATTTGTATATTAATAAGTTCACATATAATAAAATAAAAATGTTATCTAATAGGAAATTGGGTAGTAGTTTTGCTTTGAATGATATTGCTTCTGCATTTTTAAAACTTCAGGATATTTGTAAATTTTTAATTACAAAATCAATGTTGTTCTTTTTTAAATTGATAAGCAACATCAGAAGATGCTCAATATGGTGTTAATTTAATAGAAAAGAATCAAATAAATTATTTAAAATTCTTGTATGGACATTTAGTAAATTTACAAAAATTAAACCCTAAAATTTAAATTTGATATCAGAAAATTAATATTTCAATATTATCAAAAAAATTTAATGATAAAATATTTTTTTGAAATGGAAATTGATTAATTTTTTATATAAAACAATCTTTATCAAACCAAATTACATTTATAAAATGCAATGCTAATTTGTTGGAAATTCAATCATTCAATAGCCAAGGTGTCTTAAATAAATTTATCTAGCTGCACAATGATTGACGACATGGGTTCCCATGGAAGTTAGTCAACTGCACTGAGGTGTGCTGGTGCAGAGAAATATTCAGGACGATATAGGACTTGTCCCTTGGGTGGAAAGAGCAATTAAGTGTTACACCCATGGATCCTTGATTTCAAGTAACACTATGTATCATACCATAGTTCATGTAAATTTCCGAAATAAATTCATTTCTTGATAAAAAATAAAAAATATGTTGTGATTTATTTGTTTTGTTTTTTAATGTGTCAACAGATAGTGTATCAATACAAAATTTGTTATTTGCTTATTGTTGTCTTAATTTCTTTTTATGTATGGATATTATTGATTTTCATTATCTTATATGAGTATTTGTTTAAATATTGTTTATTTATCCATACTAAGACAGTTTTTTTTTAATATATAAATGTGTTGACTGGGAAATGAACATGAGCCAGCTGCTTGGAAGACAGCTACGCTAACTATTAGGCCATCAACGCTTGACTACTAAGATAGTTTAACACCAAAAATGTTTTTAAAAAAACTATTTTTGTACGTTTTTGTTTATTTATTTAAGCATTTCTTAAGAGTTGTATTGTTTCCCATATGTTTGTAAGTTGTATATATTATGTCTACTTTTAAAAAAGGTGATGCCTTACTTTTTGATTATTATAAATCAATTTATAATATTTCTGGAAATTTTAAACTGTTGGAAATGGTATTAAAGAGAATATAATGTCATTTTATAGTGTCTGAATATCAGTACAGTTTTGTTTTTGGTACAAGTACATTGGATGCCTTTTATAATTATGTGCAAAATTTGATATCCATCCTAGATAATGACTTCAAAACTATTGCTACAAATTTAGACATATCTAAAGCATTTGACTGTATATCTCATAAAATTTTACTTAAACATTTATATAATTTCATATGGCTTTCATGATCTTTTTATTTCTTAGCTTAGAATTTATTTAAAAAACAGGAAGCAGGTAATGGATATTTCTGGTGTTACTAGTTCTTTTACAATATTGAATCATGGTGTATCAAAAAGTTCAGTCCTAAATCCTATTTTATTTTTAATTTATATAAATGATAAATTTTCACTACATTTAGAATCCACGATGTATGGCTTTACAAACAATACTGTTTTATCTTGTGCAATGATTTCATGTACTTATCCTAAAAAATATAATAATAATAATAATAATAATAATAATAATAATAATAATATTTATTATTATTATTATTATTATTATTATTTACTTTTAATTAGCAAATTATTATCTTTTAATTATTTATCAGTTAATTTGAATAAAACAAAAGCAATACATTTTTTTATAAAGTTGTTTCGTATTCTTTTGACATCACTATTTGTAATTTCTTTTTCTTTTTTTTCTTTTTTTTGCATTGCGATAATATTTGTGCTAGTATTTTATTTGAAAATAATTATTGTTATTTACATGTATTTATTACTTCTAGATTATCCTTGTCAAATAATATTAACTTTCTTTATTTTCATTTACATAAACTAAATTATTTTTTCTTCTATTTATCTAAGTATGTTTTTCTCGATTAACTTTAAATTACTATTTATATAACTTGTTATCAAAGTTTATAATATTTCTATTTGTGGAACAGTATTTTTTTTGCAATATATATTTTTATCTGATTTACAGAGTTATACAATAAACATTGTTTTTCTTTAATCTTGCGTTTTTACATCGATAAAAAAACGCAAGATTAAAGAATCCTATCTTATACAAAATTCATCTTGTATTATGAATTCAAAATTAACCAGTTTTCTGATTAGTTGCTCCTGGCCAATGCAATGAAATGTTGAATTTATCGCTTAGGAGAAAATAGGAGTTTTTTAATGCTTTTGATAAGGACTCATAGAAGTTGAAAGCACTTGGCAATAGTTATTTTATTTATATTAATGATTCTCTGTTTTAGCAATTGAAGAATTGTTATATTATAATTTATAAGTTTTTCTCAGTGATGTTTATTCATCAAAAAAATATAGATACAGTTAAAAAAAGATTTACAAGGGAATGATTATAAAATAAATTGAAATTTCAGAAGCAACATGGTAAGAGGGGAAGGATACATATGAAAAGGGAATGGGAAGTGGAAAAGGAAAATGGTATGTAGTCCAGGCCGGTCCAAAATGCATGTTTTCAAAATTGAGTCCTATGACAGAAGCTGAGAGGATGGGAGTTGGAGGATTGCCCAAATGTCAGGGAGGAGTGGAGGTGGGACTAGTTGGTATCTCTGGTTTTGAGACAGCGAATTAGGTCCAAGAGCTTTTGGTTCACTGAGGTTACTTTCTGGTCAAAGATAATATCACATCGAAGCAACCAGAGAGCATAGATTAGGAAAACTGATAGTCTAATAGCTGTGAAGATCCCTGTTTCTATGGATTCTTGGAGGTTGAAGATGGTATTCCTGTGCAAGGAAAGGCAGGAGTTGATGACATTTCTCATGCCAAGCAGAAAGGGACATTTAAGTAGGAAGTGCTGGAGGGTTTCATTGTCAGTTTTACAGAGCTGGTATATGGGGAAGATCTTGGTGAAACCCTTATAGTTGACCAAAAATTGATTTGTATTTTATAAGTTGTACTAACAGAAGTATTATATTGATTTATCATTAAAAGTTATCAAATCAATACTTTACAGATTGTAACCCTTTTTATAACAATAATATTATACCAAAATATTATTTGCAAAAATTCATCTGAATGCAAATTCCAAAAATCATTTATTGTATTGAGAGATTTATATTCTTAAGAACGTATATTTTAATATTCATTCAAACAAAAAAATAAGAAGATGCACATTATTAGATAAATTAACTTTATATTGTATTTTTATTTTGTAAAAAGCCTTTTATTTTTGGTATACTTTTAATGTTATGGTAGAGGAATTTTATAATATTTTCTAATAAAAAGAACATCACTCTGCTGAATATAGATTTAGCATATGGAGTATTCCACATTTTGCCTATAACATATAGTTTTTTTTATTTATTTAGATCATATTATGAGATAATATAAATTATTAAAATGTGTTTAATGTCCAGAATACTTAAATATTAAAAGAAAGATGATCAACAATAAAATTAATTAATCCTAGGATCATATTAATAAATATGATATTGAATTAAATAAAATCAAATAATGGATCATATAGAAAAAATGTTATTCCTATCATCTTCTAATTAAATTGAAAGACTTAATAGTATTATTAGTAGTAGGAGGAGGAGGAGGAGGATGAAGAGTAGATATAGTAATAGTAGAAGTAATAGTAGTAGAGGTGGTAGTAGTAGTAGTACTATAGGCAATAGTAATAGAAGGAATAGGAGTAGAAGTAGTAGCAATAGAAATAGTATCAGAGCAGTATCAGCAATAGCATGAGTAGTAGTAGTAGTAGTAGCAGCAGCAGTAATAGTAGTAGCAGTAATGTATTATTCTTAGATTTTGAGTTATGAGTACACTTATTTTATTGTTGATTTTTATATCACAATTTAAAATACTTTATATTTTTACTTATTATTTTTATCATATAAAAAATCACTCTTATTACTGATTACTTGAAGAAAGATGTTAATTATTTGCAAGCAGAAACAATATAGTATTTATAATTCATTAATTGCTGAGTATTCGTTACAGTTTTCTCTTCTTTTTTTTAATTATCTTGAATTATTTATAAAATATTTCAAACTAAACTTAATTAAATTAAAACAGTATTTTATAATTTTTCTTAATAATAACGTGAAAGGCTAAAACCTTTGAAAGAAGTGCCTTAAAATGCTTATGTGACAGCCAATCAGATGTAATAATGACTGCACATGGGACTTTCAATTCAAGAACACAAGCCAGAACACAAGCCATCTTTTTCTCATGTTCTGGCTTGTGTTCTTGAATTGAGAATTTCATGTGTAGCCATTATTACATCTGATTGACTGTCACATAAGTATTTTAAGGCGCTTCTGTCAAAGGTTTTAGCCTTTCACGTTATTATTAGATAATCTGCTAGCACTTAATAAATTTAATATATTTAATTTTTTTTAATATATTTATAAACTGTTTGCAATTTATTTGATTCTTTGGCGTCAAAAATAAACTATTGACTGCAATTTAGATGAATTTTCATTTTCTTCTGTCAGATCATTGTAAAATAATTATTTCATATATTTTAAATTTTTTATGTAATTTAAATATATCATTGAATTTGTCAGTATAATTTTTTTATATACTTGAATTTTAGATGTAATTATAGAGGGTTTGAAGGGAGCTTGAAAGACTGTGTTCAAATCCTCTGTAATTACACCATTGAATTTCTACATAATGCAGCAATGTATATATATATACTATAAAAACAAACATTCATATCTGCTATACTTATTTTTTCAAAAGTTATTAATTTATTTTCTAGTAAAAAAAATTAGTAATAATTAGTAGGAAGTAATTACTTTGATGGCACAATATATTGTTTAAAAATAGGTCTCCATGTTTTATCTACGGTAATGTATATATATATACTTATATATATAATTTGGTGCTACATAATGTGCTTTTGGTAATTCTTTAATTAAATGCAATAAAGCTGAATTAAATTAAAATAAGTGTAACTTAAAAATTTAATTAAAATATCACAAATGGAATTATTCATTAAACATCTTCTAAAAACGCCTCAACTGAAATTTTCATTCCTTTTAATAAATTTATTTAATTTTCAGCATTTTTTTTTATTCGCCCAGAATGATTCTTAAAAGATGTAAGTTACAGACGTTGATTATCATTCATTAAATTACAGAGAAACAAAATCAATCGACTTGATTTTAATAAATACAGAATGCCTCAAGAAGACTCTTAAATCAGATGACATACAGTAGGAAGAACAGAGAAGCTCAAATGGTTGATATTAATAACACACAACGACAACATAGGCCTATTTATAAAAGGTTCAAGTCATTCAATTACGGTTGCTCTCTTGTTATCGTTTTTATTACTGCATTTGAAATACTATTAGAAAATCTTAAAGGATCACAGCAACTATAAAAATGATTCATTAGTATTAATGTATACATACATACTTTGTTATTAACCCTTTCTCTGCAGTAAATTATAAAGTCTGTTTAACAAACTTAAATAGGTTATTGTTAATGCAAATATTTTTTCACACAATATTCATTTCTTTAATATATACATAAATGAGCAAAAAAATAAAACATGCACTGCTTTAAAAACGTATGCGTAAAAAGTGAGAAAAATATATTTTGTGTATCCATTCTAGATCTATTACTAACAGTTGAATGTATTTGGACTATTTAAATAAAGTTAAATTTTTCTAAAGACATTCAATACATATATTAGATGATAGAAATAGTCCAATATAAAAATACAACTAGAACACCATCATCACAAACCTTCAGAAAAACAATATGATATTCTAATTGTATCCATGTCGTTTTGGTATGTAAATTAGTATAGGAAGTTAAAGATTGTTAGAATATAAATCACTGATATCAAGAACACTAATTCTTAAACCTAGAAATTCTTATTAGAATCTCTGGCGTTGTAATTATCATCAGAATTGTGGAAAAGATAAATATTACTATGAATGAAAGTCGAAAATTTTATAAGACCTTGTTTATTTAAAGTAGAGACATTTAAAATATAAATAACAGCATATTCATCTGTTATTTGTTGTCAAAATTTATAAAAAGTAGTTATATATAAATGTTTTTACTTATCTTTTTAAAATTCAATAGATAGAAGAGTAGTATTTCTTTGAATATATATTAGATTGTTTGGAAACATCTAAACTGAATACTGCTTATGCATAATTTAATTATTTATTTAAAAGACAAGTTTATTCATGTAATAAATATATAATAAGATGCACATTAGATTATGGTATATTAACAAAAAGTGAGAAAAATTAAATCAAGAATAGAAAACTGCTCAACCCCCCCCCACCCCACCCAATCATTTTCAAGGTTTCTGGTTCATTATTTTTTTTAACCTTGCAGTGGTCTATTTATTAAAATAAACCTACTTTACCTTCATATATAACAATATAATTTGTTTAAAAAAACGTATATATATATTCAAGCACTTTTTTGCATACTTTCTTATATAAGTTTCCATCATATGAGCTTTAACTACTATATTTTTTAAATGTAATTATTAATTTAATGACATTTCGTAGTGATTTAGTCTTTCCCAACATTATTAAAAGTGAGTATTTAATGATTTGTCTTGAAGAAATAAAATTACAACAAATTTACATTATAGCTTTGTATATTTCCAATTTAATTAATTTTACCATCATTAAGTTATTAATATCAGAATTTCTTATTATATATAACAGCTAATGACTAACAGATCTTGAATTGCTTTTATTAATTAAAAAAATGGAGATTTGGTCATTAACACTAGTGAAATTTTTATATGCTTTCATATGAGTTTCAATCTATACTCAATTATTTAAAGAGTACATTATTGTAATTATATATATATATTGAAATGGTATATTCCTTAAGAATATATTTCATTGGTGTGTAGATTAAGAAAATGTATAGTATGTTTTTATTAATTTAGAAGTGTGACATCATATGTTTATAAAATATTACATTGTTATTTTTATTATTTAAAAGGCATTAGATATTCTTTTTATAAATAAAAATTGATTTTAGTAAACTATAATATAAATAAAAGTCAATTATTGAATTTAAAATATTAATTGTAAAAAACTGATAATCACATATTCAAATATACTTTTAAATAGGCTGTAAATTTATTTATTATTCTATCGGTAATTAATCAAGAATGATTTCTTATCAATAAAATTATTTGATCATGTGAACAGGATCATTATGCAATTGAATTAAAAACAAACATTGAATTTTACATCTCCAAGATGAACTTGTAAATAAATAGTTTTCATCCCAAGAATTTGGGAACTAGGATTCAAATGGATAATATATTCATTTATATTTTTATATACCATAAATAGGATTACTTTAGAATCAAATGCTGCAAAAATCATGATTTTTATACAATACTCAGACCTGTCTACTGTTTACTATTTACTATTTCAAATGAAGTGTCATAATGAAGAAAATTTATCTGCTAGATCTTTCAATTTGAAGAACATTAAAATTTTTTACTGGTAAATAAATTAAAGTGATAAAACAGTTTATAAATGTTATATATAGAGCTCGCAAAACAAGCTCTTAACAAGCTTTGAGAATATCCTCAACCCCAGACCAGTTTCTGCATCTAGGGTTGACGATATTCTCAAAGCTTTTTAAGAGCTTGTTTTGTGAGCTCTATATATAACATTTATAAACTGTTTTATCACTTTAATTTATTTACCAGTAAAAAAATTTTAATGTTCTTCAAATTGAAAGATCTAAGATTTGTAAATATGAGCTTTATTAAAATTAGGTCATGTGACATCTGACTTGATTTTTCATCATTTTAACAGTTTATAAATCTCTATTATATTCATTTTTCATTTAAATAATTTTATGCTGATATTACTGATTTATAATTAGTCACTTCTTAAATATTATATAGATCACTAAGTGTATTTATTTATAAAAGCTGTATGCAAATTAATATTTTCAAAACATTTTAAATGAAATGTTTAAAAATAATACAGATGTGATAAATGATAGTTTATTTTATAGATGTCATATTTCAATACAGATAATCTATGTTATTTAAATAGTGATTGTTTAAATGGTAATAAATATTTATTTTATATGTGTGGGATTTAACTGATACTGTATGTATTAGCAATTGATATATTGTTATTTGATATTTTTAGCTTGATATTTGTTGGTTAGTTCCAGTTATAAATGTCTTATGGCTTCATTTTTTATAATGGCTTCATTTTTGTGTTAAATACTTTCTTGAACATGGGTAACATCCATATCTTTATAAATACAGATCTAATGTTGAATGAGTGTGTAAATATTTTATATATGAACTTTTAAAAATATTTGTTGTTTCTATGGCATTACTTAGAATATTGTAGTATAGAGTTAATCTGATATATAACAGACACTTCATTCATTTCTTAGTTTTATAGCCCTCAGTATATAGATTACTGTGTTACTAGGGATTGAGATCAAAAATGGTTTGGTTTGCTTTGGAAATGTCTCAGAATGTTAATCATACATGCATTTATGGATTTTTAAAATATATTAATTTAAATATTGGTAACTATTACAGTGGCATTATTGTTATTCTATTTTTTTAAATAAATTATTTTGTTCAATAATAAATTATTTTGTTTCTTTTATTATTGATTATTACTTGAATTATAAAATATAAGATATTGATATGCCAAATGTAACTTATGCTGGATAAATTTGTGTTTTATTTCATGTTTTATTATTAATTGGAAAAATTTTATTTTATAAATTAAAGCTTTTCAATATTTGTTATGTAATTGTAAGTTTGCTAATAAATTTAACTTCTTAACTTTGATATTTTTTAATAATATTTAATAATATTAAATTACAAGTTGTTATAAAAAAGAAATCTAGATTTATTATCTGGTAGTAGTAGAGTTACATATGGAACTATTTATCCATTGCAGTGTATATACACACTAGGAGGTTATGCAGTTATGCCCTTATGCCTTCATTGCTGATTAAAGTCCATTATTGTTTTTTTTTTCAAAAACATATACTGATTACAGTTTTATTATTATTATTTATTTAGCACATATTTATCATATACACATTACATTTTATTCTTTTATTAATTGAACCAGAGCAAATTTACTGTTAAATAAATAACTATTACTAGTTTTTTAAACTAAAGATGTATTTCTGCTTAAAAGTTTTATTTTATCCACACTTAATTTTGAAATCATAAATATTAGAATCTTATAAAAGAGTTGCCAAAAATGAAAAGAAATGTAAATTTTATTTTTCTGTGTTAAATAAGTCTGTAACTATTTTATAAAATGCAACTTTTTCCCTTTAATACATTAATTATGCACAGAAAGTTTATTGCTAATACTTTTTCAGAATATTTTATTTTGTACTAAAGATGTTTTTTTTGCCAGATTTTTAATAACAGTTTTTTTTTTTTTTTTTATAAGAGTAGTAATTTTGGTTGCTTAGTAACAATTTACATTCGAGATTTTTAGTGAACAACATTATTTGGTACTATTTCTATTCCATCTTATCATTTTATATATAGAAAATAGATATCAAACTTTTTTAAAATTATAAATATTACAAAATTAAATTACAATAATTTGGTAATTTAATTTGTTTAATATAGATTTTTTTTTACAATTTTAATAGTTACTTAATAGTCTAAAAATTATTCAAAATGTGAATAATTATACATTCAGGCACTGTTTACATTTTAATAAAGTGATATTAATTAATGCAAATAATATTTTTTAATACAATAGTACACAAAAATATAAATTACAGATCAAATTGTTTCAAATATTTTTAAAAGATCTATTATCAGTTAAAAATGAAAGTTTAAAAACATAATACAGATTTTAAAAAATCATTTAAGTAATCTCTCTATAATTCTCATTATTTGATTACAAATCTTCATGTAAGATGAAATAGAGGTGAATCAGAAGTGATGCCACTCATTATCATTAATGCCAGTTAATGAAAATATAAAATTAAATATAAAAAAATGAGCATGAATATAATGAGTCTGAGAGATTGACAAAACAAAAACTAACAATAAGTTACAGAGAAAAAGAATCATTCATCATTATGAATGATTAAAAATATAAAATCAACAGACAACCTTATGACTGGATTTGAAAGTGGTCCATTATAGATCAGGCTAATTATTTAGTGTTTTCCAAACTTGGAGCAGATTATATAAACAATAATTCTGAGATACTAAAACACACTGACCATCATCAATGTCTCTGGCCACTTAATACTATTAATGTATTGGCCAGCCATAAACTTAATTTCTAATTAATACTAAAATAAAATTTAATGTATGGACTTTAAAAGGTATACCTTTGTGCAATCCAGCATTAGAGAAATAATGAAATCATCATCAACTGGATATAATTGAGTGTTATTCAGGAATTCAACTCAGAGATCAAGAGCTCTATAACTGTTACTGTGATCAAGAGATAATACCAATTTACAATATTCTAAACCTATTTTACAATTGAATAAATTCACTAGAATAACTTAATGAAATATAAATTTATTAATTAGAAACAATAACAATAAATAAAAGGTCTGTAGACTATGCTATAAATGTGAATCCATCATTCTGATTTTGATTAAAATATTACAAAAAATGCTATTACATTGTAATTTACATATATCTCAAAAGGTTTAAATAAAAACACCTATAATAAGAACTCAGATGTGCTGTATAATAATTTACATTTAACATCTTTAAATTGTCATAAACCAATAATAAAAATTAATTTTATAATACATAAAAATTAATTTTAACATATATGTGGTTGATGCCTAATTTTAATATATATGTGTCTATATGACATACATTTATATAAAAACACAGATGTTCTGTAACATATTTGAATTGCCATGAACTAATCATAAAAAAATCATTCATTTTAATAATGCAGTAATTAATTTTAACAGATGAGGTTGGTGGTTGATTTTAATATATATGGGTACCCATTCCAATTTGTGTGCACACACTGACATTTATATCCTAATGATATTTCCTTAGTTAATAAATAAACTTATTAAATAAAATATTTCTATTACTAATTGTAATTACTTTTAACAAATACTTTAAAAGGTTCCAGGAAGTTTTCTCTCTTTGAAAAAAAGTTCTACACAAAAGTTTCCCTTCCTTTTTTCTTTTTCTAGTTACTTTTAATTGTAAACATCTAAAAAAATTGCTAGAAAGTTCTTTTGTTTTTCATCTCCAACCCCTTTTAATAAATAAAACTGAAAATGGTCATTTATTATTTTCTTTCATTATTTCAGTTTTAGTTGAATAATTTAGTCAAAAATGATTTACCTTTACAACCAGCTGATATTTGTATGTACTTTATATACATGATGCAGTATCTTTGTGCTTCTTTGCATATAAATAAAGTAGCATATGTATAAAGTCATAGTGAGGTAATCCTTTATCAAGCCAATGGAATCTCTTAGTAAACTAGTCCATTCTAGAATAGTAGACTGGCTTACTGACATCTTTGTGAAAAGTATATATCAGGTAATTGTTAACTTTCAATCATTTACTTTCAGTTTCTATAATTTGATAGACTTTAAGCATGCCATATAATAAACATATGTATGGGCTATGAATCACATAAAAGCTGTAACTTGCTTTCATGTGAATTTAAACTCTATCATCATTGCACTAGCAACAGCATCTGGAGATATATTGTCTCTTATCTTCAGTTATAACTTCATAATAACATTGTTCTAAAACTGTTGTGTCATGAATGATCCAAATCCACCTTTTTATGGTATATCATGGAATTTAAAAACAATAATTAAATAAATTCTTTCTTTATATTGATCAAAAAGTTGATTCTTTCAAATTCACTTTAATTAAAACAAAATTTTTATCTACAAGTATTTTTAATACCTTAAAAAATACAAGGTTATAAGATTTTATCACAAGTTTTAATTTTAAAAAAGTTCTTAATCTACTTAAAAATAGAAAAAAATTATAATTACAAGTACATCTATTGTAACATAAAAAAGCTTGTTTTAGATTTCTTTCTTAATTTTAGACTTATTTTTTAATTATCAAAATCATAATAAAACATTAAATATATCATTTTAATGTTTAATTTATAATAATTTTTTAAATTCAAAATTATTATTTAACTCTTAACTTAATGTAGTATAATAAATATCTACAAAAAAATTATGAGTTTATTTTTACTTTTTCTTTCAACTTTATATGTATATATGCAAACTCACTGCTATGTTGTTGTATGCCATGAGACACGTAACAATTTCATATTCCTCTTCATGAAGAAAAGGGAAAGAGAAATGAAACACCAATAAAAACATTTTACACAATGTACTTGTATAATTAACACAAAGATCATACCTCAAACTATGTACTCATCAATTTTTAGAGGTCTTACAGGCATCTTACAGCTAACAGAATGAATAATCATCTAAAATTCTGAGATAGATAAAGAATTTAGCCATTGAACTATAAGTACACAATGTGGCATAAACACCAAGATAGCTACCTCAATTTAGACAATGTAAGCTAATACACCTCTTGATATGATATAAAAATGCAAAAATCTTTGTAAAATTCTGTTCTTTTGAGTCTTAGAGGCTGGTAAATACAGAACTATGTCTTGTTTCTTTTCTTGGAAATGTAGAGGTTGGAGATCATGGGAGGACTATGTTAAGTGCACCATAATAAACAATAGAAAATTTGAAAATGGGTTGGAGCAATGCCTGAGATAGAACATTCCTTGGAGTTGCATGAAAACATTGTATTTTCAAGCCAATAACAAAACCCTCTATCCATCAGCAAAACTCAAATTACAGCTAAACAAACTCCAACAGTCAAAAACCCAATCCAAACTCCAAAATCATAGATTTTCTATTTCACTTTAAATATAAATTCTCTAAATATGCATTAAAACTACTATTTTATAATCAATACTTTTGTCACATATACAGTGTTTTTTTATATTAATTTTGCATAAAATGCATACTTATTCTTTTCTAAAGATGTGGTTATATTTGAGATCAAATCGAGTGGCAATTTTGTAGTAATGACCATCAGTACTTGATCATCATCAGGCCCACAGTTAGATAGCATTTGTAATGGTTCAAAAAAACACAGAAGTGAACTTAGAATGATGGCACTTATCATCATCAACCCAGTTAATGAATCAATATAAATAAACAATAAATATAATGGAGTCAATGTAAATATCAAAAATTATGAGTAATAGCAAAGTTTATATAAAATATATTTTCAACACACACCTATATATGTAGCACAAATGCTTTTAATATATATGTAATGGTTATATACTCATATGATATAATTTAATTTTAAAAGTATGCACTATAGAACAAAAAGATAATAAAAATATTTTAAAAAATAGAGTACTGGATGATATATATATTTAATACATATATACTGTTACACTGTATAAATATTTTTAATATATGTATACATTTGTATACATATCTATGCCATAATTTAATTTATAATATAGATAATTTGTACACCTTAAAACATCAACAAAAATATTTCACAAAAAAATGGTATAATGCGGTCTTGAAGGAAAATAATGGACTAATAAAAAAATATGTTTTTAGATATTCCAAAAACAAATTTTAATAGCTTAAAATTAACTTAGTTTAACTGTTACAATTAGAAATGTAATTAAAATTTATTTAAATTATAAATAAATACAAATTTAATAAAGATAGAAGTACAGTAATAAACAATTCTTTATTAATTGAAAGTAAATAGAGGTTTTGCTTTTAAATTTTATATAAAGAAGCTTACTTATTAATTATGAGTTCAAACCAAAGTAAAAATGTATGGGTGAAATCAAAACTTATTTAGAATATAATTATTTTTATCAAAGTATAATTTAAACTAAAGTAAATAACATTCAAACATGTACAATTCTCAATAGCATATGCTATGGAACTTATTAGAAAAAAATTGATCATATTAAAGTATTAAGAATAAATTGAACATTTATTATAAAAGCATCTTTCCAAAACTTTTGCAACTTTATTTAACATAAATATGCATTTTTATTAATAAGGACCTGAACCATCTTTGATGTTGTTTTTAATGGTAAGTACAATTTTAGAAATTTTCAATTTATCAGTAAAAATAACTTTTTTAGTTAAATGCTTAAATGTATATATATATGTTTAGCTATATTCTGAGAATTATCTTTATAAGTAAAAAAAGTGAAGTCATGAACTAAACTGGATTTATTCTCAAGCTTTTAAGTTCAACCATTTTTCAGAGATGTCTTTAATTTGATAAAATGTTTTGACAATTTTCAACAGAGAAAAAATAAAATAAAACTTTTTAAAAATTATTTTGAATAGAGAAAAAGGTATGAAAAGCATTAGCTGTTAACTTAATTTCAGAAATGTGGAATGGAATTGTTATAATATAAATTATAGTTTGTGTGTATGTGTATGTGTTAGAGAGGGTGACAAAATTATTATAAAAAAATTGTAATGTTTAATAATAATTTGTCATTTTTGCAAACTTAATAAAACTGATTTATTAAATAAAAGATTTAATAAAAAATTCGTTTCCCCCCTATTTAATTATATGCTGGAAGTAGATAAAAATCGAATGGAAAGCATTTAAAATTCTTCGGCAAATACTTAGAGATTAATCCAACCACAGTAATAAAAAAAAATTTCTATACAACAGTGCCAACTAGTGTAAACTTTAGTAATCAATAGATGCTAGAAAGTTGTGAATAATAATTCCTATTTAGTGCCTTCTAGCATCTATTAACTACTGAAGCTTACACTATTGTGTGAAATTATTTTTTTTGCTAGTTTTAATAGCTTGTGTATGCATAAATAAATGGTGATCATGAAATGGCATTAGATTGCCTCAGCTTTTCTTTGCTCTTCTGCAGCTACTTATAGTATTATTTTACCAATTGTGTATTCATTTGATAGTAGAAACTAAAATTAAAATGTATATTTATGTATTAATTTTTTAAAAATCTGAAGATATCCAGCAGCAAAAGTACTATAAATAAATATTCAACAAATGCCTAAAATGTCACTCATTGGTAGATTCATTGAAGTGAGTTCATCTTTTTTATTATCCTAAAAAATGAGTAAAAAATGAATATTTTTCCATAGATTATTTAAAAATTTATAATTATCTTTACGAAATAATTGTATACTATTTGTAAGTATTTTCATGATTACACTTAGATTTTATATATATATATTATTTTTAAAAATACAAGTTAAGAAATTTTTAGAAATTTCATTAAATACTGTACTATGAAACTTTTATGATATTTTAATAATTATAAATGCAGTTTTAAAATTTAGCATAGAATTTCATAGCTTTATGATGGCAGAAAAATAGTGCATTCAGATTTTAGAAATGAAGTTCAATGAATAAAGATTTTGTTATTTTACCACATTATTGTTTATTTACCTTTTTTATATTTACCTACATTATTTTTGGATAGTGTATAACTGAAGTAATTAATGTATTTTGAAGTATTCAAATATTAGAACACTTCTAATTGTGAAATATTGAAATATTCAATTTGTATTAAAAAAATCCACAATACTAAAAAACTGAAAATACTTAGCTTGATTTACAAATGTCCAATTTTCTGCATTTACTGAAGATTATCATATCATTTCTAGCCCATATATAAATTTAAATCCTGTTAAATATTAAACACTTATCTAAAAGTCGATGTTTTTGATCTGTAAGTATTACATTTCTATGTACATACATGTTTGGGTACTAAAAACTAAAAACTTTTTGCTCTTTTACAAAAACAAAGTCATGCCACTCTATATATATTATTATATACACATACATCCACATACGAATTTATATTTATTAAATTTAATAAATTGACATTTTTACTATTTAAAATTATAACATTAAATTCTATATTTTATAAATAAATGATTTAACATTATATTCGCTGTAATAACTACTAGCCTATATATATACAGCGTTTATTCATATGTGAATATATAATGCTGCACACCCAGCCTTGATAGAAAGGTTTATATGTTTATTTATTAAAATATTCATTTTAATAGGGTTTGAACACAGCACAGATGGGTTTGGTGGTTAAACTGAAAGGTGCAATGAGAAGGGCTTGAACCTGACCATTGCATAGCACCGAACTTGCAAAACAAACAAAAAAACAATTAAAAAAATGATTTTACTTACGGTTAAAAAAAATATTCTACAGTCATGAACATCGGCATCATTATTATGATGAAGACTTGATTATAATAAAAAAAAATTACGGTACTATTGTCACACAAAATATAAGATTACTTTAACTTTAAAAAAAAAAACACTTAAAATATTTACAGTTTGAGTTTCTATATATAAAACACAAAATATACGATTACTTTAGCCTTTTTTTAAAAAAAAACAAACACACTTAAAATATTTAGTTTTTTATATATATATATAACATTTTTGATATCCAAAGTTAGTGGGGTTGGGGAGGTTAGTTTAGTATTTATTGTATACAAATATAAATACATAGGGGGAAGGAGACAGATCCTTGAGGTTATGTTCACATCCAGAATGATCTGCACACTGCTTTACTGACTTTATTTTCTTTCTCCATCCAGTCTACTACTTATCTTAGTTTAGATTATAAGTCTACTTGCTATGGGTATTATTTTATATATGACCAGCATTTTAAAATTAAGCCTAAAATTGTTGAAATATTAGAATAAAATTTACATTATCAAGATGCCCTAATTAATACTCTTTCCAGCAATATTTTTTTAATAAATTTAAATATTCATTCATGACTGTACCATTTAAATAAATTTTAAGATCTGTGCTAGTTTCAATATCCCCAACTTTGCACTTCAATTTGCCCTGCTGGTTTTATTCTCGTTTCCAATCCAATTCATAATTGTAAGTTTTTAAAACACTGGGTCCCCCCTTTTCTTTTAAAATTCTGTTTCTACTCTTAGTGACGAATTTATATGATGATAATTTGTTGCCTATACAAAATCACCCTCAGGCGCCAGTCACCAATGAGCACGAAAGCTTACATAAAATGTTTAATAAATCCCCTTAAAATTTTTCTATGCATTTAACACAAATAATTTTATATAATAAAATACATTTCTGATACTGGCAGCATTAAACATGAAGAAAACTTCTTTTACTTAAATACACAAAAAAAAATCTTTTTAAATGAGATGACTCTTATCTGGGTTTCAGGGTATGTGAGTGTATATATCGAAGCCTCACATTATAGGTGACAATCGCAGGAAAAATCTTACATATCTTACTCAGGGTCATATTTTATTATTCGGTCCATGTTGTGGCACCAGATACAGGAAAAAATACTATGTAATAGTCAAGTTTCATTCATTCATGTAACAGAATCTAGAATCCAGACAAAGAGACCAAAGCTAATCAGACTAGGATTGTGACATCCAGAATCCAACCACACTTTAACTCATTTGCCTGTACTCCATGACTCAAGACTGCACAAATGACCACACTTGAAGTTACACATAGTATATCCATTTTTCGCAGCTGGCATAGGGCAGCGAAAAACATGAAACTTGGGACTTAAATATATATTTACTAAGTTTAATTGCTACCAGCATGAAATTAAAGATAACTTTCATAAATGGTAATTAATGCATATATAGTTATATCACATATATAATTAACTAAGACTGAATTGGATTGAAATAGGAACGAGAAATAATACGAAACCAGAATAAATTTAATATATATTTATTAAACAAAACATAATTTAATGTGGGAAAAGCACGCAGGTTTTATCATGTGAGGATTTGACATTTCTCCCATCAAATCTTTAATTATTAATATGAAGATACATTTAAAGAATCACTAAGTTGTGCCTAAATACGATTCTGCCAATTACTATTGAAAGTGGTAGCTACTATTATAAATTTGCTGTAAGAGTAAGAAATCTTAGCACTATTAATTTAAACTCAACAACACTGTCGATATGGGTTTAAATAAATTAGTCACTTTTAAAATCTAAATAATAGTTTATAATCAAAGAAGTTGTATTGAGATTCAATTAGAGTGCAGAAAACTATTGTTCAGATTTAAAGAGAGAATAAGAAAAAGAGGTCAATATTTGTTATTAGTTACGCTTTTATTTGATATATTTCTTACAAATATAACTTTGTAAACACCTTTTATATTAATATAAAATTTTTGTCCCTCCATTTTAAATTTATAAAAATGATTTTAAATATATTGTTTACAGCTTGAGCAATTTGTCTTAGAACATTTTTAATATTTTTGCTTTCAAAGCGTTTTTTTAATTTTTTTTTTTTTTTTTTTGTTAACTTGTGATAAATTCTTCAATCTTCTAATTAAAAAAACATGTTGTTTGTACTGGATTTATTTGGAACTATCAACAGCTGACTTTTATTTTCTATATTTCATTTTTTAAATATTTTTCATTAGTAAGTATTAAATATATATATATTCCATAAGTAAGTTGCTAAAGTAAAACAGTTTTTAAGTAAGGATTATTAATAACAACCTAGACTTTCTTTTCGGAGAAAAATATGTGAATTAATAGACAATCAAAATGTATTTATTTGTCTATTATATTCTTTATAATGCTTTATAAATTAGTACTACCCTTTTAAATAAATAAAATTAATTTAGTAATATTAGCACAAACTATCAAATATTTTAAATAACAGTATTCATTTCACTTTAGCAATATATATATAAATTTATAAAAAAAAAAGCCTCATTTCAAGCCCAAAATGGACAAAATAGGAAACAAAAAGATGATAAATAAGCTATTAGGATTTGTGTTCCATATGTAAAAGGAACTACGGAAGTATTGGACGTATATTAAACGCTATAATATAGATACAGCATTTTCTACTCATCAAAAGATCAGCAATATAATAACCAAGCCTAAGGATTCAATCCCTTTTGAATCTCATGGTGTTTACCAAATCTCATGTAAAAATTGTAAAGCTTCTTACATAGGTATGAGTAATCATCGCATCAGTGTTATGAGAGATGAGCATGCTAATGCAGTTAAACAACACTCATCATCATCAGCACTCTCACTTTATACTATAGATTCATGTCATAAAATTGATTTTTCTAGTACCAGGATCATATCCAGATGTGATAATATCTACCAGTGCAAAATTAGAGAAGCCATTGAGATACTTAAAAGGCCAGATTGTATCAATAAGCGAGATGATACATGCAAACTTCCTCCTATTTGGAAAGATTTTTTAAAAAAAAAAAAAACATTCTAAAATTTAACAGTTTTGCTATTGGTGGAAACTTTAATGTTTATTCAAATCAGTGATTGTAGCGCCTCTACAACCATCTTTCTACCTTTTATCACATAGTGGATGACTTGTGTGACCAAGTCGAAACATCGGAATATTAATAGTTAAAAATTTTTAACATGGATGAACCCACAAAATATGTATTTTATATATATAGTACTTTTTACTTCTTGGTGTCCAATGTGTTTAAATGCAATGGTAGCATGATGACTCAAGAGTTGAAGGCTCCCGAGTCAACCTCACCCATAATTTTGTTGCTATAATATCAAACAATCATCCAAATAATAACTATTTTATTATTATCATCATTATTATTATTATTATAACAACTACTACCTCTCAATAGTACTTTTGCCATAAAAAATACATAAATTCTAAATTTCTCTCATATTTCTTCAGATATACTTGTATATAAAGTTTATTATAGGACAAATTTAAACAAAGGGTTAGAAAATAAATAAGTTAAATAAATATGCTTTGATTTACAATGTCAAAATATCTACACTCATAACTTTCTTATCAAAACAGGCAAAACTCTCCATACAGTATTGCCACTCAGTGCAAGACAAAGTAATCAATGGATGCCAGATGGCTTATGCATAGAATCCCTATCTAGTGTCTACTCATCCAATATCCCCAGACTAGTTTCTGGTTTGTGGCCTTCATCAGTGAGGAGCCTTAGATCTGAAAGTGCTGCACCTAGATCTTAGGATCTAATGCAACCTTTCAGCAGCCAACTTTTATCTTTACTTAATTACAAAACCATGAGAAAATTGAAAATACAATAATATTTTCAATCTAAGCTCATTAGCTTATATAATTATATAGGTCTGAACTCAGTTCAGTACCCATACATTTTGGTATCTTTAGTTCTTTAATAACCATAGCTGTCATTATCCTATTAGACAGGATTGATATTAAACCATCAAACATCACATGGCCACCATTTCTTATGCTTGCTCATAACTGTTATTAAAATAGGAAAAACTCATCATACAGTACTGCCACTCAGTGCAAGCCAGAGTGGCACTACTGTATGGAGAGTTTTGCCTGTTTTAATAACAGTTGTGAACAAGCATGGTTTAACTCTCTTATCAATGATTTCAGATAAATATACAAATGATTATTATTAATCATTTATTAAATTAGAGGTTGTTCATTAAAAAAATATCACTTGTTAAATGAAAATAAAATTTAATTTATCTTAATACAAATAAAAATTGAGTGATTTCATACATGGTGGAGAAATTATGAATTTTGAGTATACTTTATAACAATGCCTGCAGAAAAAATTATATATAAGGCAGAACAAATGATCAGTTATAGAAAGTGCATTACAATTATTGAGAGTGAATACTAAAATACCCAATCATATATTATTAATAGATGTTTGGAGCCCAGATTTCAATAGTAAATCTCAAAATTGTCTGTGCTAAAGCCAAACAATCGCTATCCAATGGCCAATATCAACTAACAATAAATATGCATAGTTTTACTAAGAAACTGATACTATATATACATATAATTTTATTAACACATTTTAATAACTGTAATAGATTACAGCTACAGAAGAATTTTTAAAATAATATAATAAGGTATCAAATAAACAGATTAAAAAATAATGGGTGATATATGTGGGCATTTTAAGATACTTGAATTTATCAATTTATGGTCATCACAAATATATTAACTTTTTATGCTTTTCTCTTTCACACATTTTTATGGAACTAAAATGATGTCAGTTAGTTTAGAGGTAATTGCCAATGCCAAATGACAACTCTCTATAGTGTGAATATTAAATACTTTAATATTTTTACTGCTACTACTCTGTTTAAAAAAAAATGAAACTACATTTTTTTATGGTATAAGAGGTTTTGATAATGATAAAGCATTTAATAAATTTATATTATAATAAGTAGTATGAGTATTTCATTCACTTTCTGGGGGGTTTTTTTAATCTTTTTAGAAAAACAAGGAATTTTCTGAGAATTCATTACTATTATTTGATTAATATTGAGTTTAGAAATTTTAAAAATGGTACCTTGTTTTTAAACGATTAAATATTAAAAAATAGGCAATTTTATATGTATTACGATAACAGCTGAAAGATATCAAAAGAAATAAACAAAGTAAACACAATTCTAGAAACAGGAAAAATATATCTATGATTTTAATCCACAGATATAATTTACATCAGCATTAACAAAAGGAACAAGTATTATCTATAGAATAAGAATTCTGAGATAAATATGATTTTGTCTATTTTTTAACGCTTTCAGACTGTATGAAGTTAAAAGTAAATTACATCCAAAATTTTAAATTGCAAGTAGAAGATAAGAAGAACATAATTGTTTGATTAAAAAAAATCTAAAAATAATTTAAGATTTATTTTTATATTAGCATATCTTATTGGTCTGTACTTTTAGAGGGTAATGAGAAATGATATCAGTAATGTTTTGATGGTATAAATAATTATAGGTTTTACAATAAGAATAGCTCCATATTTTTAAACATTTTCCATTGGAATATAGTTAGAAACTAAAATATGTCTTCATATCAAACATCAAAATGTGTGACACACTTATAGTAACAAAATTGAATCTTAATTTAAAAGTAACTAACTATTCATATTAAAGAAAGTGTGCTTCAAAGGCAAAAAATAAAAAATAAAATGTTGAGCTCAAAATATTTTAACAAATGAAACAATATAGAATTGCAATTTGTAGTAACACCAGATTATTATAATTACAACTTATTTAAATGGTAATGTTTTTAAACTTTATTTAATTCACTCATGTACATCATTGAAAAGTCTATGGGAGTTGATGGTATTTTAATAACTTCAGCTTATATTAACTCTTTTAAAATTATATTTGTTGATGGTAACAACTGAATTTAAAATATGTATTGATGTTTTTACTTTAAAAACATCTGAAGATGTCAGTATTATACAAGGATCATAATATAAATGATCGGTCAATACTTCTGATTATAGATTTTTATTTTTGGGCCTGAAAAAGGCTTATAAGAACTCCAGCAAGTCCTTTTTTGTTTGAAAAAGGAAACTTTATATTTTCCATAGTTTATTTATGATTATCTTTATACAATATTTGTAAAATATTTATTTTAAGACAAAAATATTTATGATTATATTCAGATTTTATTCAAAAATATTTGTTTTAAAAAGGTCAAATCAAAGGCAATGTAATAATCATAAAGTTGAGTATTGTGATTGGGTAAAAAATGCCTTCATAATCATTATAGTAGTTATTTTTTGACATTTTAAAATATTTATCAGCAGAATTTTAAATTTCAAAACAAAATGTTGCTTATTTAAACAAGAATTCATTAGGGTTTTAAAAATAGAGTTAAACCACATTTTATTTTGTTGATAAAATATTTTTATTAGCAATTATGAAAGAACAAAAGCAATTAAATTCTGATTATTTGATATATTTTAAAAATTAAATATTTTTATTTGTAAACTTGTATTTCTAACAAACAAGTAAAAATTATAGAAATATAATATAGAATAAAGATTTAAATGTTAGAATAAAAAGTTAGAAATATAGTTCATTCTGCTACTAAGAGTTATCAAAAAACATGCATCACAAAAGAATAATAAAAAATAGACATAGTAAGGTTAATATTAGTGAAGTAAAAAAAATACTTTAAAATAATGGTAGAATATCATTAATTAAAATAACTATTATTTAACAAATTCTATTATCCAACAAAATGCCAAAGGCTATCTTTAACTTTTTATAATAAATGAAATTAATTAATCATTTGATGATCCCTACATTTTATCATTTTTATTTGTTCTCACATTCAATGTAAAATTTAAGATTAAAACATTATTACTTATCTGAATATAATAAATTTGATTTCATTTAATAGATGTTTTTATTTATTAGTAAAATAAATTTTAAATGTTCACATTTTTTATAGATATTTAAAACATGAGATTGTAATCAAAACAAAAAAGATTAAACATCATTTTTAAAAAGATTATTTTCATTTTCCAAAATCAACAAAATCTTCATTATTTTTATTTTTTTTAAAATATCAACAAATATTTATTTATTTCTCTTATTTTTAATAAAATATGATTTAAAAGTTTAAATTTTTTTAATATTTATTGTAAAATTATATTTTCATATTTGTTTTTATAATTAGATTGCTCACATAGAAAGTTAAGCTTCTAAATAGCTTTAGGCCATATTTTCATTGACTGTTAATGTAACATTCTATTTTTGAAAATAAAGTATTTTTATTCAAAATAAGTTATTAATAATTTATATTTTTTATATCTAATAAATATTGTGTAAGTTATATATTAAAAATATCTAGAATTGTAATAAATTTGCAATTAAACACATTTTTGGTTATTTGAAGCAATTTCTTTAAACAATGTCATAAAAATTGTGACATTAAAAAACCTGTCATAATATAATAGATACACTTGTCAAGGAGAAGCTAAATTCTATTGTCTTGAAGAATTTTTTAATTTTTCTTGCCATCTATGACTTTTTTTAACTAAAATTTTATATTATAACGTATATAGGAAACTCTACATATTACAGTATCAAGCTTGTGGAAATTTTTGCTAGAGGGCAAATTAATGAAAAAACAAAGTAATTCTCATGAAAACTAAAGAAAGTTAAAAGGATTTTAATGCAGACTTTTAAACTGTCTACAATAGCCCACTCTGTTCAACATAACTGATATATATAATCACATACATGTGAAAAAGATAAATGATTTTTAATATACATATTTCATGCTGAATCAGCATTCATCGGTTGGTCTGGATCATTATATCCCATACATATATATATATAATAAGTGCTTGGTTTATATTAAGATAGCAAATCTATATACTTTAGTGGACAACCTTCAATCCTCTACACTCTCCAACTCTTCAGCTATCCATATCACTGAAAATCTGATGATGGAATGCTCAAAGTTCTTAATGATGGAAATATTACAGTCATACCCATATTGACCTTAAGTCAATCTACCTCCTTATATATAAGACTTTAATATGCTAATTTACATATAGAGAAGAGGAGTCAGATTGACTTAAAGTCAACATGGGTATGACTATAATATTGGCACCATTGAAAGCTTTGAGAATTCCATTTTCATTGATATTGATGATTAAAGAGTTGAAGAGTGGAGAGAACTAAAGCCTGTCCATTAAAGTGTGTAAATTTGCTATCTTAATATAAACCAAGCATTGATTATATATATGTGTATAGAAGTTGATGATCCAGACCAACTGATCAGTATTGCTTCAGCATAAAATACCTATATTGGAGATCATTTATCTTTTTCACATGCATGTGGTCATGTATATTGATTATATTGAATAGAGTGGATGATTGTATGAAGCTTAAAAGTCTGGTTCAAATCCCCTTTAATTATATCTAGGTTAAGAATATACATTATACTTATATTTCAATAATAAATGAATTTATACACAATTTAAAAAGAACATTCAGTAAATGTTTATAAATTAATAAGCCTAATTATAATGAGATTTCTATTTATTTTGTATCTTAGTTGAATTTGCATTTACATTGAATGGATAAAATATTTATTTTTAATATCCAAAAAATTTATAAATATGAAAAATCTTTCAACCAGGCATTTATATAAATAACATTTTAATTTTTCAAAAAAATATTTTTTTAATCATCAAAATTAGTTTATATATATTAGCATTTTAGTTTGAGCTGAATATAATTGCGAATTTAATGCTTGTTTATCATATTCTTTCATATTCAATGTGTTATATTGCCATAATTGCTATTGCCACCAATATCTTTTGATCTAAATTTAAAAAAGTTCATATAAAAAATTATTGTATTACTATTATTGTAAATTTTGTATTTGAAATTTTATATATAGCACAAGAAATAATGTCAAGCATTTATGTACTGAATGTGATTTATATTTATTGTGCAGGCACATATAATCTATAATTAAGATTGAAACAACAGATCAATAAACTCGTGTAATTTTCTGACATAAATGAGCACTTTCTTTATTAAAAACGAATGAATGTTAAATAATATAATACTTAGAAGTGAATAAATATTAATTAGAATTAAAATGTAAGAAATGAAATATGACAAAATTAATATTCACTCTAATTTTTGTTAAATTTGTCACCTTTAATAGACTTAAACAATTTTAATAAGATTATGAAAATTGTATTTAAAATTAAGAGCATGCTAATTAGCTCTAAACAAGCTTTTTTTTTTATTTATGATAAATGCTACTACAAGAGAAGGCATTCAAATTATTTTTATCTTGGATTGTCCCCATCCCAGACCGGTTTCAACCTATGGGTCTCTTCAGTGAGGAGTTGGGACATTAGATTCAAAAAACCAACTCAAGCTAAGCATTTATCTAAAAGTTAATTGTCAAGAAGAAGATCTGAAACTTTTAGACATCTACATGTCTTTAAAGTCAGCTCTTCAACTAAAAAAATCATATGGGCCTGAACTTAATTCAGATACTCCATATATTAGTAGGCTTAGCCATTTAATTTAGCCAAAACCTCAACAGCAAAATAATAATAGTAATAATAAAAGGTCAGATGTCACATGACTTATATACAGCTTGCACTTAAAAATATGTAAAATTAAGAGCATGCTAATGAGCTCTAAACAAGCTTTTTTTTTATTTATGATAAATGCTACTACAAGAAAAGACATTCAAATCATTTTTATCTTGGATTGTCCCCATCCCCAGACCGGTTTCGACCTATGGGTCTCTTCAGTGAGGAGTTGGAACATTAGATTCAAAAAACCAACTCAAGCTACGCATTTATCTAAAAGTTAATTGTCAAGAAGAAGATCTGAAACTTTTAGACATCTACATGTCTTTAAAGTCAGCTCTCCAACTGAAAAAATCATATGGGCCTGAACTTAATTCAGATACTCCATATATTAGTAGGCTTTGGGGACAATCCAAGATAAAAATGATTTTAATGCCTTCTCTTGTAGTAGCATTTATCATAAATAAATAAAAAGCTTGTTTAGAGCTCATTAGCATGCTCTTAATTTTACATATTTTTAAGTGCAAGCTGTATATAAGTCATGTGACATCTGACTTTTTATTATTACTATTATTATTTTGCTGTTGGGGTTTTGGCTAAATTAAATGGCTAAGCCTACTAATATATGGAGTATCTGAATTAAGTTCAGGCCCATATGGTTTTTTTAGTTGGAGAGCTGACTTTAAAGACATGTAGATGTCTAAAAGTTTCAGATCTTCTTCTTGACAATTAACTTTTAGATAAATGCTTAGCTTGAGTTGGTTTTTTGAATCTAATGTCCCAACTCCTCACTGAAGAGACCCATAGGTTAAAACCGGTCTGGTGATGGGGACAATCCAAGATAAAAATAATTTGAATGCCTTCTCTTGTAGTAGCATTTATCATAAATAATTAAAAAAAAAGCTTGTTTAGAGCTCATTAGCATGCTCTTACTTTTACATATTTTTAAGTGCAAGCTGTATATAAGTCATGTGACATTTGACTTTTTATTATTACTATGAAAATTGTATTTGAAATATTTTTTTTAACTTTGAAAGAAAGAATGAATTGTAAAAAATTTAGTCATCTCTTTTTATTTATAATAGGATTGTTTTGTTTCTAAAATTATGTTTATTAGATTTGTAAGTTAATTAAAAGTTTAATTAAACAGTCAAGCATTCAATCTCATTGGCTTTCCAATGATGCAGCACATCAGCAAACAATTCTGCCAATTAATGCAAAAAGATGGAGCTCCTCCTATAAACAGCTGGTTGGATGCTGGTGACCCCGGTGAACATGGCATCACAGAAATCCAAATCAAAAAGAAGATAACATCTCTCCCTGACGGCGTTCATCCTGGCCTTCATGGCATCCCAAATTTCCTTCTCAAACACCTCAGTCAATTCACTGTGCCAATTATTAAAAAAATGATTGATCACCTAGCCTCCGGCAACAGAAACATAACAGATCTTTACCCAGTCTGGCACTCGTGCCTTTTATTAAAAAAGCAAAACCACTAAACGACATTAACAATATCCGGCCAATTTCCATGACCCCATTGCTTATCAAGATAATTGAGTCAGTCATTAAAGATCAAATCCAAACTCAAATCCTTAGCCATATCTCGTCAAACCAATACGGAAAAAAGGGATCATCAATGTCGCATGCTATGTCCAATGTAACTGCACTATTCAGTTACATCAGAGGACATCGTAAATCAAAACCTATTGCTGTCCAGCTGGATGTTGCGGCAGCATTTGATTCAGTCCAGATAAATATCCTCCTGGATATTCTGTCGGAATGCGACATTCCAGCCGGGATTGTTCAGATGATCAGCAATCTGCTCAACAACAGAGAGATTTTTCTCTCTCTTGATGGCAAGATCACACCAGGCTTCAAGCCATACAAGTCGATCCCTCAAGGATCTCCACTCAGTGCCCTTTTCTTTACAGCATACATCAACCCTCTTCTGATGGATATAGAAAAAAACCTCCCTGGAATTTTCCTTCCCTCTCTCAATAAAAACTTCAATGTATTTGCATATATAGATGACATCATGGTTGTTCTTCCCACCATTAAATACCTTCCCCATCTCATGAACATCTTAAACAGAAATACAGTGAAACTTGGCCTACAAATAAACTTTAACAAATCTTCCATCTGGAAGATTATGTCTGGTAAACAAATTAACTCTCCCTTTTCTGCAAAACCCCAAAGATACCTAGGTTTCCCAATCTTCAAAACACCAACTGCAATGGCAAGAGAGATTCAAGATGCAATCCTCCATTCAACTGAAGCCATCACCACGTCACTCTCTAGAGTATACCTTTCATTATATGGAAAGGTTGGCCTCCTCAACATGATCATAATGCCAAAAATCTCATATTACCTTCCATTCGTAAAAATGTCTAAACAGTTTCAAAATAAAATCAACTGATTATGTACCAAACTTCTTTGGAGAGGAAGGACAGTTGCTATTAGCTTGCGAGGCATCCAACGACCACGCAGGTTCAATGGACTGTCATTCCACTCAATACAAGCAATAATTTTACAGAAAACCCACAACACTCTACATAATCTGATCCTCTCCTGTGGATACTCCAACATTATTAAAAAAAATTACACCGACAGATCGTCCTCCACCCTCT
Organism: Epiperipatus broadwayi; assembly: GCA_028023455.1. Taxonomy (NCBI): domain Eukaryota; kingdom Metazoa; phylum Onychophora; class Udeonychophora; order Euonychophora; family Peripatidae; genus Epiperipatus; species Epiperipatus broadwayi. The sequence continues at coordinate 416,863 of JAQFVV010012448.1, read as the reverse complement.
GCCAGTTCATGGATAGCCTCCCTAATAGACCACCTACAACTTTATAACCCAATAAGGCCCTTTAACCTTAACAAAAAAATCACCTTATGGGAAGCATACAATATAATCAACTATAATCAACAACCCACAAAAACCAGCCTAAAAGTAACCAACCAAAGACTCATTTCACACTTTAAAAGATGGAGTCTGGAACCCAAATTCCTTGACTTCATCATTAAAATAAATCTTAATGCACTTCTCATGAATTGGTTCCTTTATCACTGAAGAGGTTTTACCAGCATTGACCCTATATGTGGTCTGTGTGCTCATGAAGATGAAACCATAGACCATATTATACACCGGTGCCCAAGACTTAAAACACTGAAAGATATAATTATAATCAATTCCAACATAAGAACTGATATGATTTTCTCACTTGAAAATGCCATTCATAATGGGTTTTTTTCAATAATAAGGCTTTCTACCTTTGTCCTTTATTCCATATGGATAGTGAGATGCAAAACTCTCATGGAATTACCCCCGCCACAGATCATACCATTGTTTTATCAAACGCTCAAAAAAATCAAGAAATGTGACCAGCTCCTGGCCTCCAGTAAAGTCTTTGATGACACCTGGTCTTTAACTGCACTTTCCTTTTCCTGATTATCAACTCCCACCTACCAAGCATTATAGAATAGGAAATTCTAAAAGAAAATATTCATGTTTATATAAAAAATGCTTATTCCATTAATCAAGTTATTAGAATCTCATCACTATACCTAACCACATAAGAGTATAACAATTGTACTCTCATAACAAAATCTAGCCAGATAACAAATAGAACATTATACAATCATATTATTGTACAATTTATTCATTTATCTATCCTTTATTAGTATGTAATCACTATTTATTGTTAATAATTTTTTTGTTGAAATGAACAGTCAAGCATTAGTGGCCTAGCGGTTAGCATAACTGCCTTCCAAGTAGCTGGCCCTGGTTCGCTTTCCAGTCAATTCATTTGATATATGAAAAAAACAAAAGTAAATTAAATTATTTTATAAAGAAAATGAATTGAACGGGGTATGATTAAATTGTTTAATTCCTAAATAGAGTGAAATCAAGTAAAAGTTTGCTTTAAACCCTATCTGAATGGAAATTTCATTGAAGCCTTCCAAATGAAAGTCTGTTGAATCTACCAGATGAACCAACCTGAGCTGTGAATGCTTTTTTTACTTATAGATATATCTGATCAATAGCAAATATTTATTTTGCATAGAAGTAAGAATTATATAAGATAAAAAAAAGAAAATGTCAAATAAAAGTTAAAATAGTAAGATTTGAAGAGGACTGTAAAAAAAAAAGGGGGGGGGAGGAATAAGACTAAAAGAATCAAAGAAAAAAGACCAGTTCATTCATGAGAACACTGAATTGAAAATGTCAAAGTAATCTAAAAACAATTTTTTGTGTGTGCATGAAAGAAACTGTTCAATGATATGCTAAACAGTGCGTACATTTTTATTCATTTTTTGAACTCAAACGTTAAGATCAAGTTGTCAGACTTTTTTTTGTCTAATTCTATTTAATAATATATTTTATAAAATATTAGATTTATAAAGCATTTTTTAAAATTATCATTACCTGCAGTTATAGAATACAGAAGATCAAATAGTAAATACTTTTTTGTTGTTGTGTGTATATTTTTTCTTATTAAACATTTTACACTTGCATATTATTTTATAAGTAGTAGCAAGATATATATAACCTGTATGCAAAAACTATTTATGATGATGACATTTTTTAAAAAATATAGTATAAAATTATTATTATTATTATAATTGAGTTCTTAAATGATGCATTAGGTAGTAAAATGCACATTTATGTCATAGACAAAGTGATATTTATTAAATTTTGTTAAAGTTTAAAGTTGTTGTTTTTTCATGTGTCAAAGCATTGGCCTGGAAGAGAACCCGGGACAACTGCTTGTAAGGCTGTGCTAACCACTCGGCCACTAACGCTTGACTAAAATTTAAAGTTTTTGACCATATTTCTTCTCTTTTATGCATTCTTATTAACAATGGACTATATTAAACTTTATTATATGGCTTATATAATAATTGGATATCAACTAATATTACATACACATAACATAGCTATTTATCACACAAAAAATATCTAGCATTATGGAACATAATGAATACATCATGGAAATTAGATTGATCATGTGATGATTCAGGAACTCTAATTTTAAAGTTAGAATTGGTATACTCAATAAGTTAAAAAAAATTATCATCTCACTATTTTATGTTGACTGATAGAGAGATAGCATAAGATCTTTAGTATTATAATTTTTATTAACAATGATATATGATAAGTAGTCAAAGTCATTATTTACATATATATTTTATATATAAATTATTATCAATAAACTAAAGATAATTAGTATTTATTTTGCATTATGTACTTTCCTGATTAATCAATCTTTCTTGTTTTAAATCCATTTATTTCAATTAAACGTTTATCATATATTATTTTTAATACATTGTACAGGCTTAAACCTGCATTTATATATGTAATATATGTAGGGTTTGAACTCAGACTTTCACATGACCCACCATTCTCAGTATCATCTCATATTGCTGACCCACCTGATCACACACGTGTTGGTTATCTTTTCAACATGTGTGTGATGAAGTGGGTCAGCAATATGAGATGGTGCTGAGAGTGGTGGGTCATGTAAAAGTCTGAGTTCAAACCCCACATATATTACATATATTATTTTTATTTAATCAATCCCACATCGCATATCATTACAATATGATAAAAATAAAGTCTTTTGTGGGTTATACTATATATTATTTTATTTTAATTTCTAACATTTCAAAAAAATAACATTCATCCTTTTCAAAGTTAAGGTTTTAAAGAACTGTTATGTCTTAAGTAATAATAAGATTCAGTGTAAATGAAGGAACAATCATTTTTACATAGATTTGATTGTTGATTATCTCCTTTTCAAAGTTAAGGTTTTAAAGAACTGTTATGTCTTAAGTAATAATAAGATTCAGTGTAAATGAAGGAACAATCATTTTTACATATATTTGATTGTTGATTATTCAGAAGAGATGGATTAACAATTTTTTTATTTTATTCAGTTTTACAATTAATTAATTCCAAGTTGATTTTAGAAGAAAGAGATAAAATAAATGCTCTCTGCATTATACTTTATCAGATTTATTTAAACAACTCAATAGACTCTCTTTCTCATGGTTCTCACATCATACTTTTACAAATTAGCTAGTATTTTAGCATTATCAAAGTTATATGAGTGACCAATTTCTTAAAAATTCTAAGTAAAAATATGAATTTAACTTTGGATTAAAAGCATTTTTACGTTCCATAATTTTAATAATAATTCATTTATTGGATTGACCCACATTGCTTCATGAGTACTGTGAACATAGAATTTTATAGATATGGTTTCCCAAAAGTACTTGGACTCTAAGTTTATGAAAAAAATCCCTAATTTTTTTCATAAATCTAAAGACTGAGTATTTTTGTCCACTAGCAAAAAATTGGGTATTTTTTCTGTACATCTACAAACAGTATTTTTGGAATACTAAGAATCCACTAGAAAAAAAATTTGATAAAATTTTTCATAAAGCTATGAAATTACATGTTCACATGCTCAAGAAACTATGTAGACCAATTCAATAGATGAATTATTGTCAGAATTAGGGAGCATAAAAAAAACCTTCAATTAAAAGTTAAATACATCAAGTTTTAAATTGCATTTATTCAAAATTGATCAACACCTAACTTTGATAATGCTAAAATAGTAACTAAATTTGAAAAGTGTAAAGTCTATTGAAATATTGAAAAAACTGGGTAGTTTAAATAAATATAATAAAGCACAAAATATTCCAGACAAACCATTTATTTTATTTCTTGCTTTTAAAATCAATTTAGAGTCAATTATTTGTAAAACTGAAAGAAATAAAAAATTTTGTTAATCCACTTATTCTAAATAGTCAGCCATTAAATATATATGAGAATAATTGTTCCGTATTGCATGCTCAATATTGTTATTACTTAGAATAAAACAGTTCTTCATTGAGCCTTTAATCTTGATAATGATGAATGTTAATTCATTGAAAAGTTAATAAATATATTGTTAATGGTAATATTTGTATATTGATGCAACAAAATCCAGAGTTTTGGCAAATTATCTCAAGACTGATCTAGCTGAAGGGTTGAAACCTTGAATCAGATCAAACCTTAGTTCTTTCACCAACACTCCATGATTTACTACCCTATGGATGACAGATCAGAGGTTACACTTGGTCTCTTTTGATTCACATGCTGGCAGTAGCAAAGGGTGGAGTATGAGACTCAAGGAATAATAAATAAATTAAGACTTAATGAACTAAACACACACACATATGGCTGGCTAAATAATGCATATATTAATAACTAACAATAAATTAAGGCAGATTTGGATAAGATTTGGAATGAGTTGTGAATAACACATTAAACATTTATAAGTTTAAAGATATTTAATTATTAAAATATAATTTAAATAATACAAAATGGAAGTGCATTGGGATTTATACTTGCAGGTGTTATACCTTGATGAGTGAGTTAGATGCAAGGTCTCATCTTTAGAATGCACTTTAAATCATTTAATTTGAAGTTCATTACAATTATTATTATTATCTATGGTTTATTATACTCATGCCTGAATTATGCTATGCCATTCCTATGAGGTTTGCCAAGGGTTAAATCTCACAAGAATAATAATGCCACAATATAACTAATTTTATTAATAATCCATAATAAGCAATAAATGTGCTCTTAATGCAGATTGTTTTATATAAACTAGATTGGATGTTCAGATCAACACTGAACTAAATAATATTGTGGAGATACAAACTGGTGTTTTGCAGCATAGCTTCAGAGATTATAGAACTACATAAAATAAAGGTTGTGACTTGAATGTGTGATTATTTATGGGATTCTGTACCAAGCACTTGGTTCCCATGGACCATATGACTTGCTATTACAAAATATAAAGAACATATAGTTTGGGTGATTGGAGCAGCTTGAAATAAAGTTCTGAACCTCATGTTCCAGTTTTAAAAGAGAGCTGTCTGAACTAATACTAATGGGATGGCCCTTAAAACCAGAAGCCCATTTTAATAAAAAAAATATACATATAGAGCAACTTGTATCTGCATGTATGTGCTTTATAAGGACACATTCATAACACTTTCCAAATATCAAATTAATATTCAAATTAATAAAGTGCCAAATCTATAGTTTCAATCTGTGGAACTATTATACATCAGTTTGTGGATTAGCACACATAAAACATGCTAAAAAAAAGTTAATTAAAGTGATCTAGTTTTCTAGTTAAATCTATATAGTTTATGATAATAAACTAAGGTGGAGTAAAGAATATTTGGGACTTAACTAGTTACTTATAATATGCTTTAAAATATCATTCTTGCCATTAATTAACTAGGTATAATTTATTAGCATGCAAACTTTAATTACGGTAAGCTAAAACATAGTAGCTTAAGTAAATATATATATACATAAAATAGGTTTCAAAATGGTAGATTTATGTGTGTGGTAAGGAGCAGCATAAATTATTTATGTGAGCACTTCTAATCATTTCTCTAATGTTATCAATATTAATAATCTCTGTTATGAATCATGGCATATCATAAAATATCAATATAAAATAGACAAATATAAAATAAAATAAAATAAAATAGGTATGACATATAAGAACTGAATATAGTTATTACATTTAGAAAATATTCTTAAATTATAAATATTCATTTAAAAGACAAGATTCTTACAATTATTAATTTTACTTTAGATTTACATAAGAGTTTATTTTACAAAGTTTATTTATTAAAAAGTTATTTAAGTTTATGAACATTCAACATTATATAACTAGCTTTAGAAACTTATTAAGACAGTTTAATTCTAGATTTTAATTTAAAGAGCTTTGTGGGAAGAAATTCTATCAATCTTCTAGCTGAGGCATCCTTCATGACATTTGGCACTGGCATTCTTCACAGGTTGCTTGTCTCCAATGTCTCCTTGGCAGGCTGCAGGTCTCAAACTGCTCCATTCTCCTAGACCAGACTTCAAAAGAAGATGGCAAATTGATTGACTTTTAGCCAATGGTTTCCATTGTAAAACTGTGCATAGCCCTCAGCAGCAACTGAATTATTAATTTTAAGAAAGTGAATACTAATGCTTGATTTTAGTTTTTTTTTATATTAAGTTATTCATAAAATAGTGCAGCTTGGCTGCTTTTCTTTTTCTTAAAATCTATTTTAGAATTTATTTTAAAATTTTGTTTTTGATTCTCACACAAATTAAATTAGGTGTGTGTGATATGAAATTTCCAAGAACCAGGCAACTTTTTAAAAGAGATTTAAGTTTTATAAACATTCTGCTATATGTGTAATCTTGTCACCTCTGGAATTGAAATTTTATATGTGACTTAAATCTTATAAAAACTTTAAAAAAAAAAAATTTAAATAGAGTTGCAATGCTTATGAAATCTATTGCATTGCAACTTCAATATGTAGGTGCACTTCTACACATACAACAGTGTTTACACAAATTTATTTATTAATTTAATTTATTTGAGCATACATATTACAACTATATGCACACAGACATTAATATACTAGATGTATGCAAATATATAAATACATGCACACACATAAATATACACTATTATACATTAAAATACATTAATACATGATGATATACATGGATTTGGAGGATTTGAATTAGGGAAAAATACTACTATGGGACATAGTAGGTAAAACAGAATGATAAACCAAATAATACCATTTCATATATATAATATATATATATATATATATATATATATATATATATATATATATATATATATATATATATATATATATATATATATATATATTAAATAGAAAGATTTGAACTTAGGATTTTCAATCTATATTCATTCTCTATTCCATCTCAAACGACTGATACACATAAAAATATACATGTCAAAAAGATACATGATTCACAATATATGTATTTCATGTAAAACCAGCATGCATCAGTTGAGCCAGATCATTATCACCCACACATGTATGCAGTCATTATTAGGCTTATATTAAGATATTAATTCCTTGAAATTTTAATAGGCATACTTCAATCTTCTCACCCTTCCAACAATTCAACCATCCAGTTCATTGAAAAACTAACAATGAAATTTCTCAAAGCTCTTGGTGAATTTGATTGACATTGTAGTCATAACCATGTAGACATGATGTCAATCTAACACCTCATATTATCAGACCATTATGTATCTGTTTGTATTAATAAAAAGGAATGGGCTGGATTTATATTTTGATGTAACCTATTTCCAAGGTAATGTGTAAATTAACCTATTCATTCACTATACTGAAGGTTTACTATAGTAAATAGAGTGATTTGAATTTAGGATTTTCACTCTATATTTATCTTCCACTCCTTTTCAAACAATCAATACACATGACCACACACATGTAAAAAAAAATAGATGATCCCTGATATATGTATTTTGTGCACCGAATCAGCACTCATCAGTTGGGTCAGATCATAATCTCCCACACATATATACAATCAATGTTTGACTTATACTGAGATAGCAATTCCTTAAACTTTAATAGACAGACTTAAATCTTCTTTTCCTTCCAGCAATTCAACTGTCCATTTTATTGAAAACCTAACAACAGAACACTTAAAGTCTTTGGTGGACTTTATATTGAAATCATATACAGACATTACATCAATCTAACCCCTCATATTAGCAGACTATTAGATATTCATTTATATTAATAGGAGAGGGATGGTCTGGTAGTATACTATGATATAACCTATTTCCAAGGAAATATGTAATTAATCTATTCATTCAGTACCTGAATGTTTTTCATAGTAAATCGAGAGATTTGAACTTAAGATATATCTTTTTAAAAGTATACTTTATTTTTGTAAGTATATTATGCTATTGCAAACTTATGTGAAGGAAAATAAAATACTTTATGCCAATAATGTTGCTACTTTAAAAAAAAAAATATTTTTTTTTTTTTGGTACATGCATTATTAAACTGAAGCTCGTTTATACAAACAATAAATTGTGCGGTGGCAGCATTCATGTGCTAAGAAAAGAGTTAAAAATCTACGTGTTACCATTACTAATCATTCGGGCCATTTATGACTAGAGCCCAATTTAACAAATCATCATAACCATCAGTTATCACAAGTAAGGTCTGTGAATAAAAATATAATTAATTTCAATACATGTGCATGTGATATATCTCAACATTAATAATATATTTTTAAAAAAAATAGAATCTTTTACATTAACTAAATAATTTTAATCACTTGTTTTTTTATTACAATCCTTTAAATTAGTTATTATAATAGACTTATATATATTCAAAATAATTAACTGGACATTTCCCAGATTCTCCATATTTTAAAGCAGCTCATTTTAATTATTTTAATTAATTTCAATTTTATACATGAAATAAATAACTTAGATAAAAATAAAAAAAAAAGCTTTTATAAATTAAAATGCCATTCAAAAAAATAAGTTTTGATCTTTTGAGCCAAAAATTAGCCAAAACTAATTGTTTCTTTTGTTATGAAAACTCTAAAAAAATCTTATCCAATCATATCTTCTGACTTAAATATTGCACATTCAGCCTATATTCTGCCCATCTCTCTTCTCTGTATTTAAGTTTTCTTAAGGACCTACATGTTATGGGTCAGAATGACGTATGGTTAATATGGATATGGCTTTGAACATGCCACCATTAGATTTTCGATGATATGGATGGCTGAAGTATTGTAGAGTGGAGAAAATTGAAGCCTGTTCCTTAAAGTTTAAATATTTTCTATCTTAATGTAAACTTAGCACTGATTATATATGTGTGTGTGAGACGATGATCTGGACCAACTGATGGGTGCTGGTTCAGCACAGAATACAGATATTGGAGATCATTTATCTTTTTCACATATATACGGTCATGATATCAGCTTTTTTTAAAAATGGAGTGGATGATTGAAGGAGCTTAAAAGTCTGGATTCAAATCCCTCTAATTAGATTTAGCTTAAGTATATATATACTATGCTTGTACTTAAATATTATGACATTTTAATAAATGAAGAGTAGAATGAAAGTTGTGAAATTTTAATGAACAATTAATAATTTTCTTCCTTAAAAATATTATTATAAATGTATAATTTTAACGAATAAATAGTAGATTTTTCCAATCCTATAGAAAATGAATTAGAACACCCCTTCCCCACCTCTTAAACAATATTTGTATCAAAATGTTGTAAATTCGCAATGAAGATATAATTAATGAAATTTTTCATTTTATTTTTAGGAAAAAACATCTTCAAATACTTTGATATGGATTTGTGATAAGTGTCAAGTTTAAAGCATCCTTATTTTTAAGATGTGTTTTTTTATTTCTTTGCATTTGTAACATGTAGTTGTGAGGGAAAGAAAAAAATTTGCAAATGCTTTGCTGTAGGATTTTAAGCACTTAAAATCAATTTTGGAACATCCTCTCCTGGTAAGATATGTTTTTTTATTTGATTTTTAATGGCATTTCTAAGAAATATAATAATAATTGTCACAATTCACATCTCTATAGATATGAATTATGACAATTTTTATTTCATTTTTCTACAAATGAGTGAATTTTCATTATTTGTAATCTGTAAGCAGGTGGAGGGGTTTTTAATACTTATATTTATGACTTGGAAATGGGAAAGAAAAATTATCATTATTTCTTTTTGCCACATCATAACAAATTGGCCTAATTTCCATCTTTGAAATAGAATGTATGACCAACTCAGTTATTCATTCCAATAAGTGGCCCATCTATACCAATCTCAATGCAATGGAATTTCAAAATTCCACCATCAACTACCAGTAGCATTATAAGTTTTTTTAAATATAATTTTTTTGTTTAACTTGTTTTGACTTGTGTTTTACAATCTTTTATTGCTTTAAAAAAAATTACTTTGAACAACTAATTTCATTCTTTTTTCTTTTTATTTATTGTTTTAAATACTTCTACAATTAAATTCATATTGGCTTTTTGGTTTTTTGTTTAATTAAAATTCTAAATTTTTTAGCCATCTGCCAATTATAGTATCATTTCAAAAAAGGTATATATTACTTATTTTATTTTATTTACATAACATGTTATTTTTCTCTATTTTCACTTGTAAGCACACAAAAACATATTCCCATTATTTGTTTCATTTATCACTTGATATGTGATGCACTGTGGCTTTTCCATTTTCAGAATCAGGAATCTCTCAGCCATTATGTACAGAGAAGCTTGTTAGGCACCTTACTTTCCCTTTCCATTCACCAAGTTTTTCCCATATTCTTCTTTATCCTACTTCATCCCATTCCTATAACATATTCTTTGTGAACTCCATGGTCTTTATATCTAAATCCCCTTATCATTTCCCAAACCCAGCATAAAAATCAAGAATCCACTTTCTGTATAATCACTTTGTATTTATTTTTCCACAACTTCATTATTTATACTCTTTCTGTTTGCAGGCATTTACATTCAGTTAACAAATGTCTAATATTTTCTATACTTTTCTTGCATAACTTGCAGACCAAATCACCCATATTTTTCCAATTATGTGCATATTTCCTTATTATTAAAGATCCTGTTTGACCCATATTTCAGTAGTGGTTTTGTGGCTTTCCCTATGTTTACAAAAGTTCTGAGAGCACCTACTAAATGATTACCAAAAATTTTACAGTAGGAATATCTTAATATTTATTATAACAACAGATTTATATTAATTATTTTTCACTTAATATTCTTTTATTACTATATGTATTATAAATCATTAAATATCCACATGTACATAAACATACACATATATAATTATACATAAATGTACTATTAATTGAAAGATATCCTTTTTTTATATACTAAGACTTTAAACAAATCATGCAGGGTAAATTTCAATGTCCATTTCATATATTGTTGTCATTTCTTGGTAATAAATATGAGTGAAGTGTTTATTAATATTCATTAGCCAATGTGATACATTTTGTGGCTTTTATCTCTGGTTAATGATCAAGCAATCATTATGATTTTGATAATTTTAACTTGGATGGCTTTTATAAATTTGTTGTTTTAAAATTAAAAAAATATTTATTGCTCTTATTTAGGATTAATAAAACAGGGTTATGCAGTTATGGAAATGTTTCAGTATAATGGATATGAAAGAAAAAAATAAAAAGAAATATAAAATATAATTGATGAATAACTATCTTGTATCAAATACAAAAGATGTATATAACATCAAATGAATGAAATTTGATATACTGTTTTAAATAGTTATGAAACTATTTGTTAATATTTGTATTATAATGTCTTTAATTTCAAAACATAAGTAAAGTTTAATTTGACATTTAGTTCTTATTGTAGACATCTTCATGTTATTTAATTTTATGTGCACCATTAATTGTAAATTATTTTTTTAAAAAAATAAATTAAAAAGTGTTGTGAGTAATAAAGAGATAATAAAGTGGAAGTCTTTTTAACTCTTTCTTAGAGTGAGATGAAAGTTATCAGTCAAATAAATCACTGTTGTTACATTCTCTTAAATCCTGCTTATACAGCCACTTATTAAGATATTTTGGTAATTTTGTTTTATATTGCAAAATTGCATACTAATGAATATTGATCTCTTTTAATTAAAAAATTCTGAAGAGGTTAGTATTTTTGAATAGGGTGATAAAGGGAATATACACATAAGTGGAAAAACATGGGAGAATTAGTCTGCATGTTATGTAAGGACGGCATAGAAAATATTAGGGTTAATTGAATATAAATTCTTGAAAGTTGAAAAAGTACAAATAATGAAGTTGTGGGAGACTAAATATAAACAAAGTGATTATACAGAAAGTGGGTTTTTTGGTTTTATACTGGATTTGGGGAAAGATATGGGGTATTTAGATATAAAGACCATAGAGTTGATAGAGATTATGTTGTGGAAATGGGATGGAGCAGGGTAGTGAAAAATATGGAAAAAACTTAGAATGGGAAGATGAAGGTAAGGTGGTTAACAGGTTTATCTGAGCATTATGGCTGAGAGATTCCTGACTTTTATAAAGGAGAAGCTACAGTGCATCACATCAAAGTCAAAGTATTTTAATTCTGTTTCCATGCATGTGATGAATTTAGTTTTTCTTTTTGCAATCAGTTCTCACACTTTATGAAATTACTTTGAGAAAAATTTTGGAATAACAAAAAACTTGATTTTTTTCATTAATTTATTAAAGATTTGTAGTTATTTTTATTCAATAATTATATAATAATTATTAAAACATAAAAATGTGCATGATTACCCTTTTAATTTATATTTATGTTTTATTTTTAAAAATAGAACAATAAATTCTTGTGTAATTATAACAAAGAAAACTGCGTCAAGTACAATGGTCACACCTTGTGTTATTGAATGCATAAATGTTTTTATTAACAGTGTGTTAGGAGCATTTGGGATATTCTAAAAATTATAAAGTTGTAATTATTAATTTATTTAAATGCACATTTATTATGTAAATAATATTCATTAAGGCTGTAGCCTCAAGCACATGCATATAAAATGTGATAGTAGGGACCTCTACAGGTCTTAAAACCACAAGCTTACTCATTGGAAGAAAAGAGGGGAACCCTTCTTTACTTCAACCTACTTTCTATTTAAATAGGTAAGCTGAAGCGGTTCAATCTGAGAGTGTGAAGCTATTCAATACTTCACTAATTAAGTCCACATTTCTTATTACACATTAATACTCATGAAATCTTTCGATTTACAATGAGTCAATGGAAAGATTTTATAGTGAGAAATCTATTACGATAATTTAAAGTTGTAATTATAAATTTATTTAAACGCACATTTATTATGTAAATAATATTCATTAAGGCTGTAGCCTCAAGCACATGCATATAAAATGTGATAGTAGGGACCTCTACAGGTCTTAAAGCCACAGGCTTACTCATTGGGAGAAAAGAGGGGAGCAATTTTAATATTTTAAAGCAGAATCTTATAGATTTATTAGAGATTAACAATTATTCATCTGTGTTTTAAAAATAAATTTTAATCAGAGATTTTGTTGATTTTCTGGAGTCACTCATATAGATTGTTTTTCTCTATTGAATGATAAAAACATCCTTTTTCTCATTAAATAGTCTGTTTATTATTATTTTTTCAATATTTGCAAAGTTCAAATATGGTTTTTTAGAATGTTTTTCATCTGTAAACTTATGTAACAAATTAAATCCAATTTATTGAATTCTAATATACAATAATAAGTTAATGTTAAAAACAAATTTTGAGTGATGACAAAAAGTACCTCCAGAGTGAACAATGTCACCCTGTTAAATGGTAAATCTATGTCTCTAATTCTATTATTATAAATAATAATTGCTACCATTTTAATCAAAGTAATGAATAGTATTAAATCAATAAATACAAAATAAAATTTGAGACAAATCAAATTTAGTCTATTATAGAAAGATGAGTACTAGTCTTATTTCAAAATAGAAAATCCTGCTATAAAATCTGATCTTTATTAAAAAATACAATTTTATCAAAATTACAGTTTTGAATAATATTAATGATTTTAATAACTTAACTATTGTCATGTCTTATATATAAATATAACATAATCCAACTTAACAAGCATAAATAATTTCTTTACATTCATCACCATCCTTTATTAAGATTTTACATTTTTTTCTGTGACAACAATTTAATTTTTGTTACCAAGTGTGAAATATAATGAACATAGTTACTATGTATTAAAAGAGATGTGGTTAATGTAAGCAATCATTATCAATTAGAGACAAAAGAAATTTCACAAATTGTCATTTTATATAATTCTATTATATTAAATAATAATTACTAAACAAAATTTTCAACTTTATTATTTTAATGAATAATAGTGAAGCATGAGAAATATAAAATGTAATATTAGCTCATAAGATGTTGTAATGTTTATAGTAGTAGTGATACGATGTGATGTATTTGGCTTCTCCTTAAACAAAGTCAAGAATATCTCAGCAATTATGCCCAGATAAACCTGTTAGCCACTTTATTTTCCATTTCCCACTCTTAAGTCTTCCCATATTCTGCCCCATCCAATTTCCACAACATAATCTTTGTCAACTCTATGGCCTTTATATCTAAATCCCCCTTATCTCTTCACAAACTTAACATAAAAACTAATAACTCACTTTCTGTATAGTCACTTTGTTTATGTCTATTCTCCCATAACTTCATTATCTGTACCCTTTCTGCTTTCAAGCATTTACATTCAGTCAACAGATGCCTAATATTTTCTATACCTTCCTTACACAATTTGCACAATAAATCATACATAGTTTCCCATTTACATGTATATTCTCTTGTTGCTAAAGATCCCATTCGAGCCTTAAATAATAAACTACTTTCCTTACTATTATCATAAATTAACTCGCATCCAATATTCCATTTACTTCTATATATATATTTAAACTCTTCTTACCCTCCATACTAGTTCTCCATCTCTCCAACTCCCTATTTTTTTATTAATGCTTCTATTCTTTTATCCCATTTCTTACCACTATAACACTCAACAATCCTCCTAACACAATCATCCCACCTTTTATACAAGTATACTGATATAAATTCTTTATCCAAATCTTTCGCATACCACATTACCTTTCTCACCCATCTTGTTACCTGCCCTTTACTCATAACTGAATTGAACATTATTTTTGCTATTCTTTTACTATCCATGAACTGCAACCTACCAAACATTTTCATTTTATTTTTTGCATCCCTCATATAAAAACTTGACCATCCCATTTCTCTTTGAATTGCCTCCTTTGCTGTCCATATCTCTGCATCTAATGCATGTCTTCTTACTTCCCTTTGTACTTTCTCTAAATAATCTAAAATCCTTTTACTAACACATAATGCATCATTACCATATGTTAACCCTACTACTGCAACTCTCTTCCATACAATTCTAGCTACATCATATTTATTATATGAAAATACTGTTAGTTTTTTTTTCCAAACCCTTTCTTTTCTTAGCTTCATTTACCAATTTTTTCTCCCATTCATCCAAGCAATTTTTCTGATTACATTACCTATATCTATCCACCACACTTAACTTTATATCCCCCAATAAAAATTCTACATCTTCTCTTTCCCCAGTATTAACCATCATTATATTTGATTTTTCTTCACTAAATTTAATCCCCATCTCTTTACCCACCCTTGCACATGTCCTCAACATAATTTCCATATCTTCTCTTCCTTCTGCACACAAAAAGATAACATCTGCAAAAAAGACCCTACAAAATATATGCTCCCTTGCCACCTATTAATGGTATCTCTACCTCTCTTCTTAGTCTTTCTATTGCTTTCTCCATTTCACTCAAAAACAACAAAAACAAAATCGGTGACATAGGGCATCCTTGCCTTAATCCCACCCCATTTTTAACTTTAACTGTTTCTATATCCCCTAACTGGTAAGTATAATAATTATTTTCATATAATTTCTTAATATTTACTAAAGCTTTATCCATTCTCAAATTGGCTAACCTTACCCATAATCTATTTCTATTTACTCTATCATATGCTTTCTCTATATCTATAAAACTCATATATAATGATCTACCTGAATTCTTACTCATCTCCATAAGTTGTGTAACTACAAACAAACTATCTCCTATATGCCTATCTGACCTAAAACCTCCTTGCATTTCCCCCACTACATTATTCTCTTCCATCCATTTTACAACTCTTCCAGCTACCATTTATGAGAAAACTTTATATAAAACTTATGTTACCACTACCGGTCTATAATTATTTAACTTTCTATGATCCTTTCCTTTAAATAATAATCTTATTCTTGTATTACTCCAACTAACTGGAAAAACTGTCTTCTGTGCCATCTTATTAAAACATGATAATAACTTTGCTTTTGCTCTATGCCCTAAATTCATTACCATCTCTGCTGCCCATCCATCTAAACCTCTCACCTTTTCACTTTTCAATCTCTTCCCTGCCTCATTCAATTCATTTTTTGTGAACATAATATTCCCATTACTAACTGCTTTCTTTTTTTCTATCACTACTTCCTTCACATCTAACAGCTTTTCTATATCCATTACATATCTATTTAAGATTCTCTCTACCTCTTCTCTAGAGCTACACTCTATTCCCTCATCATCTATTAATACTATCTCTCTTTCCCCTACATTTCTCCTTTTAATGTAATTCCAAATTTTTTTACTCCCATCTCTTCCACTTTTATTAATATCCTCCAACAATTTACTATTTAACTTCATCCTCTCTCTATAATTATCCATTTTAGCCAACTTCTTCTTTTCTAAGTACTTTCCCCATTTAGCATTAATATCATTTTCACTTTCTTTGTTCTTAATAGCACACTTATATTCTCTGCATGCTTCTTTCCTCTCTTTTACACTTTTACTAAGTCTGATTTTTTTTTATTACTTTTATTCTTCTGCATATTCTCAACTAAAACCCTATTTGCCACTTTTTCTATTTCACCACACCAGTCCTTATACTCATTCCCATCCAACTGCTCCATGGTTTCTTCAACTTTTATTTTATATTCTTCCAACTTATTCTTATCATTCACTCTCCATCCACATCTTTCACTATTATTTCTATCTTTATTTATATTCTCCATCACATTACTAACCATTTCTATTGCAATAAAATTATGATTACTATTACATACTCTCTCTTCATTATCAAAACCTTAATTTTCCGTATTTTATTCATTCCCTTTTTCTCTACCAATACATAATCTATTGTGTGAAATACATTTTTCCTAGACCATGTGTATTGTCCCTCCATATAATAGTGACATCTAGTGGGTAGCTATAGTAATCAATATATGTCAGAAGGTTTGTGTATTTAAATTCATATCTAGTGCCTCCTCATCCAATATCTCCAGACAAGTTTTACTTTATGGATGTCACCAGTGAGGAGCCTTGGATCTCAGAGCAATGCATTTAGACTTTTCAGTGCACTATTATATGGAGAATTGCTACTATTTTAATAGTTTGTGCAAGGAAAAGAAATGGTGATCATGTGATGTTTTAACGTTTCATATTTAAGTTACATATTTAAAATTAAATGTGTAATTTTATTTTAAAATAACAAATCTGATAGAAAGTTCTTTTGTCTATTTCAGTGCTTATCATTTTGAATTAACTTATGCGTTCTGATTATCATAAGTTTGTTGTTTTTTAAGAGATTTTTAAACAATTTAAATCTTTACGATGCCTTATATATATACGCTACCGCAATTCCAAAAACTAATAAGCTAGATAAAAAGAAAAAAACTCTGATCATCATCCTCATCATTTATCATCATCTGCACTACCATTCCAGTGCAATATATAAATACATAGTATTGAGTAAATTATCAATATTTTTTATAAGTTTTAAGCAAAAAATATAAATTCGCTATTGCTAAAATATTTCAATTGATTTTAAACTAAATTTTTACAAAACACGTAAATTAACTTCGATTATTTTTTATAGCAATTGATTTATTGATTTATTGACTTTTACTGCAATTTTCTCAGTAAAGATTTAATTAAAATATCTGGATAAAATATTTTATCAAAGTTTCAAAAATATTCATAGAGTTGTGTTCTCTAAAATAACTCCTTTTTAAATTTAATTAATACATCTAATTTATATAATAAAGTATTCTAAAACGAATTTCCTAGATCAAGAATAATTATTATTTTGGAATCTACGAATATTTTCTAGATTGTGATAATAATGGATATCAATATATGTTTGCTGTCTGGCATTCCATTTATCAAGTCAACATCTTAAGCAATTGTGGAGTCGCTGATCCAAATCGTAATTCTTGAAATTTGCTTTAACATCATTTGCTGTTTCTAGATATAGAAAAGAAACAATAATTAGGCTGGATGGCATTGATTCATTTATAATCATTAAACAACACCCTTGAGATTAATTATTGTCATACGACTTAACAATGTATTCCGGGACCACGAATTTAAAGGACAACTGTTAAATACACGATTATTGAATGGCCGAAGTTATTTAATGGATTAACTTAAAATTAAAATAAAAGACGATGAACTTTTTCTAATTGAATTAAACTCATAAATTTTCAACTTACTATTATATAGATAAAAAAGTATATTTTGAAATATTGGTTATAAAATTAAATAAAACCAGAACGAAAATCGTATTAAAGGAAATGTAATCTTGATATCTAATCTTATTTTTAATTTAAAAGACGTATTCAATTTTAAATTACTTTCAATTTTTTGTATTTCGTTTCAGTAAATTTAATTATTTCTAGCACTTTCAGAAATTTTAAGACAGTGATAAAACATCTTCTGCATATACAATTTTATTATATTTTGATGCTTCTTTAAAAAAAAACAACTTAAAATTAAATAAATATCTAATTATAAACAAAAGTATATATGGTTTAGTGCAAAGTTAAATGGACTTCAATTCTAAAACTTTTGCGATATATTTTTAACTAAGTAAAATTGAAAAATTCATTTTTGGCAATTCACTGGTATTTCTGTGTTCAAACTTTCTATTTGAGTTCTTGAATACTACATGTTTTTAGAGCAATTAACCATATAATTATTTTTAATTATAAACTATTTTTTCATCTTTTTCTTATAGTTAGCAAGCAATAAGAACAAACAAAATAATCAAACAACTTTTTCGAGCATCCGGAAGCTCCAGTCTGCACCAATCCAGGAACAGTAATTTCTTAGCTGTAAGGCATTCTTTTGGACAGAAGATCAGTAAATGAATGAATACTATATGATTTTTGTATTTTTGTATTTTCAATGTTTATATCAAGTTCACTCTGTATAATTCAACCCTGCACATGATAATCAATATTTATCTCATTATTTGAGTTCAGTAAATCATTCATAGATATTTGAAAGCCTGGATAAATTTTAATTTAGATATCACATGACATGTTTTTCACAGATTCAAAAAGTCTTTGCGATATGACCCACAAACTTTTAATTTGGTCTCTGTAGAATAAAAAAAAATCATTTTTAAAACAAATAACAATTATTATTTAGTTTTAATTTTTGCATTAATAACAATAAAAAGTGGTGTTATACACTTTAGAACAAACATCTTCCCTATATTCCTCACTTTTCTCATCCAATTGAAAGAAAAAGAATAATTTTTAGTGCTTTGTCATCTTCTGGTTTGTAAAGCAGTTATTTATTCTCAAGTTTATAACCATTAACTAATAAATATTGGATGGTAAACTGAATTGTCTTTGAGTTTGTCTGAAATTTTGTGATCAGGGTGTTTTAATAGTAATGCCTAGTTGATTAGAGCATCAGTTTAAATTCAATTTCATAAATCTAAAAATACAGGTTCAGTGGCCATGTTAGGATTGTCAATGATCATTCCAAAAACACCTGAAGAAGAGAGGAGAAGAATAAATATTATTTAAAGCATTGTGTTATATACTAAACAGTGTCCTATAACTTACAAGTGAATGAATGTATTTGAAAAGTTTAAATAAAATTTGAATTTTTCTAATGACCTTTAATAATTAAAGTTGGTATATGGAAATTGTGCAATATATAATTTTTACTTGATAGACTTTGAGTGTGCCAACAAAAAAAATTATAAGCTTGCTTGGAATCTGAAAAGATTTTTAAGTTTTACCTGTCATGGTATAAATCCAGATTGTGGTCATTAGCAAATACATATGATATTATTCTTATTAAAAGCAGTAATCAATTAATTATCATTATATTTTAAGGTCATATAAATATGAATAATTAATGGGTAGATGAAATTCTGCTAATCATATCACCTGACAAGTTTCTATCAATTGTCATATCTTGTGCAATCTTATATGCAATACACATTATATTGGTATAATTCTTATTGCAGTCTGTATCTAATGATCATTCCATATGTGTAATAAATTAATCTATAGATAATTGAATACTTACATTTTCAAAAAGGCAATCATGTAATAATTTGATTAATAAATAATATTTCTTCTCTATTTTTCAGATAATGATTTTCAAGTCTAATAATAAAAGGTTTAGTTATAACCAATAAAATATTTTATATCAATAAAATTGCATTAATGCTCAAAGTTAAACTGAAAATAATTTACTAGGAATAATATTTATATTCATAAGAATTTGTGAGAAGTTCAAACTTAAAGTCAGATTTTTGGCTTCATTTTACTTAGAATTTCAAATAAAGGCTATTTTGTTCAGAAGAAAGTTTTAAATAATTACAAACTAATTCATAGACTTTAGTACAAATTCAGATTAACAATTCTGGAATAGGAACAATGGGATAATTCTTTGATTCCTTGTTTTATACAAATGTATTATTTTGTGTTCAACTTGTTTAATATCTTTCTATTATATAGTTTATAATATATAGGATATATGAGCACAGACTTTCACATGACCCACCATACATAACACTGACACACTTGAACACATATATGTCGAAAAGCTAAATAATCACCAATATACCATCTCTACACATATATGCTATAAGTGGTCAGATATATATTAAGATATCCAATCTTCATACTTTAATGGACAGGCTTCAGTCTACTCCACACTCCAACTCTTCAACCATCTATCCAATTGAAAATCTGATGATGGAATGCTCAAAGGCCACCCTGAGGCCAAAATTCTTGTCACACTCATGTTGACCTAAGGTCAATATGACCCCTCATGTATAATATATAATCCATTTAATACATATACAAGGGATGGTCAGACATCTCTACTAGGTAATAAATGAAACACGGGCTTATTATATACCTGTGCCTATATATGTAATATATAGATATATCCTATACATGAGGGATCAGATTGACCTTAGGTCAACATGAGTGTGACAAGAATCTTGACCTCAGGATAGCCTTTGAGCATTCCATCATCAGATTTTCAATTGGATGGATGGTTGAAGAGTTGTAGTGTGGAGTAGATTGAAGCCTGTCCATTAAAGTATGAAAATTGGATATTTTAATATATATCTGAGCACTTATAGCATATATGTGTGTAGAGATGATAATCTGGACCAACTGATGATTGCTGGTTTAGCATGAAATACATTTATTGGTATTTATCTTTCCGACATATGTGTTCAAGTGTATCAGTATTATGAGATAGTGTGGAGTGTGGTGGGTCGGGTGAAAGTCTGTGCTCATATACCCTATATATTACATATATAGACACGGGTATATAATAAGCCTGTGTTTCAGTTAATATAGTTTATAAGAAAAATTGTAATTTATCATTTCATTTTTTTTTTTATATTAATAGCAAATACTTTCTTTTTAGGTAGTTTAATTGTTGACCTTGAGTAAGAGTAGCCAATATTTTATAATCTATGTCTAATTTTTTTATCTATGAAATCACATTATACAAGCATTACCTTGCTATTCAATTGATATATAAAATACAGCATGTTATAAATAAATAATATTTTATATTTTTTCATAATAGAATAAATATAATATAGATTTCTTCCTATAATATTATATTATGAAAAAATATTAAAATTTGCTTTAAAATATTGCATATAACGAGACTTCTGAGTTTATTTTGCTTGTGGCAGATTTTTAAAGTTTATAATAAGAATAATATTTTTCTAATAGGAATTAATCAGATGTGATACCATTTTGCTTTTTTATCAACTTCATTGATAAAAATAATTTTTCTAAAGAATTACAAAAGATGGATTTGATCTAGATTAGTCCCCAAAATTAGACAAGTAAAAAATATCTATATACAGATGTAATGTGGGACAATTTTATTTCAGTTTAATTCAGGAAGTTTATATTATATATATTTCTGACAATTAATAAAAATTATATTTGGATTCCATTATTTTTTTACAAAACACAACCTTGCATCATAATATTTATAATCAAGAATTCAACATCCAAAATTAATACATTAGAAGAATATATTTTGGTGAATGAACTATAGATTGGTCATCCCTGTTTTAGAGTCAGACTTTCAAAAGCATCAATCAGGAGATGGGGATTAATTGTGCAGTCGGATAGTGCTGTTTTAATTTCTAAAATAAATTATCTATCTTTAAAATCTATAATAAGCATACTGTTATTATTTTTACAAATTGCCTCTTCTAAGTGTGAAGTTTGATTATTAAAATATATACATTAATGTTTTTTCCTATTAAAATACAAAAGTTAAGTCAATCTTTTAACATTACAGTTGATTGTTATACAATTTATCTTTTTATATTTAAAAAAGACTAATACAATGTGCATCTTGTTAAAAGAATTCTGTGTATAACTATTTTAGTATACTTTTTGTTTGTTTTTAATTTTAATGTAACTTTTTATTTGGACAATTTAAATACATCAGCTTAAAAAACATTTCAAATATGTCGCCAAATTTATTAATCCATTTTTAGAAACTTTTATGCAAATATTGCTTTTTATATGAAATTCTTTGTCTTAATTTAATTTAAAAAACTTAGTTGCTATTTAAGCTGTGTTTCGATTAAAATATTTTATAGATATGAGTGACCATGCTGAATAAGATATAATAAGATTTACTATGTATAATAAAAAGTCAGTTTATTCATAATGTGGTCACAAAAAACTAGCTTCCTGTTTATCTGTTCTGGTATTTTAATCCTAATTTATAAATTAATCATGGATTTTATTTTACTAATCATTCCATCATTCATGTTTATTAATATTAACATTTTTATTTTAAATTTTAATTTAAACTCGACTCACATTTTAGAAGGCAAAGCATCATAAATTTCATAAAGCAATATCACAGAACAATTTAACTCAGTAGTTGAATAATAAATATAAAATCTAAAGGTTACCAAAGAAAGCTTATTCTGTCATAACTGATATTTTAAATTATTTGAACTCTATTAGGTATGACTAATCATTATTTATTTATTTGATAACCTTTATATATAGCATAAGTTTTATAATGGTTACATTAAATTGGTGGCACAAAAAATATTAATTAGCATTTAATCTGTAATAAAATTTTATAAAAGATAAAAATATCTTAAATACTATGGTATAGAAAACCTAAATATTTTTAAAATATGTCTAAATATCTAAATATAATAATGTAATTGTCTTATAATAATAATAGAAGATGATGATGATGATGATGATGATGATGATAATAATAATAATAATAATAATAATAATAATAATAATAATAATAATAATAATAATAATAATAATAATAATAATAATAATAATAATAATAATAATAATAATAATAATAATAAATAGATCTATATTCAATCTTCTTAGTTCCATTCAACAAATTCAAGCTTTAATATCCAATCTATAAAATCTGCAACCAATCTCCATGGGCCCCTTAGTATTAAAATTCTGGAAAAGGTTCTAAAAGATCAAATCGGACCATATCTCCTCCTTCTATTATCACTGATGCAACATGCAGAAAAAAAGGCTACTCAATCTGCCCTCATTTTCAAAACTGTTGTAAATTCAGTTCAAGAACAGAAAAAATATGCTCCATTGACTTTTCAAATTGACATTGAGGCTGCTTTTGACTCTGTTCCTATTGAACTTTTAATTCAGACACTTGTAGACACCAGAACACCGTGTTCTCTCTTGTACCTACTAACCAACTTAGTCTTTAGTCATGAAATTCATATTACAATTAAAGGTAGATTATCATTCTCTCCTGACAAATCCATATGTCAAGGATCTCCATTCAGTTCTTTATTATTCATGTTCTATATTAACCCTTTCATAAACAAAATACAACCAAAATTAAAAGGAATTCAAATTGCTCACATTGGAGTATATATACCATGTAATGCCCACATGGATGACCTTACTGTTTTTCTTACCCCCAAAAATCAACTACCTACTCTAGACAAAATACTTAATCAATACACCTTCAAATAGAAACTCAATATCCACATTAATAAAACATCAACTTGGTTTCTCTACACTGGCAAACCTAGAAATCTCTGGAATGAAACAAAAGATCCAGAAAAAACTGAAAGATGCTGAACACATAACCAATTTTTTCTCCAAAACCTACCTCTCATTATATGCAAAAGTATGCCTTTTCAATCAGCTTGTAACTACAAAAATAACCTATTAATCCCCAATCATAAATGCTAAATCTTTAGCAAGCTATTATGGTGCAGAAAAGTAATCTCCATCTCTGTAAAATGACTTAGTCTTCCACGAACCATGCATGGATTAAGTCTTCACTCCATTTTCATAAACAAAAAAGTATTAATCTCCTGGTTGCACTGATAAGAAATTTTCCAGCTTTCGAATGCATCTCTCAAATAACACAAACCAACCACCACTTTCACATGGATATTTGTCTTTGTGAAATCAACTCCAAAGAATTTATGATCAGGTGTTTTAGGTGTTGGTAGATACACCTATTGGAGCATTTATAATATGCTTTACTCTGACCTAACTACTGATCCTCAGTCACCAATGCTAAATATAAACAATAATCAGTTGATGCAGTGATTCAAAAAATGGTCATTGGAACCCAAATTTTTTGATTTTCTCTTAAAGCTAAATCTTCATGCTCTACCTACCTCCTATTTGCTTAAATACTGCAGGTTTTACCCTAAAATTGATGCTTTTTGTTTCTTGTATCACAAAAAAAGAAGAAACACAATAGCACCTATTCTGCATTTGCACTGCTCTGACAAATACCTGAGAAATTTATCATTAAGACATATAGACCAAATAACATCACACTTGATAACCTATTAGAAATGCTCAATAAAGGCTCTATACCCATAGACAATGCAGCAGCTATTTGTTTATATAGTTTGTGGTGCACCAGATGTACTTTCTGCTTTGTAAACAACATCAGAAGGCACCCAGTTACATTTCTCTAATAAGCTCAAACAATTGAAGCCCAGAGATGGCAAAATTGCACAACTAGATATTTTTGCTGCTACATGGTCACTATTAAAAAATCTGGGCCAACTCATAACTTCAATCAACCAAATGACTTTTGCTGTAACAAGAACAATTTTTTGTCATATATCTCATTTTCAACAACTAAGCACCACACCTGTGTATTGAATAGTCCAAAAAATATATTTAATTCAATCAAAAGTATTTAAACTGATGAACTAAACCCTCAGACAATGGAAATAGAACCATAGGAAAATACACAGTTTACAAGTTTACATTTGTCAGACACCTGCCTAACAATTTATTTGAATGTACCAATATCTATCTATTTGTTCTGAAGCTATATAGTTTTCAATCACATATTTTTAACAATGTAACTCTTACGAACAATAGTGTTTAATTTAAAACAC
The DNA here is from genome assembly GCA_028023455.1 of Epiperipatus broadwayi. NCBI lineage: Eukaryota > Metazoa > Onychophora > Udeonychophora > Euonychophora > Peripatidae > Epiperipatus > Epiperipatus broadwayi. The sequence goes on along the minus strand of JAQFVV010012448.1, from coordinate 391,396 downwards.
ATATTATTATTATTATTATCATCATCATCATCATCATCATCATCATCATAATAATAATAATAATAATAATAATAATAATAATAATAATAATAATAATAATAGTTGAGCCTTTAAAATATACTTAAAACTAATACAGACAACAATAATAAAAGTACTATGTAAATTAATTATAGATATCTATTACAGTAAGTATTGACTATTTTCAGAGCCCTGAGTGATTTGGTACAATGGTAGAGTGGCATATTCTGGAGCTCAAGGTTTTTGAATTGCAGTTTAATTCTATCACATTTGATGTTAAATTTTTTATGAACTTCAAGCAATAAATCATTTATATTTTTTAGTACTTTCAATATTTAGTATTAGAATGTTTTCTCAATATCTCCATGCTATATGTATATATGTAAAGTCATTCTTAATATCAACTAAATTGTGTATTGATATTTTCATACATGATCCTATGTTAAATGAATTAATATTAAACATATCCCTGAACAAAGTTATTAAATGCAAGCCATTCATCACTGTGATCTAAAGTTCAGGTTGCAATAAAACTAAAAGTATTTTAAGTAGCTGAAGAATTTTAAAATAAACTCTGAACATTTTCCTATAATCAGCTAATAATTATCTTCCACTATTTCTCATAAAGTGGATAGCTAATTAATTTTTATGGAGGGTTTGCATGATCCACTCAAATTCAAATTAAATGGATGTATTTTTGGGACAAATCAATTAGAGTGATGAAGTTAAATGTGATGATAAATGAAAAAGTTAGCATCTGACATTTACTCATCTGTTCATAAAACTGATCTGTAGAGACATCAAGGACTGTATATAGATAATTTTCATGATGGTAAATTGCTTACAACTGGAAAGATGATTAGCATGATCGCTTTATAAAAAATTACAAAAAAACTGGTCGTCTTTGATAATTGTTTGTCATTATATAACATCCAACTTTTAATAAAAACGTTGTAAAATTCTGGTAAAAGTCTCATTATAAATAGTAAAATCTAATATGACAATATGTTTATATATTTCATTACAAATATAGTACTATGTCAAGATTTTTTAACAATAATGTTACCTATTTCTTTATATTCTAGTAAAATGAATATCTTATTCCAAGATAGCATTTAATTCTTATTAAAGCTAAATTGCTTTTGTGTCCCATTATATATTTTTAGTCTTAATAAGCTATATTATGTCACCTGTATTAGTTTTTTTAATGTAAAAAAATTCATTAAAGTTTTATAAAATAAATTAATATTGATGTTAAAATAAATTGAGAAAAAGTAAGGCAAACAATGATGAATTATTACTGTTGATGATCAAGTGGTCATTAATATTTCTAATGTCATGGTCTTATTACCTTATTATATAGTTAAATTACATGTCTTTAGATGAGAACTTGAAACATAATGACTTCTTCTTTTATAATATAACAGTATAAAATGAATTATTCATAACTCAAAAGTGAAAACACCTAAAGTATGATTTGTGCTGAGTTTAAATATATGTACTTTATCAGATATAGTTTTATATAGAATCATAAAATCTGACTAAAAAGATTGTGAATAAATTTATTTAAGCTCTCTATTAGCTCAATACATAATTAAAATATAAGATTTGAATAATAATTTAATTCTTAATTATGAACTATGATTTGTGGTTAGTGGTGTTGGGTTTGGCGAGCAGACAAAATAGGTTTTCTTGAAACTGGCCATGCAAATCTTTCATTGTTATATTTAATAACTCAGAATTTGGCTATTGTATAAATATCTTTAATGAGCTAATGGAGAGTTTAAAGAAAACATTTCTTTTAATCTTGGCATTATTTATTAAGTCAGTTTTTTTTAAATATATGAATACTGTTTGTGTTTTATCCACATCTTTAGAAAGTTTGTCATAATTTGTAGCTTGATATTCAAAGAAGAAAAGTTGAGTTAACAAATAATTGTTGATAACATTTTTTTTATATGAACCAAGTTAAGTAGCTTTTTCTCAATTCTTATAAACATGATTTTTTCTGTCTTCACTATTTTTGCTTTTCAACTTACTTATAAAACAACAGTAATTGGCATAGCTTTGTTGCAACTCTAGCTCAAGCATAACAACTTTTAGATATATGCAGTTATTGCACTTTTTTCCTGTTATTGTAATTTTTTTAAAACAAGTTTATTTATTCATATGATTCTTTTGGGTCTGCAGAATATTTAACAAAAAAAGAAGGAAATGTACTTTTGTTATGAAATTAACTTTTGAAAAGTCAAAGAACAAATGTCACTCATCTGCACTATGCTCATAATTAAAATCTTCACGACTAAATTACAATTTTTTCAAGCAACAAGTCTATCTTTTTGACAGAAGCATTAATTGTATTCATCATGATGGTTGTCAAAAACAATTATTTTTGTTCTATAGTAAAATACAATTTTTTAATTTTAATCTGCTTTTTAAATAAATCCAAATAATATTCAATGCCATTCAAATCTTGTTGTAATAATTAATTTGATTTACCTCTTTTCCAAAAAATATGCTCCCTCCTCCATTTGCTACTCGTCACTTAATGTTAAATGCTCTACATGATTTGGGATTAAAAATATGCACTGTGACTTGCTTGTTTCATTTCAGATGGAAAAATTATGACATATCTCTAACATTTTGGGGAAGTGACTTATTTTGTACTTTAGACAGAAACAACTGCTATGTAAAATAAACAATTTAACCACCATGTAAGTAATCTTGCATATGTGGCACAACACATATAAATAGCCATTTTTATTTTGTTTGAGGAATTTTTTGCTAATGGTATAATATTAAATTTTGGGGGTGTAAGGATTTTCTTCCCTTATGATTCATAGAAGGAAATGTAACGATCAACAAAGTTTTACAGTATAACAAAACATCTAAATAAACATAGCATTAATGAAAATATACTTTTATAAAGAAACAGAACTAGTTGTTAATATTATTTTATCTATATCCAGATTTTGAGTTACTCTACTCAAAAATATTCAAACATTGGAAAAATGATTAAACATATTTAAACATGTTTCAACTTTAAAAGTTTTGTCAAGCATTGATGGTCGAGAGGTCAGCGTCAGCTGCTTTACAAGCAGTTGTCCCGGGTTAGCGGGTTTGCTTCCCGGCTGATGCTATGACACATGAGAAAAAAAAACTTTAAAAGTTTTTCACTTTGATAAAATTTATCCTATTAGTATTATCAAAGGATTTTTCCTAACAAAAAAAAAAAAAAAAAATTGAATTAATTTTACAAAAAAAAAAAATCTGCTTAATTAATATTTTTTTTATCCCGTGACGTACACACACACACAAAAAAAAACCTAAAACTAATAGAAACAAATAATCTGATTTTATATTTGAATTAAGCATTAAACGATCTATTTCACATAAACATAAAACTAATTGGAATAAATTAGTATCGTAATTTCTACATCTTATCATTTATCGGTACTAAACATTTTTATTCCTTACTTTTAGGATATTAATACTTGAAAATGTATAATTTTGTATGTTTGGTAATAGATTCATACCAATAAAAGTTTAATATCTTTTTACTTTTTATTCCCAGGAGCAGTTTCAATCGATAAAGACGGGTTTTTTATATATTATTTTGAAACATACAGACTCCACTAAATATTTGAAACTTTTAAAACCATTTGATCATATCTAGAAATCCAATAAATCTGTAATCTTCTGAAGAAATGTCTCCATTTTAAGTCAATGATATGAATTTTTCATTTACTTAGGGAAAAAAATAAGACAAATTTTGAATTAAATATTTAAAAAAAAAGTGATTGATTTGATAAAACTAAAAACTTACAACAGAAACTATTTAAAGTCTTTTAAACGTTATTTTAAAAAATCACGATATATATATATAAGATTGATAAATGTTATTATAGAAGCCTTAATAGTATTACTAATGTAATTATAATCTTAATAAATTAATTAAAAAAATAGATCTTCCTTCCCATTATTTAATATTATTTCAGCTATTAAAGGTATATAGTATTTGTACTTAATATATATATATAGTACCGATAAGAAAAAGAAAGAAGAGGTCCTCTTGATATCTCACTAACTTAGACAAGCCAAAATTGTAATGGTAAAGAATTGAAGGGTTTAACTTAATAATTCTAAGTCATGAATTTCTAATGAGACTCAATATTAGCTAAATATAATTCAGAAACAAAGGGGCATTTTATTAAATCTGAGTGCATTTTGGGTAAATAAATAATCTATTTTAAAAAATTAAACTTTCCTAATATTTGATAGTGTAGCTGTTCATTAAATTCAAGTATATCTAAATATTGTTTAGATTATTTCAGGATAAAATATATGAAAAAATAAAAAATAAAAAAATCAAGAACAATAAGTTGTATGTGTCATATATTATAATTGAGTGACCCAGTACTTTTAATGAGTGATGGTAATCCTAAATAAGAAAAATATACGAAGTCAATTTTTAATTAATGAATAAGTTTATATTTTATTTATACCCATAAGAGAATAAAAGTAGCAACTCTATTATAAATAATTCCAGAATAATTTAGAAATATCATACCTCGATAATAAACACTTTGTTATTGAAATATTAATAAAAACTATCTCTATTTTATAAATAAATAATATAGTATTTTATTTCACTATTATATTAAATAACTTGGGATAATAGGAATATGTTTTATCCGGTGAATAATGATTACTTATCCAACTATATAAAATTCTCCCTATGTTAAAATATATTTATTCTTCTCGAACATTATTCTTACAAATAAGTAAATGTGAAATATACTATAAGTCCTTTCATCTAATGATAAAATACTTAAATAAGACAGAAGAATTACTGTATAAACTCATATAACGTTTTAACTTCATTTATATTCGAAAGAGAACCGATAAATAAATACCACAACATTATTCTAAAGAATCACTAATTTACAAATGCTTACTCCAAGTCCATAGAATCCTATATTTATCATTATAACTCAAGAAAACTATAGCAAATAAATTAATTCACCTTTAAAAACATATTTGCAATGATTAAATAATTCATCACAAGTTAAAAAGAAAAATATGCATTAATAATAATAATAATAATAGTTTAATAATTCAGAGAGTCTTTAGCAATAAGAAGTTCCGATGCATATTTAAATTCAACTCATTTACACTATTAAACAAATATGTGTGCTAATATATATATATATATATCACATAAATATTAAATTACATATGTTTTTCAGTTTTAAGTTTTTAATTTAAATATTAAAAATAACCCGTTTTGATCTTTCTCTTTATTTATTTTTTAAAGTTCTGAATAATTTTAAAAGTCTATTTTATCTTCAATTTTGGTTCTTTGATGATTTTGATGGCTGTGAAGATGCGATAATGAGATTGTGAAAAGGAATTTTTCTTATATGACACACAGTTTTAAAATTAAATCATCTACGAGTTAAATATTTACTTCTTTTCAAATACTTATTTTAAACAGGTGAGTCTAATTAGAAGTTCTTGGAATTGCTTTATTGATCATGATGTTGACATTTGTCATCTTCAGGAATTTAGGTAGATTGTTGTTTGTTATATTTCCTTCCTCTATGTATACATTTAATTTTTTTCTGATTTTCTGGCCTTGGAATTTAGCAGATAATAGACAAAGAATTCAACAAAACTTCAGACTACCTAATCTTTTACTGGTGCATATTTATACTTTGTTTACACATTAAAACGAATTTTCTTCTACAATATCAGTAGTAATAAAATAAAAAACAGCAAACAAAACTTTTCCAATCCAGATGGAAATGTAAGCAAAAACAAAAATATAACAATAATAATAATAATAATAACAACAACAACAACAACAACAATAATAATAATAATAATAATAATAATAATAATAATAATAATAATCCTCTTCAAAATTCTATTTCTATTTCTTTTACTGCATCAGCATCTTCATAGTACTTTTTCAATAACTGGCTTCTCGTATCTTTTACTAACTTACCTATTGTTTACCATAAGATTTACACACACACACACACCAGATGATAATCTTTTTAACAATGTTCCAGCATCCAAAAATAAGCATTAAATATTAAAATAATACCAATAATTTGAGATACATAAACTTAAATAATTTTATGTAAAACAAGATAATAAAAAAATATAAATCATTTCTCCATTTCCTTTACAAATTGTTTACACACACCCTTAGTTATTTTTACAAGTAAAATGATTAATGATAGCAATTTAACATAATTCAGTTATCTCTTTATTTCTCATTTGTATTGCGTTCATAATACAAAAGTAAACAAAATATCAACTTTAAACATATAAAATTAGTAGCAAAAATTGAAATGTTTTATTGCAAAATGTAAGTTGAAATATATATCAAAAATATTCATGCAATCAAAAATATATAAAAGGAAATTATAAGACATTTATTTTTTAAAAAATTAAAGGAACTAATAATCCCCCCCCCTTATAAAAAATTGAGTAAATGTAAACACCAATCATTGCATTAATTAAATTCTTTATTTGATTACTACATGACATAAAAATTTAGCCAATAACTGCATGTTATATAAATTTCAGGGATATCTAATCCTCCTTGTCAATATAGTGATTTTGTTTTTATATTAACATTTTAATCTTAGACTAGTTTGTTGCTGAAATATAAATCCATCATATATTTTGTCTGCTATTTTAAAATTTTGTTCAATGCCACTTAATGTCACCCAAAGTGGGGTTTATACAAACTTAGTTTTTTTATCTTTACAAAGTCCCTTGTTTCTAATACATTCACTATTGTAATGTCAAAGAAAAAATGAAATAAAAAGATGCTACAAATTATTTTTGAAATTTAGAAAAATTTGAGATCTTAGTTCCAATTTAAATTCATAGATAGAAGAGGTTTTGAGTGAAAAATTTAAGAGTTATCTGAGAATAAAAAATCATCAAAGAGACTAAAATCACAAGTATGCATATACAAGCATCATCCTTTGTCTAGAATGTAAATAAATTCACACGTAATTTTATTTGATTTTGTGTATGTGTTTTTTGCAAAATTATTAAATATTTATTTCTTTATATTATTAAATGCTTACATTAGACTTTATTTCAATATAAAATATTATAAATAGATATTACTAAACAAATATATATGTGATGTCAACTGAAACCATATCTAGTCAATTATTGTTTTGAATTTTCTTTGATTGGATCTATTCTTTGCTTATTACTCTTTACTAATATTTTATGTCAAGATAACTTAAATTTTTAAACTTGTTTTAATAAAATCTTTAAAAAGTATTAAAAAAATAATAATAAATTTTATTTTTCTAAAAAATAAAACAAAACAAAAAAATAACTTTCACTAGAAGTAAAAAATGACTTACTTTTAATTATTCAATAAATATGTAATTAAATTGGCTACCAACACTATAAATTATATGTCATTAAGTAAATTGGTAACTGATAAAAAAAATTCTCATTGAAACCTGTAATTGCTGGTAGTTGGATGATTTGTTATTTTATACAATAATCAAAGAAAAAAATTATGTGGCACTCTGATTGGTATCTACATTATGTAAATTTAATAATTTTATATATTTAATAATTAAATTAACAAATTTAAATACATATTTGATGTTTATTGATTCTTTGAAATTATTAATAAAATTTAATTTAACTCTGTCTTGGACAATATTATGCAATAGTGGTATAAACGTTAAAATAAAAGTTCACTACATAATGTATTTCATAATTATCTCAGTTGTACCAAGAATAAAATCACTGCATTGACATAAGAGATTGTTTATGCTCCAAAATATCTGATGAAAGGAGTTAGCCTTGAAACATATATATACAGAAGGGTGATTGATTTTTTTTTGTCATGAAATGATTAAATAAAAATTTTAAGTAGTGACTTGATTGGCATTTACATTAACTCAATTGATTACATATATATATATATAATAATCCTATTAATTTATGATGTATATATATTAAATTTACATTAACTCAATTGATTACATATATATATATATAATAATCCTATTAATTTAATTATATACATCATAAACTTTGAAAACAAGATGAATCAAAGGTGATCTAAGGCAATACCAAACAAGGCTAACACCATAAAATAAATATGGATTTGAGCATGTGTATGAGTCCTCTTATGGACCAAGCATATAATAACAGGAATATAATTAACATTAATTTCAGGGTTATATTTTATTCAATATATAAAATAATTAATTACTTTATCTAATAAACAAAATAAATTCAAATGAAACAATAATTTGGGTTCTTAATAAATAGGATATTCTTATTTTCTTTTTTTATTGTTATAAGTATTGATCTCCTTTGTAACAAATATAAATAATAAAGTTAAATTGTAAGTATTCAGATCTCATAAACATTTCTTATGAATTCTGGCTAGCAAGAGAAAATAATTCAAAATATTTAATGCTCTTAAATCCTAAACTATTAATGTCAATATGAATAATGAGTACGTTTTATTATTTTGTAGCAGGCAAAGCTAATATAATGCAATAGATAAAAAAGAAAATTTTGTTCTACCCACTACACCATTAAGCATTCTTATGATAAAAAGCTAAATAACATAACATAGTAATTTAACTAATGCAGGTATTGATAAATAGATTGTATGAATGTCTTCAAGGTGACTTTGAAATGTTTGATATGATTTTATTATTTTGATTTTCTGGATAAATTAGGGTGATGATGATGATGACAATGAATACACAAACATATTTAAAAAAAAAAAATATTTACTTAACTTAGAATACAAAATAAAAATTACAAATAAAATAAATAATAAAGAAAAGTCATTATAGTGTCAATTATTATTTAAATGAGCATTTAAGTACCATTTATTAATATATCACTTGAATACATTTTATAACTAAGATTCAAATTTGAATATAATCGTAAACAAATCAAACAGCAATTATATAGAGAGAGTAATGACCATTTGCATTGACACACTACTAATTAAATGTTGATGATAGCATAACAACACAAACCAAATTTCAAAATTGGCTATTTAATCTATTCATCTGATATTGCTAATGAGGTCAAATACAAAACACATATAATTTATATAAATTTTTACCTATTTATGCACACTCAAAGCAGAATATCAATATAGCTCAATACTATCAACACTCCCATATATTTTGAAAAGACATGAAGTAGAACTACACCCTTACACACATATATGGCCTAAATGTACTTAGAAAAAATACACGTCAACAAAAACTTGAGAGCAAATGATGGTAAAGAATAATTTAACATCTAAATACATGGCCTATAAATGCCACACGAGTCTCTATCTCTAATTTGGAAGAGTTTAGTAAAATCTAAAATAGTGGTAAACCATCAAAATTATTGCCACACTCAGTACATGACAACTGGCAAAATACTAATGAAGTGAAAAAAGACATAATTATAAATAATACATGGAAAGTGTATTCCACATTTACACATATGTACAAACACACATACTCCAATAAGGGAAATATAAAAATCAATGTAAGGCAATATCAAAAAATAGGAATTAAAATTAATTTCAGTTATACACTAACCTTAAATAAATATATTTCCTCATATACCATTCACAAAATAATTTCATCACCACATTAGCATGTTTATTATGCCTGTATATCATAGGCAAATTAATTTTAAGAACTCTTAAAAATATTGATATTTGAAATTATATCACCTTGATATTTACTCATAAAATATACTGATAATGAATACATAATATAATATATATCTAATATAGTATAAATTGTAAGAAATAAATAATATACTAGTAACAATAATAATAATAATAATAATATCAATATTAATAATATGATATATTTCATATTAGTAACCCATTTAAAAAGTCTGAGAGTTTATAAGTTTTTTTTTTTAAAAAAAAATAAATACATCTCTGGGCTTGTGAGTCTGACCATTGTCTATCAAAGTGAAGCACTGCATAAATTTATTAAATATATAAAAAACAAATAGAGCAGAGATCCACAAAGTATCAATAGCATTCAATTTCTTTCTGATGAAAAGCAGAACAAATTCACACAAATTTTTAAATAAAAATAATAAAAGGCTGCATAGCAGTTTAATAGGTTTGGTAATAGTAAGATAATGCAAATTTTAAAACATTTATTTTGCAGAAAAACAAATGCTCCAAATGGATAAAGTAATGGAATTCCAACAATAATATTTGCATTATATGAAGCATAATTAAATAACATCTTCATTAATGTAGCAAGACATTGGCATAACTAATAATAGTATCGTTTATTTTTAAACAAATTACAACTTCTAAAATGAATACATTACATTTACTCTATTTATTTTGGAATAATTTTAATAATTTGTCTTGATGATAATTTTCAGCAAACTTAAAAGATAATAGCTTCAGACAGTCATATGTAGACAAGAATATAATAAATAGCAAGTAAATAATATTTAATAACAGTTTGCAAATAAATGAATTTTTAAAATAATTCAAATAAATAAAACACAAGAATAATATTAATGATCTTTATAAGTAAATCATATAAGATTTAAGCTTTGGAATGAAATATTTTTGCTATGTTTTAGATAATGACTAGAATTAATCAAAGTTTATAGAATATGAAACACATTATTTCTCCCGTTTGAAATTTTTATTACTATCTTTCTTCTTTTTTACTGAAGCTTTGGAAACTTTCATTTCACAAAAAAACTTACTATACATTTTATAATGTAGATATTGTCCAAAGGTATTAATAGCATGATAAGGTAAGAGCTATTGATTATTTAAAGTATATTAGAACTTTAACCTCACATTATAAAATAAAAGGTTATTTAATTGAAATGTGATTCTCAAAAAGAAAAGTTATAATAACAATTCCCTCTTTTTCCCTTTTAAAGTGTGCAGATGCTTGCATAAATAATATTAGATTGATCATGTCATTTCAAAGATCTAAGTGCAGTGCTATCAGATCCAAGGCTCCTCACTGGTGAAGGCCACAGCCAGAAACTAGTCTAGGGATATTGGATGAGTAAGCACTAAATGGGAATTTTATGCACAAGCCTTCTGGCAACCATTGATTACTCTGGCTTGCATTGAGTGGCAATACATATAGAGAGTTTTGCCTGTTTTGATTTCAATATTGTGATAGTTATTAGGTATGTTTAAATTAATAATAATAAACTTAACTCCAAAAAACTTTTATTGACTTATTATTATTATAATATTATCTTTCTAATTGAAGTAATATTAATATTATGGATCATTAACCAATAAAATAAAATTCTAAAAGAATCCAAAAGGTCTGCCTGTATATTTTTATATATAGTGTTTTAAAATATTTGTAGCAATATTAAAAAATCACTATTTAATTATAAACACACACACACACAAAGTTAGCCTTTAAAAGAATAAGCATAGATAAAAATACACAATACTGTCAATATATGGATAAATTAATTAAAATAGGAATAGTAATACATTGTTTATATTATTGTATGCATAATAACAAAACTGCATTCAATAATGACATTGACTTTTAGTGTAATATTTGAATATGTATGTTAGTCAATGTTTAAATTTCTTTGACATATTTAGACTTAAAGATGTATTATTTTAAAATATTTAAGTAAATTAATTATTTGTAATCAAATGCAATTTATGGTGATAAGACAAATGAACAAAATAAAATGATTTATTTAAATATCAATGTAGTATATTTATTTTAACATGATAATATGTATATTAATTTTTATTAAAGGATATAATATTTTATTTAAAATATATTTTAAAATATTATTTATAATTTTAAAATGGTTTCACTGTTTTGGGCACTAAACTTTCTTCAAAACATTGTCTGCCTGCATATCAGATCTTAGCAATGAGATTTGCTGTAAAATACTAAAAGTATGAGAAAATTTGAATGAAGATGAGGAAGAAACTGGTCATGTGACTATAACCTATAAATACATCTACCCAAAAGAAATCTTTCTCATTCATTGCTATATATCTACAGGAAAACTGCACAAGGCATCATAAACTATGATGACAAGAGAGAAGTGAAGTTGACAAGCATTTTCCCTGCATGGCAAAATGCATGCCTCTTTAAACTGTATAAATGAATAATGAAAACATCTGAAGGTATTTGTCATCTTAGAATTCATGAACAAAAATGAAACTTAAAAATTTTATTGAAATGAAAATTTTAAAACTACTTCCAAATGCTTTGTTTAACTATTTTGGAGCACTAAAACTTCATTTACTTATTTCTAAAATTGCCTGATACTACATTTACTACAGCTAACTTAAAAGTTTTTGGAAAACACCTGCATAATAGATACATATTGTTAAACAGATTTTAAACATCATCAAATTTCTCTTCATAAATAATTTTGTTTTTAGCTTATCTGTTTATAAGACTGGTGTTTTATTGGTTCAGAAGTGAAGAAATTAAATTTGACAGATTTTGTGAACCTTTTTTTTTCAAACTTTAAAATTCATGTATTTTTTTTCTAAAATTTTAATTTCAAACATTTCTGAAGATGTCAGAACAATCAAAAAAGCAGGACATTCAAACTATAAGCTCCACAATGATGAACCTTCATTGTATTCTTGGCAGTCTCGAACTTTGCTGTAAGTTTGCAATATTACTTCAAAAAATATTATGAATGACTAAAAACTTGATTTTTTGGAAAGTTTATGATTATTTTTGCATAGTAACTGTGTGATAATTATTATAAATTAAAAATATATATTATTACATATTTATTTTCTACAGAATATATAAGATTATATTTTTCTGACTAACAATACCATGGAAATTATGGTCATGAGAAATATAATCTTTCTAGAAAATGTTGTCATTAACAATCTGTTAGAAAATATAATAATATCATAAAAATTACTAAAAAATGTTAAACTTTTAAAGCATAAGTTGAAAGATAAACTAGAAATTTTAAAAACAAACATCAACAAAAGAAGATTTCATTAATTTTTCAAATTCATTTTGCTCCTTCCATAATTCAAATGATAAAATGGGTTTTGTTTTGATTAAAGTCTAATTTTTAAAATAATTCCAAAAATCAAATGTGATTTTTTAAAATTTATTTAATTTCTAAATAAAAATATCTATAAAATGAGGTCAAATTTATTATATTCTGAAAAATAATAATGGTTTAATATCAAAATGAAAGATGAAAGCTTATAACAAGTGAGAACAAAAAAATCTGTCAGAGTATGAGAGAGTTAAGAAATGTTATAATTAATGAATTTCACTTCATAGAAGATTCCTAATTATATGTCACACATAATGAAATGAAGAAACAACTTATAATTTTCTTGAATATTTTATAATTCATCATTAATAGCTTTAATTCAAAAACTAAAATTTCATTATTATTTACAGTTTTATAAGAATTAAGTTTTGCTCCATTTATTGGAATTTCACAATTAAAATGCCTAAGGATTTTAATCATTTTAATTGCAACAAGATAAATATTGAAACATTTAAAAAGACTTTAAGTCAACTTTAAATTACAGGGATATATGCTTATTTATTATATATGTTTCTTTATCATTATATTGTCTTTGTTAAATAAAGTTATCACTAGAAGGAAATGAAGAATAAAATAATTATATAGGTAGTATATTTAAGTTATATTATTATAATTTAGCTTTATAACTTAGGTGTATATATGTGAATTGGATGTATTTTGAAGACAAGTTGTTAATTAATAATATCTTATATATTTTCATATCACAGAACACTCTCATTCCAAATACATTACTCAGAATTATTTTGCATGCAAATTCATAACAAGTCACTTTAATAAACTTACAAATACAATTTTACTTTTCATTGTCAATGCTCATTCATTCAGTCTGACAAAAAGAGAATATATTTACAATATATTCAATGTGGAGGTCCAATAAAAGATTAATTTTCTTATTTAGGTATTCTCCATTTGTCAGACTGAATGATTGAGCATTGATAAATGAAAAGTAAAATTGTATTTGCAAGTTTATTAAAATCACTTGTTATGGGTCTGTCTGTAAAACAATTCTGAGTAACATCTTTAAAATGAGACTGTTCTGTGATATGATTATAATCCTAAATTGTTACATATTCAGTCAGTAGTATGTTATATATGTGCTGTTGTAATTAGTAAGAAAACATATTTTATAGATTTTATTGATCTCTGAATTTAATCTTATGCTTTTATAACTAAATGCTATATGGTATCTGAAGCATACATACAAAATTTAGTATATTTATAAGAATTATTCTTTGTTTATTAATATAGATACATTAAGGTTCATATGAAGTGCAATAAGACTGATGAAACAATATTGTTGTTTAGTAGAGAAAACTTCTAACAACACATATTATAGTCTTATTATTTATAAATGTTAACTTAGATAAGCATCTTACCTTTAAAAAAATTAGGCAAATATGGCCATATCTTTAGAATATTATATTATAATAGGGTAAATGTTCTCAATATTTTAAGATATAACTAAGTTTGGTACTAATACCGATGTGATGAAAAATTCAGGCACGAACAAATGTGTAAATAAAGACCGAATTAAACACATTTACAATCTTCGAAAAATGAAAACAATTTTTCAAGTGAATATTAGATAATGTCCCATCAAAAGAAAGTTGTTACTCAAAATGTTAGTTTATTATCTATTTTTTATTTAAAAAAGATAATTATTTTCATTTTTAGAAGATTGTAAATGTGTTTAATTCAGTCTTTATTTATAAATTTGTTTGTGCTAGCAAGTGCATAATTTTCTACATGCATAAAATGTTTTCACTTACCAACCGACTAATATGTATGTGAAATCTCACTATCGGACTAATACGTAAGTATCCTAAGTTTATATCAGCCAGATACCTAGAGGAAAAATGAATTAAACTATTTTAATTAGAGTTTAAATAAAATATTTCACCTTGGTTATTAATGATTATTCCTACTTAAATTTCTTTATCCTTTGCTTATCAATCTTCGTCAGTAATGTATGTTATTCCCATTTCGCGTAAAGCTACACTGACAGAATTTATTTGATAGAAATATAGGATCAAGATTCCCTAATTAACATCACAAGGAGTTATTTATCTTAAATATGCGAACTTAAATTGTTAGTCTTACCTTTTATTATATATATTTTTTGTTTATTAATAAAATGATTTTATATTTGTTGAATTATTTGGATTTTGTCTTTCATTATTTTAACATTCGTCATCTGTCTAATAAATAAAGATGGTCACATGGTATTATTATTATGTGTTTATTTAAAGGTATGCTATTTTTATTAGTAACATTGTATTTATTTTTAATACTCGCAGGTAATCTAAATATTAATGCTTATTTACTTAAGATATGGATTAAATACAATAAAATACCCGTTGTTACTTAACCATACCAATAACAAATATTTATTGTTAAAGATTACAATTTTAAGGGTCTTATTTATTACAGATAAATATTTAAACCTGGTAACTTTAGATTTGATTTGTGTAATATGATTATTTAGAATGAATACGCTTGCCAAATATAAATATTAATACATTTATTTATTTTTACATACAAATACAAAATTATACTTTAAATTCATCATAACCCTGCGGATATTATTTTATAATACACCTTTATAGTATTTCTTAGATATTTAAATGTTCTGTTGACATTAAAGAGTCACATTATAGGGACTATCAACCAGGCAAAAGTGAAGCTAATGTTACAATAGTTATTATTGGTTAAGCTTGTTATTTTGATAGTTACGATATATATATATTCTAGTAATTTTAAGACTTTCTGTAAATAAACAGTGGTTATTAAATATATGATTACAGAAAAAGTATAATAATGTTTGTGGAGAAACAAATTATAAATGCATTTACTATTATAATTCACAATTCAGACTTTATTTAGAGTGAGCTTAATTTTTCCATAAATAAAATCAGTTTATTTCTCCATAAATATTACTATATTTTTTATTAATAAATTGAAAGATTGCTAGTCTTTCACAAGCACCTACTGTTGTTTCTCAGACAGCCAATCAGCTGTTAAACAGCAGTCTGAAGAGTGATCAGGCTTTGACACATGACAGAGATTTTGATAAGAAAAGGATGATACCACCCGTATGCGATTTAGACAAATATTATATTTTTATGCTACATATTTAATAGTTATTATTTATTTACAAACTTATTAAAATTATTACAATTTACATCTTAACTATTGTTTAAAATGATGAGCTGGTTTGATTAACAATGTCTTTATTGTACAAGCACAGAAGTATATTTTTTCCTCTACACAAAATGAATACACTCTTTTTATTGTTTTTAATTACCAATAGTTTATGGTGTTTAAATATTTTAATCAGAAATAAAATATTCTTGTTAATAATTATTAAATCATTGAAAGCCTTTTAAAATTAAAGTTTGCACTATCACTTGATGGAAATAAATTCTATGGTGAGATTAATTGTGATTACTTGCAGAACTAATGGCAGTTTTATATAAAATAATTAAAAAAGGTAATTATTTTTTACCTAAATATCTCACTGGCATTGCAATTGGGCTTCATTGTTTTCTATAGTAGAAATCTATTGCAATTACTTCATGATAAAAGCTTTAATTAAAAAAAGCTTTGAATGATTTTAAGGATTATAGATCATTTAATAGATTAAAATCTTAATTTTAAATAAAATACCTAGAAATCAGCAATTATTAAGGATATAAGAAGATAAAAATAAAGCACTGCAATGAATCACTGTTAATGAGAAAATAAGCCACAGTATTGAAAATATAGTCTTTTATTGATGTGTAATAACAGAACAATACACTTATGTATGATTTATTTACTCGTGCATTTCTTTGTAAAATTATTAAATATTTATTTTGTAATCACAGCATGATATTATTATATTTACATTTTACATGAATATATTTGTTTTTCAGTGATAAAATTATCAGGAAATTAGACTGCTGAAAATTTACTGATATTCTAAAGTAAATGTCCACTGGTAATAACATTATTATTATCTTTTGTTTGTTTTTGTAATTAAAAATATATCTTACTAAATTTTTCTGTAAACATATGGATTTATTTAACAATTTTTTTCACTAAATGTTTGTTATTTTTTATTTACAAATTTAATATTTTATTTTTTATATGCCGCTCATATTTTTAATTTAAGCTTTTAATAATTTGTTGGTCAACATTGTATCTTCAGCATATTGATGCATTTTGATAACATTGCTATTGCTTTCAATTTTGGTCACTATTTGCATCTTTCTATAACATATATTTGTTGTGATTTACATTTATATAATGTCAGAAATTGGAATTAAAATTATTAATTTAAAAACAATCTGAAGACATCAATATCATACAAATGTCATACAAATATCATATATATTTGAAAATTTAAAAGATCCAACAATGTGATTGATTGGTTGTACTGTAATACAAAAAAGTGACAACACCTCTGATTGGTAGATTTTTTACTCATAGGCATTGAAAGTTAGTTTTTTCTTTTATTACTTAGAATTTTTTTTATAATTTTCAACATATTTGTAAAATATTTAATTTAAACCAAAACAATACATGATTACAAGTATATTTTATTTTAAAATATTTGTACTTAAAAACTGTATTGACAGTAAAGTGGGAATTGAGATTGACTTTTTAAAAGGAAATGCTTTCATAAATGCTAGTGCAGAATTTTGGAAGAAAATTATAATAATAATGATTGCAATTTTGTTTTAAAACAGAATTTCATTGCTTTATGATGTCTTAACAAAAATTTGTTTTAATTTAAAAATAGAAGAAATAAGTTGTTTATTATTTTTACAAATCATTGTTTTCATTACATATTTTACATTAGAATTTTATTTTTTCATTTTGAAAATTTCAAAAATTGTCTTTTAGAATGTTTTTTATTTGTAAACTTCTATATGTAATAAATAATGTAAATATCAAAATATGATATAGAATAAAGATTTAATTGTAAAAGTAAAATATTGCAGATGTAAGTGAAACTGTCACTAAGAATTTATAAAACAATGGGAGGACTTACTTAGCAAAAGAATTAACAAAATGTGTCAAAAATATAAACATTTCATGAAAAATATTTTTTGTTAAAAATATAACTTTAAAACAACAATAAAAAGTGAGCTAGTTTAGACCCAAGAGTATCTTCACAAAAAAACACTGCTAATATAAACGTCCACTTCTTCAAGTATCAATAACTGATTGATTATTCATATAACAGCTTGGAAAATTAGATAAAAGTGAGTTACTTTTATCTAATTAATACATTTGTATTCATATAAAAGAGAGTATTTTTTGCATGATTGTTAAAATATTCTAGAAGCATTGACTTGTGAGTTAATATATTTATTTAGAGCTTACTTCTTTAGAAATATTATATTTATATATGTATTATATGCTACAAATAACTATTTATTATTAAAAAAATTACATTATTTAAAATTTTTCACCCTCAATTTGAATTTTCATCAAAACAGATTGAATGTCAGTCCTCTCTACTTTGATATGGAATAAGCAATTTTATATGCATCAATAGTATTTTTATTATATATAGTTCAGAATGTTTTTGAAGTATATTGTGATTCAAATACTAATAACTTTTTTAAGAATAAAAAAATTACTTACAATAATATATCAGTTACATGTTGTAAACCAGCTATAGATATTATTTATTTATATACATTAGTATTTTGAATATTGTAATGTTATTATACTTTTTTGTTTAATATATATATGTGTGTATGTGTGTGTCTGTTTGTGTGCATAATATGCAAAGATTAAGTGACATTAACTTCTTTTCTTATCCCTATAAAATTGCTTATTTTGAACTGTGTTGGAATGTTATGATGGCACTGTTGTCACATTTACTTTTCTTTATTATTTTGAGGGTTGCTTGTATACATTTTTTGTCTAGAAATCATTAATTAAAATTATTAGTTACAAAAATCTGCTACAAAATTTAAATATAAAAGCAAGCCAACAATTTTTGATCTTCACTGATTGGTATATTATTTGGCCTCAAGATGATTTACAATGTGTTTTGTTTTAGTATTTAAAAAAAAAACATTGTTAATTTTAAATAATTTATTTACATATTTAAGCTTATTTTTGCTAATATATTTGTAAAATATTTATTTTAAATCAAAAAATACTTGCTTATAATTAGGTTTTATTTGAAAACATTTGTTTTTTAGTAGATGAGTTGTAAAAATGTATTTACAGTAAAAGTGGGAGTTATTTTTACTGGATAATGCTAATTGTTTTAAGAATGCTGGAGAAAAATTTTTTGAAAAATTTTAATACAAGTGTAATTTTTACCCTTACAAAACATTTTTTTATTTTTTTATAGTATCTCAATTAAAATTCATTTCTATTTTAAAAATGAAATTTAAACAAGAAATATTTCATTCTACAATTTTTATGAATAACAAAATTACAATCCAATAATAAAAAGTACCATTGTTGCAGTAAAAAATTCAGTTTAGTACTTTATTTTTCTATTTTAAAAAGTTCAAATGTTAACTTTTGGAATGTTTTTTTCACTTTTCATTGTAAAGATTATTAATATATGACATAGAATAAAGGTTTAAAATTATCAAAACATCACATGATCACCATTTCATAAGCTTACACATGCTGTTAATAAATCCAAGGCCCTCACTGATGAAAGCCACAAGTTAGAAATTAGTCTGGAGATATTGGATGAGTAGGCATTAGATAGGGATTTTATGCACAAACCTTCCTGTATCCACTGATTATGAAAGCTTGCACTTGGTGACACTAATGTATGGAGAGTTTGGGTACCCTTGTGAATAAAGGTTTAATTGTAAAAACAAAATGTTGCAAATATGACTAAAGTTTTTATTGGGATTTTTTTTTTTAAAAAAAAAGGAGGAGATGATATTAAACAGTTTCCTGTCATTGAAAAATATATAAAAAAATTCTTAAATTAGAATTCACATTTCTACCCAAATAGTTTTATAAAATAGATACAACTCTCTATAATTTACAATCTGATGCTTATGAGCAAATATCATATATATCTATAATTATTTTTAACGGTTTAAAATGCTTTTAAAGTTATGTTGCAATACTCAAATGCTGTTTAAATCATTTATATAAGATAAAAATAATTGTTTTATTTTACTTTTGAAGGTCATCTAATAATATAATAAATAAAATAATGAAATGGTTTATTACTCGGAAGTTTATAAAAAGTTTGGTAGTGACAGAGCTGGAATCCGGTTCTTGATTTCCAGAGGCCACTCACTCTACTACTGCACTAAAGTATTCAAACGCAATAAATAATTAACTCATACATATGCAATACCCAAAATATAAAAGCAATTAATAATACGCAATAAGGAAACACTAAAAATTAAAAAAAAAAAGTTAGTCCACACAAACTAAGCTCTAATTATTAAAATAGAAAATAAAAGTATTTATTCAAACTGATGAAACTGTGCACATGAAAATTCAAATTCTGAGAAAAGGCATTATTATTTTTTAATCTATTATTTAAATTATTTACCGCATTTAATTTGACTCTTTAAGCTGTGCACTTCTTTGCATCATATTATGTATTTGTTTGTTTAAATATTACATATACACATAATTAAAATTATTAATACTAAATTAAAGCGATTAATGTATTTATACAAAGTATTTTATTTTGATCTTTGTTTTTGTATGTGTAAACATGCAACATATAAATTTTTGTTTGATATTTAAATAAAGCTTTATTAGCGTTTGTTTTTTTTTTTTTGTCATAATAGATTTTTTTTTAATTTTTAAAAGACATTTAAATTTCAATCAATTATTAAAAAAGTTTTCATTACAATAAAAAAAAAAAAGTCGTTTTAATTTATAATGCAAGATAAAACAATTTTTAATTACAGTACTTATGCAGTAGTTGTTGTTTGCTTTGTTTTGTTTTGTAAAATAAAATAAAATGTTAAATGATAAAATTTGTTTTAATATTTTAATTAACAATTATAATAATATAAAATTTATATTTTTTAATAAAAATTCAGAAATTATATATATATTAACAAGTAAATAGACTATTTTTATTTTTCTCTTTCACAAAAAAAAAAATCAATGATTTTTCCATATCTATACATACAAAACTTAATGCAAATAATTAATGCATAAAACTAATATATAGTTTATATTAAGAGTTAAATAAAATATTTCAACCACTATTGATAATGACCACATTTGTAATGTCTTCCTAATGGTTTTCTATTTATTTCTAATAGATTTTTGAAATCAAAAAAGCTATTTTTCTACTCTGGTAGGTGATCCGCTATAGCTGCTCCTTTATCAAAGTCAGGAATCTCTCAACCACTATGCCCCTAACACATATATACTGCAGTGCCACCCAGTGCAAACCATAGTAATAAATGTTTGTGAAATAAAATTCATATCTAGTGCCTATTTATTTAATATCCTGAAAATAGTTTCTAGCTTGTGGCTTTCATCAATGAAGAGCCTTAAATCTGACAGCACAACTCCTAGATCTTAGAATATAATGCAATCCTTCAGAGCCATCTTTTGCCTATTTAGTCTGTATAATTATACAAGTGAATTATCTTAGATTAAAGACATTATTGTTTTCACCTTGGGCTCATAGCTTTATAGTTAACTAAATAGGTAAAAGTGGCTGCTGAAAGGTTGCATTAGATCCTAAAATTTAGGTGTAATGCTCTCAAATACAAGTCTCCTCACTGATGAAAGCCACAATCTAGAAACTATTCCAGAGATATTGAATAAGAAGGCACTAGATAGGTATTTATGCACAAACCTTCTGCATACATTGATTACAATGGCTTACACTGGGTGGGCACTACTATATGAAGAATTTGCTGCTGTATTAACAGCTTGTGTAAGCATAAAAAAGTGTTAAAATCTGACAATATCTATTTTTTTTAAAAAAAAGTGTGATTCCTATAAACAAAATTATTTATTTATTTATTTTAGATCATTTATAGCAATCTTGAGTAATCCTTGGTCATCATATGGTAGTACAACTTAATCCCCATCCCCAGAATAATTTTGATTTTATTAGACTTCAAAGCTGAAACCAATAGAGTTATAAATTTGGTGGACACCTTTAATTCCTTTTTATATCAAACTAATAATGTGAAATTAAAAAATCACAATATTTTGAATCCAAATGATTGTGGGATAAAAATTAATTGTACTGCAATCTAGTAATCATGTTTATTCAAGCTTACAATAGATGGTGCTAGATTAGAAAATAGATTGTTTACTGTAACTAACTAAAATAATTGGTGGTATTGTACTTGCATTAATAAGAATGTAAACTTAATGTTGCTTATAGGGTAATTTTTTTAATAATGTATGTTATTTAATTATACACTAAATTGGGTAAAACATTTTTGTAGAATGTATTAATTAAAATATGTTTTCCACATACAAATAGATAGATAGATAGATAGATAGATAGATAGATAGATAGATAGATAGATAGATAGATAGATAGATAGATAGATAGATAGATAGATAGATAGATAGATAGATAGATAGATAGATAGATAGATAGATAGATAGATAGATAGATAGATAGATAGATAGATAGATAGATAGATAGATAGATAGATAGATAGATAGATAGATAGATAGATAGATAGATAGATAGATAGATAGATAGATAGATAGATAGATAGATAGATAGATAGATAGATAGATAGATAGATAGATAGATAGATAGATAGATAGATAGATAGATAGATAGATAGATAGATAGATAGATAGATAGATAGATAGATAGATAGATAGATAGATAGATAGATAGAGATAGATAGATAGATAGAGATAGATAGATAGATAGATAGATAGATAGATAGATAGATAGATAGATAGATAGATAGATAGATAGATAGATAGATAGATAGATAGATAGATAGATAGATAGATAGATAGATAGATAGATAGATAGATAGATAGATAGATAGATAGATAGATAGATAGATAGATAGATAGATAGATAGATAGATAGATAGATAGATAGATAGATAGATAGATAGATAGATAGATAGATAGATAGATAGATAGATAGATAGATAGATAGATAGATAGATAGATAGATAGATAGATAGATAGATAGATAGATAGATAGATAGATAGATAGATAGATAGATAGATAGATAGATAGATAGATAGATAGATAGATAGATAGATAGATAGATAGATAGATAGATAGATAGATAGATAGATAGATAGATAGATAGATAGATAGATAGATAGATAGATAGATAGATAGATAGATAGATAGATAGATAGATAGATAGATAGATAGATAGATAGATAGATAGATAGATAGATAGATAGATAGATAGATAGATAGATAGATAGATAGATAGATAGATAGATAGATAGATAGATAGATAGATAGATAGATAGATAGATAGATAGATAGATAGATAGATAGATAGATAGATAGATAGATAGATAGATAGATAGATAGATAGATAGATAGATAGATAATATCCATGTTTATAAGAGTATAATTCTCATACCAGTGATGCAGCATATTACACTCATTTTTTGTGTTTAGAGTTTGTACACTGGTATTCATCTGAGTATTATTATTATCATCGTCATCATCATCATTATTATGTACACTCAAATTAAAATTTACTCTTGTTGATATATGAATAATTTATTCCAAGATGACCTATTATTTGTTTGTTTTTTAGGCTGCACAAAGATATATTAATTATTGAGATTACAGATTCCATTCACCTATTTGTAGACCATTCTCTTTTTTTATTTTATCACAAATCTTTACAAGCACTACATATTTTTTAAGAATACCATTGGATAAAGTTGTAATGAAAAACAACTTGGAAAGTATTTTAAATGTAAGGGCATTTATTTAAAATAAAGATTACAATTGTCAAGCTGTGGTGTTTTCTATAACTTAAATAATACACTAAAAAAGAGCTCTACTTTAAGACTGGTGATGCAACAGAATTTAGAGGATTTCATAAACAGCAAGAAAAATGAACAAGTAATTTCTCAATTAGATTTGATTTGAGTTTTTATTGGCACCAAAAAAACAAGTAATTTCTTAATTAGATTATATTTGAGTTTTTCTTGAAGAACGAAGTTTAGAACATGTTTTATTTTGGTCATATAATGAATATTATCCATATAGTAATTTAATTGTCATTACTAAATAATGAGATAGTTTAACTAAGCGATATATAACTGAAAGAGCTTACTTATGGCCTGATATATATATATATGATTCACTCAGCAAGATTTAAATCAAAACGAATGAGAATAACAGACTCAACAACTACAAAATAACATAGAAAATCAGTTTTGTCAATAGTAGATAACTATTGAGCTCACTAGATAATTTTTCTACTTTAATTCCTCTCTCTCTCTCTTCTCTCTTTCAGAACAAAGTAGAGGATTCAACTTAAAAATTTTAATTTAATAATGTTTTTATTAAAATAAGTAGCCGTTCACTTTTAAAAGTATATTTTACTTCTCTTCTAATTGTTATAACATGCTTTATGCTAGTATTCAATTATTTACATTAAACGAAGTAAATTATAATACATGCAATCTATTTTTAAACAGTTAAATAGAACTTGATATATATAATAAGAAAATAGATATAGCAAATCGATGTTAGGTTATACGATATGCTATATTTGTTCTTTCGAAAAACAACAAAATATTTGAAGTTGACAACTGTTATAAAAATACATTAGAATTACGTTTCACAAAGAAATAACAGAAGTAGAAATTCTTTAGGAGAGTATAGCTTTTCAGCCACACACAAACAATATTTAAATTGACAGACGATTTCTGAACTAACGTTTATTTGTATTGGCTGTTAAATTAAAATTATTTATGAATGAATCAAAACATCATGAAAAAAGAGTTCATAATATTTTAATAAATAATAACCTTTAATCGTTAAGTTAATTAAAATCCTACGTAATTAATTATGCATACTTAATAAATTTAAAATTAAGTTATGAAACAATGCTAAAGAAAAATCGAATGATTTATTGCTAATCAGTTCTTTAAAAATTCCTATATTCAAATATCAATTGGTGCACTTTGAGTTTCAGATTCAACAACTCTGTACTACATTAAACCATGAAAAACATTAAATAAATTATTCTCTTGTATTGCAGTGTTCTTATTTATTCCTCGTTTTAAAAAACAAATTCTCTTCATCATATTCCAGAACCATTTACTGGAAATTAGAATAATAAATGGCCATTAGATAGCTGATAGTATAAAGGATTTAAAATGATTGCTAGATGCAGAAAAGCATTGATTCTAAGCATGAATCTAAAAACTCACTGATGAAGACATACTCTAGAAGCATATCTTGATGTGTCATATAATAGCACTGTCATCTGGGGACATTTGATGATAAGTTTTTACAATGATGGGTATGAAGTAGTCTAAAAAGGAACTTTTCCTAAAAGCAAATTTATGACATAATATTAGAAATGACTTAATTTGTAAATTTTATTGCAAACATGTCAGACCAATAGATTTGATTATATATATACTAAACATATAAACAATATATATATATATATATTTATAAACCCCACTGTATGGTATAGATAAGGTTATATATCCACAACTTAGGAATCAAATCTAGTCTGAACTGAATTTTTTTAAGATGAAATCAAACAGGCTTTTTTCAGATAGCCAGTTAATAATCAACTTATTTTGCCATATCCATGTTCTAATATTTGGCCAGTAATGAGTATCTTGTTCTGTTGAGTATTGGTTGCTTCTTCACTGATCTCATTAAAGGGAAACTAAAAAAAAAAAGCCTTTGCCCTGTTATTTAGATATTTAAAGGATGATACACCTTTCACTATTAAAACAAAAAATAAAACATTGCTATTTTTAAGAAATTTTTGTTTATTTAAGATTTCACAATTCTTCTTACATTTTCAGATCTCAAATTAGACTTTGATAGACAAATTCTAATTATATAAGGAAAAATATTTTTTAAAAAAATATAAATAAAGGAATTGGTTTTATCAACAAACGATTAACTACTAAATAGTAAATGATAACTTTTTAAAATCGATTCGTTAATTACAAATGAATCGATTTGCAAAGGTCTATGCTTTCTGATTTTACCACACACTAATTCCTTTACTATTTTATTCTTTATAAATTTTCTTTTGCAATAAAACTTCATTCATTCAAGCAATACAATAGGTATCATTTGTATAATTATTTACAGCTGCTCGCTTAATGTATGCTTTCTTTATTTTGTTTTCTTTTTTAATTTAAATTACAAATTACAAAAGTATTGGAACTCGACAACCAAATGTTTCAATTTATTTAAAAATCCAAAATATTTACAGAGAAAATAATTTGAAAACAGTATATTATGAAAATATAAATATTTTTCTTTTAAAATAAAATTTAAAAAGCGATTAAAATGTATTACAAAAATATCTTTCAGCAATAAATTGTTTTTCCACTCAGTAAAAATGATATACATTACTTAAAAATATAAAGATTTAAAAATAAATAAAATAAAATAATTTTACTAATAAAAATAATAATACCAAAACTTAGAAATAGCACATTTCCATCATTTGCATATAATATGACTTTTTTTATTTACTTTGGAAGCGTTGAGTCCTTTAAACTCATGTTATATTAATTAACCCAAAACACTATTTAGCTAAATAAAAGTAAGATATTCATGTTAATAGTGAACTTATTTTATTTGATAGATATATAAAACAAAACATTTAGTGTTCTATAAAAAAAAATGAAATAATATAAAATTATTTACACATTAATTCTAAAAATAAAATATATTATTAGTAAAATAAATTTACAAAGACAACTTATAAGTTAATCTCTGTTCTAATATCACCCTTAATGTTTATATAACTAAAATGCAAATTACATGTAAATTGTCAAAAATCCTAAATAAAAATGCTCAACAATTATTTAAAAATTAGGATAATTCTAAAAAATAAAAACAAATAAACAAAACATAAAGATTAAAATAAAATAAAGCAATATAAACAGAAAATAATGTATATCCATTACAAAGTAGAATTTAAAGACAGGCACAAAAACGGAGAAGAAAAATTGAGATATGCCTTTATAAAGTAGAAAATGTTTTTATTGGTTTTCCCTGTAAGTAAGTTGCTTAATATTAGAAAATAAAAAAATATTGTTAAAATGCAAAACTATAAGTAAAATATAATAAATACAATATGGGAGAAAATCCAGAACATTCAGACATGTGCTATTGGTATTAATTGGTTTGCATACTCACTGGTCAATACATGTATTAAAAGCTTGGGTGAATCACCTAGACTTAGAGCTTTTTATTACATAAATCTACATCTATTGACTGTGCTTAATTTGAGATATCTATGCTTTTAATACATCTATTGATGAATGAGTACAAGCCAATTAATACCAATAGTGCATGTCTGAATGTTTTGTTTTCCCCCCACATGATTATATATAAATAACTAATAAAAATTAATAAATAAAATAGAATAAAAATGAAAAATAATTGAATAGTTTATTACTTGAGAGTTTATAAGCATCAAAAGTGTCAGAGCTGGAAAATTATCTATGTACAGTGAACTCCAGAGATGCCAATCCACCACTGCACATATAGTTGTGGTATGATATTCTCATGTTTTGCATTGATTGTAAATATTATAATTTTTTAAAAAGCCAGTAGTTTTTATATATTTTAGTAATGTTTCCTTAAACCTAATGTCTGAAATATCAACTCTAGGCATCGGATATAAAATAAATATAAAGGTAAATAAAAAAACCATTCAAGAAGTAGAATGAATTGACTTTTATGAATTGTTATAGCTTCTAAATAATATCAAAAATTTATTTAAGCGATTAATAAAACTAAAATATATATCAAACTGGAAATAGATGATAACTTTATTTACCTATTGCAGATGACAGGTCACTATTTAATTTAAGTACATGAATATGTTTGGTATATAAATAGTCTGAGGTATCAATTAAATTTATTTGAAAATTGTAATAAAAAATGCCACCATATGAAAAATTGTCACAGATAACAAAATGCACCATAATATTTTTACCAATTCCATATTGGAAATTTTTTATACTTTTTTTTCACAGTAAAGCTGAATAAAAATGGACTTAGCTATTTGTAAGCTCACAGGGACCCATAGAAACCAAAAATATACAAAACAAAACTTGATTTTTTGCAATTCTGATGCTTATTATTTACTGAAAATATTTTTTTATCAATTTCATATTATTAAATTAATTTTAAATTAAATTTAGAACAGTTTTTTTCTTTTGTAAACATAAGTAATTAATTGTTTTAAAGCTCAATAATTTATAGGTCTACAGTGGTTGAAAATATTACATAGGTGGCCCTAGAAAACAAAAATCTAGAAAAAGATCTTTTGGCATTTTAATTGAACATTATCAACTTTTAAAAAAAAATCAATTTCACATTGTTAAATTTTTATAATTTTAAATTATATCTAATAAAAAATTTTCCTCTCAAAAATATTATATAATTAAATTTTTTAAAATTTAAATATACTTAGCTATTTGAGATCCTATAACAACATTTCCAATAGATTGAACATTTTCTACAGAAAATTTATGCATTTTTTTAAAAACTAGTGATTGTCTGTGTGGGTGGGTGAGAGACATAATTTCTAGACAAGTTTGCAGATTGGGTAAAAAAAAAAAAGCATTAAAATACTTTATCATTATTAATTAAATGATTTATAATATGTCCAGATCTTAGTGAACTATCTTTTTTTAGTCTTTTAGACAGGAATTAATTTTGTGGGCACACTTTTATTATATTTTCAATGAAATGGATGGCTGAAGAGTTGTGTGTTGGAGTAGTTTGAAGCCTGTCCATTAAAGTATGAAGATTAGCTATCTTAATATAAAGCTGAGCACTGATTGTATGTATGTGTGGAGATAGTAATCTGGACCAACTGATGATTGCTGGTTTAGCATGAAATACATATATTGGTGATTATTTATCTTTTCAACATGTGTATGGCCAGGTGGGTCAGCAATACGAGATGGATGGAGAGCTGAAGATCGTATGAAAGTCTGAGTTTGAATCCCTTATACATTGTATTTAATAAATTTATGAAAAAAATAAAATGTTATTTTGTAAGCTTTACATTTATGAAATCAATAATAATATCTAAAATTCATTTTCTGGCATAATTACTCTCATTAGCCCAAATATAGAAGAGCCTAAAGTCCTTAGCTTTGTCAATTTTCTTACATAATATCTATGATTTTTGGATCAATTCTTAACTGAATAAAGTAAAAAAAACTTTCTCAATTTAGTTAACTGACTTAGAATTTTTATGCTGCATTTGCCACTTGGTTGCTCAGTATCACATGTTTACCTGAACAACAAACTATATGATTAATATTTATGTAATAATATTATCATACCATTAACAAAATTATTTAGATTGTATTAACAAAAGGCAATAAAAGTTGCAAAAAAAATCTATAAGTGTCTATCCAAAATTGTTAATAAAAATTGATGTTATTACAAGTCTTTGTGTATAGGACACAAAAGAAAAAGGCTTATGCCATAGCAGATTAAGAATTCTTCTCTCGTGCATTCAACTTATAATTAAGCTAGATAGACAACCTGGATTGAAAGCTATCTTACTATTATTAGTTTAATTGTAAAAACTTAAGTTAATCTTCATTGACCAACTGTCATTGTAATATAATGCATTCTTCAGCATAGTTAAATGAGATGTCATGCTCTTATGAGCATGAATTCATAGTTTATTATTTGCTTTATAATTCTGTAATACATATGGAACATAAAGATATCAACAAATGAGTAATAAAAAATCATCACTCAGTCTCTCTTGTTTAAATATTATGTTTAATTAAAATGTTAATAATTTAGACATGCACTAATTAGTAATGTGATTTTTAAAAAAAAGATTAATCCCATTTGATAACTTAAATATGTAATTTATGATTTATGTATAATTATAAAAATATTAAATCAGGAAATTTAATATTGCAATATGATATTACTTATTAATACAATTTGACTAACATAAAAATTATATTATAACTATTAAATTTATCAAAAATAAAATATTAATTAAAATTAACCATAATTTTTTAGAAAATTCTTTAATCATTAAAAGTACAGTTATATTTTTATAGATAATGTTTTATTATTGTAATTAATTAATAGAATTTTGTTTTATTAAAGGCAGTTTGTTGTTAACTGAAAATTATTATCATTTACACATCTCATAAATGGATATGGTCACAGTTACACTTTATTGACAAAAGATATCGGATGGTGATAATTCAAATTTATGCCCATCATGTTGTTCTCTAAAGAAAAAGTATTTTTGTTTAATAGCAGAGAAACTTTTGATTAGACCAAATAATATTTTTCAGTTGTCAATTAAAAATGAATATGTTATGGTTAATTTAGATGTGGATATAGAAATAAAAGGAACCTGCATATTTTAATATTCTTTAAAAAAAATACTAGAATTATATCAAAGCTTCCAAATGAAGGTGCAGCAGAATTGGAAGTATATTTTGATTAATAAAAATATGTATTATATATCTGTAATATCTTTTATTTCAAAAATCAAGAGAGAAAATAGAATAAGAAAGTTACTACCAATAGTTTAATCCCAATCTTTAGAAACATTCTAATGGCTTTTAGCTAAGAATTTGCAAATTATTTTAAAATATTAGCACGCTAAAGAGATGAATCAAACTTGAGTGTCAATAGAATCAGTATTAAAATATATATTCTATTAAAAACAATTGCAAAAATATCAGAAACAAAAAAAAAAAAAACAATTGATTAAAAATATTCTACTAAAACAATGCAATATATGCAAAAAAAAAAAAAAAATAGAAACATGAAAATACTTAAAAATAAATTACTTTAAAAAATCCGAATATTTTTAATTTTGTTATATGTCCATAAAAAAGTTAATAATAATATAAGTGGCCAAAAAAGGCTACAAAAAGGATAAGTACCAATAAATAAAATAATATATCATATTGGAAGATACTTATTTTAACAATTAAAACAGAAGATAGCTCTATTACTAAAACAGGAATGGCATGTGATGCATATTTTAAAAATAATTATCTTGATAATAAATAGGAAAAATACAAAGAATCATCTAATTGTGACAATATCATTTGAATTTCATGCATTTCAAATAAACGGCCAAAACCTACAATGAATCTATGGATTGGAATCATTATATAAATGGAAGAATGTTGTTAGTAATACTGCAAATGTATATGACAACTAATAGAATGTAATAGTTTTTTAAAAAAAAAAAAAATTAAAAATACAGATTTATTAGTCTTCTTGGGTCTTATAATTTATTTATTAAGGACATTGCAATTTTTTTACAGAGAAAATTGGACTCAAGTCAACCAAGCTAATTAGCTGACTGTAAAAGTAATTATAGAATAGATCAAAAATAAATTGTCCATCTGCAATGGATTTCTAAATTGTAAAAAATATTTCTGCCATGATAAAATTCCTGCAACTTTGTGACATATGCATAGAATGTTATCAAATTTGGAAAAATATTTTTCAAATGAGTCAATATTGGTTACACTAGTCAAGAATGATAAAGGCTTACAACAGAGTGATACATGAAAAATAAAAAAAATACTGCTGTTTAATAGGAAATATTTTATGAATTAAAGTGGAAAGGAAATAAAAAATCAATATTTAAGTAAATTATTTATGTTTTAGAGTTGATGTGTTTTTGGGTTTTTTTTAAAAAATAATGCTTTAGATTTGCAGAAAATGTTTTAAGAAATATAAGATAAAAGCAAAATATTGTGATTAAAATAAATATTAAAAAACCAATAAAATTATTTTTTTAATGGCTTAAAAAAAGTGAAACCTGAGTTAAATGAAGTTAATTATAAATAAATTGATAGAATTATTAATAGAGATGAAAGCATAATGAATAAAATTAATTATGCATTTATTAAAAATAACTGTTTTAAAAGAAAAGTCTGTAATGAAACCTAATTCAGCACACTTCTTAAAAGATACAAATAAAAACATACATATAAAGTAAACAATCACCAAGATCTTTTTTAGTCAGAACTTGTCTTCATCAGTTATGCCACATCTGTGACACACATATCTTCATTATCATTTTGGATCTCTGAATTTGTACATAGTAGATCTTTATTTTTATGTTTTAAAAAATATGTTGATTTTGGAAGTATTATATATTGTAAATACTGCTCATGATCAGGAAAAAGTGGACAGTATTATATTCATGCTGAAATTTTAAAAAATCATTATCATCATTTTTAATTATCATTCCTTTGCAGGATGAAAGTCCAAGTTTAATCCTTTTATTTTATTTCTAGACTCTCTTCTTCACATCTTACCAGCAAACTTTTTTATTTCATCTACCCATCTCATATGAAGTTTTTTTCTAGCTCATATAAAGTCTATTGGCATCCAATTTATACTTTTAACTGTCCATATATTTTCATTTCTTTCCATAATATGTTCATCTCAGTCTTCCCCCCTAGTCTCTTAATATTTTTACTGATGTCAGTAAGATTTATTTTGTTATCCATATATTTAGTTTTGATTCTTTCTCATTACTTCTAACATACATCTCTCTATACTTGTTGAATGGTCTAAAATCTCTTATTATTCTACTATTAATTTTTAGATCGATAACTAAGAACTGGTAAAACACATTTTAAAAAAATCTTGTCAAACATTTAAACTTATTTCTTTTTAATTTTAAATTATTTTTATCAAAAGCAATATATCCAAGTTTAATTTTATTCATTACATTTTTTTCTGTATTAATAATCTAATCAAGATGTTTATAATTGTTAACTTATTATAATTGTTTATTGTCAATCTTTATTTTTTCTTTTGAGAAAATCTATTGAATATTATTTTAACTGGGTTTAGAGTTTATATCTGGACAAAAAATTAAATAAAAATTTATAATCAAATAAAAAATGATTTAATTAGAGGGGATTTAAACACAGATTTTCAAGCTCCCTTTAGCTATCCACTCCATCTTATATAACGGATACACAGTCATGTATATCGGTTATATAAGATGGAGTGGAACGAAGGGAGCTTGAAAGTCTGTGTTCAAATCTTCTCTAATTATATCTAAAGTTCAGTATATACATTATACTTGTATTCAAAAAAGCAACTTGTAAATAATCATTAATATTTATCTAGACTATGTTACTAAAATGAGTTTATTTAATTAAGTGGAATCATTACAAATTAATTATAAATTTGTGATTAAAAAATGAAAGTTGTAATTAGCAATGAGAGATTGAAAGTAAAATATATGGCTGAAGAAATGAAGAGATTATCACCAACCACACTAAAAGAAATAAAAAGATGAATAGCCTGGCTTCTCGAACAGATTACAAGACAGTACTGAAACTGGATTTTATAAAAATGGTAAAAGCTTTAGCGAAAGATCACGTGCAACTGGATAGATGGGGAAAAGTAATTTGTTGACTGGATAAAGAAACTATAGTTCAGGAAAAACTGGGCTGAATTCTGACGGACTGCTTTTCATTGAATTAATAAATTTGAAAATGATAATAATATAAATGTAAAATTACAGTGAAATATCAATTAATATATATAAAAATTTACCATTTTAATATTTTGACCAAAATAAAAATTTACGCTCTATTGTCATAATTCACTTTCTAAAGCAGATAAAATAACAAAAGAAAAAAAAAAGAGTAAATTGTATAGCAAATTACAAGTAACAACGTAAATGTGCAAACTATCGATTATTTTAATTGCAAACTCAATTAAGAGATAAATTTTATGGACAAAGGTAAATTGAGTTTTCCTCAATTTACAACAACTATTGTTAAAAAATAAAAAGAAATGCCATATCATGTTTATGCCTAAAGACTTTTGTTTAATCAATTTTTTAAAATAAAATGCAAGTTAAAAAATTATATTTAAAGTTCAAATTTTATAACCTATCTATTTATATAAAAGAGAGTGACCTGATTGTTTACACTGGTAGATAGTTTCCATAGAATACAATTTGACATATAGATGTGTTGTTGGTGTTTCTTTTTAATTTGAAACATTAAAAAAAATTGAAAGTATCTTCCTACTTATCTGTTTTACAATATTAAAGAATAATAATAATAAGCAACCACTTGGAAAGAGTTTGGCCATTTTAATTCCAAGAAAAATAGATTAAAAACAAAAACTTCTAGAAATGAGTTTTGCAAAGACTACACAAATTAATGTACACATATAAAGCATACTAATTTATTTTTTCTGTTTACTTGATATTTAACTATATTTTCTTTTAAGTTCTTAAGCAGAAAACTTTTCTTACTGAAATACTTCAACAACATATTTAATTGTAGCTCTCCAATGTATCTATTCTCTACCATATCTTTCCAATGGAAACACCTGGTATTTCACTTCTTAAGAATGTCTTTGAAATCATCCTTATAGTGTAAAAGTAGACAATCGGTTATTCATAAACTAAGTTTGTCATTCTAATTTTCAGAAAGTAAAATGAATAAGTAAAATAGAAAGTAAAGAACAGTATGGTTGAAATACAAATACTCCATATGAATCACATGTTCTTTTAATCTGTATGTTTTACATCATGAAATGCCATTTTCTGCAAGGTTTTTTTTTTTTAAATAGAGTTTGAATATTTGTAGCTTTCCACTGTATTTTATCCTCAGCCACTTTGTTTAATAAAATATTTAATATTGCATCTTATTAGAATGTTAACTTTTATAATATAAAACTTTTCGTTTATTTTCTACTTTCAATACAATAAAATGAAATTTTCAAATAGTAAATTCAATGTCATAATATTTAGAAAACAATATTTTTAAATGAAATATTTTTAATGTCACTATACTATCTCGATAAAGAGTTCATTATCTCACTTTGTATACAATTTGAAAAATTAACAATAGTTCTATTTACAACTAATTTAATAAAAATAATTACATCACTATGATAAAATATATATCATCTAACTTAATAGATGCAACAGTGCAGTATAATTTTTTTTTACTTCAAAACCTATCTTTTTACCTAACTTCAAAATCTATCTTTTTAGCTAAAAACTTAATAAGATATTTAAAATGATTCATATTTCTCTTGTTAATCATCCAAATTAAAGTTAAAGTTCTTTCTTCCAAAAGTGTCTCACAACACTTTTCAGTGGGTTTTTTTATCATTAACTTTTAAATAAAAATTTGTAGAGATTGTATTAAACATTAAAAATTTACAGGAAATCATTTTTTCAATTGGAAGGATAAGCATTTTTGAATTGCAATATAAATTTAAGAACTAAAAAAATAAAGTTCTACTTTTTGCTTTTTAATCAAATCATGTTAAAACTGTCACTATCAAATCTACAAAGACATTGCTTTCAGCTTCATAAAGGTGTCTATAAAAAGTTTTAAGAATGGCAGAATTAACTGATAGTAAAAATTCTTACTTAATACTAGTTTTTATTTCAAGCATTTAGAATTTTAGATCAACAATTAATTTTTTTTTTCTTTGACAATATATGTAGAAACTATGAACAAACTTCTCTGACTAACCAATTATTTTTAAACACTACACAAAATCATTCAATAAATAAAGTGCTTTCATTAAAGTGACAAAAGAAATATATACACAGTGTCTTTATTCACAATATTGTTTTTGCTTAT
The DNA here is from genome assembly GCA_028023455.1 of Epiperipatus broadwayi. Lineage (NCBI taxonomy): Eukaryota > Metazoa > Onychophora > Udeonychophora > Euonychophora > Peripatidae > Epiperipatus > Epiperipatus broadwayi. Next base: position 355,465 of record JAQFVV010012448.1, on the reverse strand, counting down.
TTTTGAATATATAAAAAAAAGCATTCTTGAAAATTCTTTTGATATTGTTCATGTAATAGATAACAATAACATTCTATAATAACTATTACAGTTTTTTATTTTTTTGAACTGTAACAAGAGAAGCCTTCTTTAAATCAGATAAATTAACTTCATTTATCTATTTATTCCTAATAAATTTTTACAGTTCTGAAGGTAACACTTTGCCACCACATAATTAACTTCATAGATGTGTACTCAGGACTCATATAGTCTCTGTTCAAATCTACATAATCTGATAGAATCAATATATCATTAAAAGCATCCATAAACATTAAAACCTAACATCTCCATGGATACAAAATATTTTTTTTATCATACAAAAAATGCTATTTACTGCTTTAATAAAATTATAGTATTCAGGTCATGTGTTATCATCAATGTATCAAAAATAACAAGTGATTAGTAAATGGTATATATTCTTTGTATTTTTATTTATCAATCATTGGGTTGATTAGTTTCTGAATACCCACATGTGTTGATTAGTTTTTGAATATCCATGTTTAAATTTCTATTTCATTTATAAAGCTTCCATTCATTTTATTATACTTCCAAGTTGTTTAAGTCTATAATAATCAATCATTAAGGAGAGTGTCATTAATGAATACAATATCAGTCTGGCTTATTTCTTAAAAGAATTCATGCTTCAATAAGTAATAGGCATAAATCTTGAATTGTCTATTTAAAACCCCAAATTAATATCCATCAGCCATTTAAATAATGATGAATAGCAATATCTTCCAAAAAGTGAATATTCTAGTTTTTTTCCATCAATGTGTTTATAATATGATCTATCTTTAATGTATCAATTTACCCTTGAGATTTTTTTGAAACAAATGGTATCTTATATTGTAATTTTTAAGTATGGTGTAATATACTACTGAATAACTAAAATTGGCTATGGATTATTTACCAAAAAAAAATTAAGCTTCTTACTGATCTGAAAAACTTTTAAGGTTTATCTGATCCAAACTTCTTGAATCTAGATTGAAGATATAGCAAGTATATAAACTAATCATTATGATGATCTGATAGTGTGTTGCATAGTTTAATGTAAAATTTGCCATATACATTACAGACTGGCATAAATCAAAATTAATTCTTGCTGTATTTTTGAAATAAATAGTTTACTAGGTTCTGTCTGAGTTAATGGAGCTTAAGTCGTTTTCATTGCCTAATAAAAATAATTTTTATTTATAATCACATTTAAATAGCTATTGCTTTTCCTATTTTTATTTTTATTATTTGCCTTCAGTGACTTTCTGACAGATTTTATCAGTTATCATCCTGTCCACATTCATGAATATTCTTAAGAAAATATTATAAACCTGTTCAATTTGTCCCCTTCCCCCTCCCAGATTTAAATAATGATTTGACAGTTAACAATTCTTTTATAATAATGTACTGATAATTTAATTTCTTTGCTGATATTTACATTAAATTTAAACTAATCATTAAAAATCATTTTTAAAAGCCACAAAACGGTTTTTTTAAAGTATTCAACATATATACAAGTGAACATGATTTATACAAATTTTGCAGTTTATTGTTTATATTAAGCATTTATTGTTATTTCCAATATTTAGACTAAATTCCAGTAATTATCTGAAACTTAGATTAATTAACAATATTCTAAATTTATTCACTTACCTTTTTTACAGTATATAACTTGACCTTTCCTTAAGACTAATAAGTATTTTCATTATAGTTTTTTTTTCCTTCTATTTCTTTTATATAATAAGTTTATTACATACATTAAAAAATTACTTTATCAAATAATAATAATAATATGTTTCAACAATATATTTCATTTACCAAACATTGTGTTACATAGGTTTTACAAAAGTTGTACAAGGATTTTACCAGGGTTACAAAGGCATTTCATGTATAATGATTGTTTGTTAATATACAAACTTGATTAACATTACTGATTACAGTAATAAACTAATCAATAACATTTATAATTGTACATGATTGTTGTTAATGATGCTTTTTTTTTGTACAGCATAGTATTGGATATATAAAAGAGAAATGTTCATAACTTTTAAATTAAAGTTAATTTGCCTTGAGCTTGACGGGTCTGGTTACATATCCTTCTGTGGTATTGAACTATTATAATGAGTGTCTGGAAGATAGTTTTCATGGAACTAGTTGTATTATAAAGCAGATGAAATTTCCAAACTCTCTAATAAATGTTGTTATCCCACATTTTTAGATAGCCCGATTTATCTATAAATGTGGATGGATGACTTCTAGTGTTGTTGTCTAATAAGGATGTGCAACATATATACCAAAAGGCAACAAGGTAAATGTGGCTTCATGTTCTGCAGGAATGTATAATCTTTGCAAGGAGTGGTTATGTGGTAAATGGAAGTAGCAGGCTGCCTATATGCATTAACATAATTTGCTGTATTTAGTGTTTAGCAGTTATTGTGAAGGTTGAATCCCCTCAGATTTGTGGCATAGCCAGAGAATGGGTTAATATTGTACAGATAAATATACTGCAGAAAAAAAGATATTGGAAGCATGTGCAGATTGAGTCTAATTAGGAAGTCAAAATACTTTGGTTCCAGTGCTCATAAATTGTCAGAGAAGATAACTGTCATTTATTTGAAGCACAGAAAGGATGTAATCATTTCAAGGGTCTTGATAAAGCAGTTATATGTTTGCCAGTAAGTATACTAGGAATTGTGGGAGAGGCTGATCTGGATGGTGATACAATTGAGCAAAAATATCTGTAAAATATGGCATTGAAAGAGGAGGTTTATCTGTAAGGGTTACTTTCAGCAGGTTCTGGATATTTTAGAACTGGTTAGTAATAGCTGCAATTAAGTTATGGTATTTTGTGTATAAAATACCTGATTGCTATGCAAGCCTAGATTATGTTAATTTAGCTGTTTATGGATATCAATACAGTCCTGTAATCCCAGATCAATTTATTGCACGTGGAGTTGATGGCAAAAATGAATATATTTGATAATGGGTGCATAGTATGTGATATTTGTCATAGCAAGAGTATTGAACAGGTGTATTTTGAAGTAAATGGACAGATATGCCTTAGAAAGTTATTGGTAATTTGCAGTACAGAAACTTGTAACTTGGTTTGCATTGTGAGTTTCATACTATGGAAGCCTTTTTAAAAGGGAAATCCTAAGAAAAAAGTGGGTTTCCTTGGAAAATTTGGTAAACATCATTTCTTTGTGAATAAAGTCCATGCAGTACTTTTTAGGGATTAAAATGCAGTTTGAGGCTGCTGTGTAGACATTAACAATGGTTTGCAATATAGGGAGTTCTTTTTGAAAAGGAAGGAAAAAATTGATATCCATGTAGGCTATGTAGGAATGTATTGCTGGTTGTGTGGAATTTGGATTCTGGTAATTTTATTCTATATTTGTTGTAAAAATGGATTTATGTAGAGTGTAAAAAGTAATGAGCTTAGAAATGACTCTTGTGAAATTGATTTCATGGTATTGAAAGATTGAAGGATTTCTACCATTAAGAAGGATTGTGCAACTCATGATTCAGAAGGAGGTTGGTAATTAGGTATAATAGAGTAAGCAGGACAGTGGTGTTGGTTAGCACTTGAATAAGTAGGTTAACTGAGACAGAATTAAAAGCTGATTGTATGACAAGTTGGACTGAAATGATACTGTGTTTGTTATCTTTTGAAGAGACCTTATAATTGTCATAAATAGGGCTGCTTGGCAAGTGGAGGAGTCTTTTTTTGGAAAATAGTAGATGTGATGATAATAGAAGGATGTGTGGCCCAATTTGATTTTTGATTACTTTTTTATGTATTTTAATGGCTCATGGGCCCATGTAGATAGGCTGAAGGTTAGTTAGATCAGATGTAGTTTCAGGTTTTTTATTGATCCTCTAAGATAGGAAATTGGCCAGATCACAAATATACAGTGCTGTGAAATGACTAAGATGACCCAAGATGAGTGCAGAAATTCCATGAGGACCAGGATGATGAGAGTTTTCCATAGTGGTGAGTTTGGCAGAAAGCTGGCTGATTTGGAAAGGCATAGTAGTTTTTGATGATCCAAAATAGTGTATTGATAGAGTGATTATATCATACGTCCAAAGTTTATTTTTAAAGTGTATGTATATAGGGTGAATCATATTATGTCAAGTACATAACTTATGTCAATTTGAAGATGAAGATATGTAACCCAATGCTCAGCATATGTATACTCTTGTCCATATGTGCTACTGGGTTAGGCAATTTTTATTTGTTTTTTGATCGCAGACATGATGATAAGTTTGAGTAAACCTGATTAACTGTTGGTGTATTTGGTGGGTGGGTTTAGTAGTGATGATTTGTTTATGTAACTCATTGGCCAATGGTATAAGATACAGAGATGAGGAATCTGTCATGTTGTGTTATCTATTAAATAATGATGTGTGTATAAAGGCAAGATACTTTTGAACTAGGTCTATAGCTAAGATAGCTTGTTTAACATGATATAAGATGCAAAAACACAAACTCAATAGTAAATAAGGGTTGCCTGAAATTTATTATGGTTACTGCTTGAGCAGAGTGGTCTGAGAATAAAGTGGGGTTAACATTAAGTTCTATTAAGTGATGCAACATTGGAGAATAAGAAACATAGGTTGGTCAATGTGGCATGCCAGTTGTTGTAAAAAGTGTTTGAACCAGGTGGTAAAAAAAATCCTGCATTTATTAGTGGGAAGTTTAAGAGATGAGCCCATTTATTTATAAAAGTCAGGTAAACCAGATTAAAATCAGTTGCAAAAACTGAATTAATGGTTAGGATAATATATGTGATGATTGTAGGGCTGGGGCTAATATAGATGTATATTATGTTCAATGCTCCTAAGTGCCCATTAATTTATAGAATTTTAAATGACTTGAAGAAGAAGAAGAAAAGAAGAAGAAGAAAAACAACAACAACAACAACAATAGCAACAACAACAACAACAACATCATCATCATCAACAACAACAATAATAATAATTTTGTAATATTATTAGAATTGTATGATAAAAATACAGTATATTTAATATATTAACTGACATTATTTTATTAATGTGATAATTACACATATGCAGAAATAAAAAGTTGATTGAAAAAAAAAAAATTGATTGTTAATGTATAATCAGTTTAATATGGGATACAAAAATATGGCAAGAATACCTCTACTTCTTTTAATTATTTTTTTTAATAATTACTAAAATCTAATTTATTTATTTTTAATTTTCTATAGTCATCTTTTTGCCTCTCTAGAGTAGAGAGATTAAGCTTCTTGTACTTGAATATTAAAAGGAATGATGCATATTTTTACTTTCATGCGTTTTAATTGTTCTTAGGTTCATTTTAATATAATCACTTCACACACAGTCACACACATATATTATAATGGTCAGACTAATATATTTCACAATTTTATATTTTCTCTATTTATTTACATGTTATATGGGCACCATAATAAACTAACAAATATATATTTAAAACAGTATTTTATTCAATATAATAATTACACAGTTACATTTGTAATGGCAGGTTAAATTGCAGGAATATGAGTTATTCCCAATGGTAGAACAAACAATCTTACATAAACAAAGTAACAAATCATGCAATAATAATTTATTCATAAGTATAAATATTAATTGATGTACAATTTATTTTCTTTAATAAAATTAACAAATCATATAACAATTTATTTACAAAGTATAATCATTAATTAATATGCAGTTTATTTCTTTAACAAAATCTATTAATTTTTATACATCATAGTATCAATATATTCATAAATAATGTCACATTCCTTGTACCGCTAACCCTATTTTCAATAAACTTAAATGTAATTCTACGCATGTGTGAATTCATAAATATAACATTTCTTTGACTCGCATGTCTCCTAGTATTGCATATACATATGCTCTATATGATATTGACATCATCACTATCTTTATTACAATAATCATAAGGAATGGTCTTTTTAGATCCTATTCCTAAACATAACCACTTATGTAATAACAACAATAAAGGAATAACCTTTTGGTCTGAACCCTAACAGAATAAATCTTCTATATAATAAGTATAAGGATTTGCATTTTTGGTCCTAAACCTAATTTAATACAATTACAATTTATACAGGGATGATTCATTGTGGGATTAATACCTAACTCATCAAATTGATAGGATGAATGTGAACATATGTAAATTATTAATCATTGAACAAATAACTACACATAAATAAATCCATCTACATAAAATCCAATTCCAGTAAGTTTAACTATGATTGAACAAACGAGACTAATGAAAATAATTACTATCATTAATTATTTAATGTATGCGGGATTCGAACTCAGACTTTCATATGACCCTCAACTCTCCATGCAATCTCATATTGCTGACCCACCTGATTACACACATGTATGAAGATTGGCTATTTTAATATAAAGCTGAGCACTGATTGTATATATGTGTGGAGATAGTAATCTGGACCAACTGATGATTGCTGGTTTAGCATGAAATACGTACATTGGTGAATTTATCTTTTCAACATGTGTGTGATCAGATGGGTCAGCAATATGACATGGCATGGAGAGTTGAGGGTCGGGTGAAAGTCTGAGTTCGAATCCCACATACATATATATATATATATGCAGGTTTAAGTCTGTACAGTGTATTAATTTTATAATTGATTATGGTTATTTGAGACTTAGGTAATTTACATGTGTGCATTGCACTTACATGAGCATCATTATTTTTTTGGCCTTTCCTCTTATTAATAACGTATATAAAATTCATAATCTTGACATACATATGTGATATATAATAATTATTTTTTCCTTTAAAAAATAATCGTGACAAGTAAAGTGAAGTTATTACACATCCATTACTTTTTTTAATTGACAGGTTTTTTTTTTAATAATACCCAGATAATAAGCCTTATTTACAAATTCTGGATTATTTAAAATAAAATACAAATCACTCTTTAAATATAAGACTCACCACAAACAAAATAACTGTTATTTACTTCTTTTCTGACAAATATTAAATGTCTGGTTAGGATGATAATAGTAATTTTAGTCTTTTTTAAAAAAATAAGCCTATTTCTTCATTTCAGTTGGAGTTATTTAAAATATAGTTCAAAAGTGTTCCAGATTAGATCTAACTAATTGTTAATAGTCTTTTCCCTTTTTATTCACAAGACAATCAATCCTAGGATGTGAATAAAATAATATTCTCTTCTGATACAAAAGAAAAGGAAAAACTGATTTTTACATTCAAATCTTAGTTTCTTTTTTTTTTTTAAACCTCGTTTTAGTTCTTTTTAAAAAAAAAATTTGCATAGACTTAACATAGAAGAAAAAATATGTTTTTATTTATTGAAATGAAAAATTGATTATTCATTTTAATATATATTATATATGTATAAATATTTCTAAAAAACATATAGATACTTACACATCCACAAGTTTTAGTTTTTTGTTTTTTTTTCAGCGAGTCTAATGTTAAATCATATAAATTAATATTCTAACTTTTTAATAAAAACACTAAGAACAGTTAGGATTGAAAGTTCTAATTCTATAAGACATACCTTTTTTTTGGAAGGATTTAATCTGTTTTTGATTAGAAAAACCTTAATATAAGTATATTCTATACATATATTGATGATGTTGGATTTGTAATTAAATAATTCTGTTATTTTATCTGCCTTTATAAAGATCACTGAAACACATGTAAACAATGCAAAAAGTAGATTGTTAACTTTCAGATTCAGTAAAAAACAATTGTGACATATATATAGCAAACAGTTATATTTTGAAATATTAGAAATATCCATGCATATACATATATAGATACATATTTTACAGAAAATCAGGACATTGTAGCTAGAACCTCTGCCTGCTATATACCTGACCTGTAATTTAAAAGTCTTGAGGCTTGAAAATATTTTCAGATATTAGAGGCTTTCCAGGAATGTTTAGATTTTTTTTCTATAGATAGATCAAAATTAATTAGCCTAAGTCAATAAATAGGTAGATATTCAAGATTATAATTTTAGTGAATAAAATAAGAATAAACAATTTTTAAACCTTCACCAATTATCTTGTAACTATTGTATTTTTCTTCAATCTTATTTTTTATTTAAAAAATAAACATTTGTCTTTTAGTGAGTTTTTAAAGATTGTTTTATTTATTACCTTATATATATATATATTATGAGGGGCTTATAATTTACATCTAAAACTATTTATTACCTTATATATATATATATTATGAGGGGCTTATAATTTACATCTAAAACTCCAAGTATATAAATTATACTTGTATTCAATCAAATATTATATATATATATCAATGAATGAATAATGCTTGTTTAGGTATAGTCATTGAATACAAATCAATGGAGAATGTTTCAACAGCACCAACCATATTTAGAAACGTAAAGTATGAATCTAGAAACATAGGTAAAAGATAATCTCTGTGGCTTGATTCAGACTTTATGTTTTTATATGTGTGTATATAATATATACAAGATTTAAATAATAAATCATTTAAAAATGTCAACCCAGTGCAAAAATCTCTCTAAGAGTACCTACTGAGAAACAGTAAATATATATATATATATATATCACTAAATATATATATATATATATATCACTCACCAGACTTTCCAATTATCAGATAATTAGCATTTTACACGTTCGACTTTTGTGTCTTATTCTCTAGCAAAGAATTGATAGATATGGATACTTTTTGTCTTACAGTATTGAGTGGCTTAATAGTTTGGTTATGGACTAGTTGTTTGAAAGAAATATTTTAAGATTTTGAACTTGAAAACATTTCCTAGTTTATTTATTGTAGACTAAAAGTTCAGGTCATAAACATAGCAGGTATTTACACTAATCACAATACCATGGAGTTCTTATATCATCATTATTTTATCAATCTATTGCAAAATGAAGTTATGTCTAGGTTAATTCATTTAAAAATCCATAGCCTTTCTTCTCTACATCACATTATCAAACTTCCTAGTCCCTCATCCATCTCACATATAGCTTTTTTTTAGGTCTTTTGTAATTTCTTGGGATCTATCTACTATCATGATTTCTAGTATTATTTCCAATTCAGTTCCATTTCAGTGATATTCTTTTAATAATACAAATGATGTATGTATGTGCTATCATTCAAGTATTTCACTTTTTGATTCTTTTTTGTTACTCCAACATATGATATACTCTCTTTATAGCTTGGTTAATAGTCCTTAATCTCTGCATTTTGTTGTTCTGTTAAATATACATGGTTCAAATCCCATAAGTAAAAATTAATAAAATATATTTAATAAAATATTTATTTTCAAACATTTTTTTTAACATTAAGTTATTTCTAGCAAAACCACTTCATCCAAGTATAATTCTATAATTAATTTTATTTGTTTCCATTTGAATTCATAATTCTACTTTGGTATCTATAATTGTTAACTTCTTTTAATTCAAGAATATTTTTTTAAGAAAAACTTTTGAACCTTATTTTAGCATTTATAGTCATCATCATCATCATCAACCATTATCAATCCACTTCAGGATAAAGCCTCTCCAAGTTCAATCCATCTCTGATCTTTAGCTTCTCTTCTCCACATCACCCCTGCACTTTCTTATTTCATCCATCCATCTCACATGTGGTGTTTTTCTGGGTCTTTTACAATCTCTTGGAATTCAGTTTAAGATTTCAATTGTCCATATATTATCATTTATAGTATTTATCTTTATTCTTAATTTTTTTATTTTTATCTAACAATTATTGCAACAACTCCTGAAGTTTTGAAGATTATATGCAAAAACAATAACATCATTTGCAAAATTTATTTAAAATAATTTTTATGTATCTTTATCCCCTTAGTTTTCACTTTAAATTACAAGACTTCTTATAAGACTACTATGTATAAAATCACACTGTTAGACACCTTTAATAATGTGGAACTTCTTAATATCATCACAATCTAATCACTGCTGTTGCATTGTGATAAATATCCTTCAGAATATGATAATATCCTAAATTTATTTCTTGATGATTGAAAGCTTTAATTATTATAAAAGTGTTTAAACACTGTATAATCAAATTCCTTCTTGTAATATATTACCCAAAACAACAACAATTTTGGTCACTTCTATAATTTCTCTCACAGATAAATGTGATCTATTGTGCTAAAACACAAGTTTCAATCAAATTGAGCTCTTTTAAATTTTGTACATATGTTAGAAATTGATGGTAACACAAGATAACAATTAAATATTTCAGTTTGTTTTTTTGGTTTGAACTGGGATTGGTGGAACAAATTTTGAATGTGTTGATATCAATTCAGTAAATTTACAATGATGTGCATGAGAAGGCACTAAAAATATTAATGATTAATTAAAATAGCAATAAAAACAAATCTTACTTTTAATTAATTGTAAATGTTGCTTCTTTTAAAACAGATAAAAAAAAATTTTAATTGTAAAATTTATTTTTTAAAAATATTTCTTTAATAAACAGAATAATATTCAATTGATTTTTAATGCATGGCAAATTTTCTTTCAAATATACAACTGAAACAATATTTTTATTCTTCATTTTAAATAGAATTATTTGCAAAAAAATCTAAATACTAAAAAAAATTAAAAATAATATATATATATATATATATATATATATATATATATATATATATATATATATATATATATATATTGTAACCATATATTTTAGTATAAAATATATTAATTGATGTAACTAGTATAAAAATTTCTCTTTCTTCTTTTGGTGATTTGATTGGCTTGAGCTGCACTTTGAACAGATTACTTTCTTATATTATTTTAATAAATTTAAGTTTGCTTCTTCCCATATACTAACTCATATCAAAACGTTTAACTTTTTAAAAATTTGACAACACATAAAAATTTGGTAAAATATTATTAAAAATAATATTTTGTTTTATTTGTTTAAAATGATCTTAAATTATTATTTCCATTGAATTAAAAAACCATTTGTTCAATTAAAATTAATTATTAAAAATAAATACAGTAATTACGTATGCGTCTCAATGTAAAAAGAAAAGAGCGCGAATTTCTAAGAGAAGATTGTCTGATAGTTTGCTTTTGGAGGGAGAAAGAAAAGAAAATGGTAAAGGCAAATGGTGTAAATTTGATAAGCTTATTTTAAAATAGTTAATAAGTAAACGGATTACCACAAAATTTGCTATAAACATAAATATAACATAGTGGTAATTAATTATAAGATGAATTGCTAAATTTAAAAGTCTGTTCAAGTCGGCTGGCCAAGTGGATCGAATCACCGGTAATAATTTCCAATATTACATTTTTAAAATGTCGGAGCTTCCCAGTTTAAGTTTGAAAGAATTAAATACAAGATTTTGGTATGTTTTGAAATATTTATTATTCTACAATTTGGAAAAATTAAATAAGTGTTTTAATTACAGAAGTTTTATGAATATGAGAATTTGTTTTTTAAAAAGAAGAATTTTAAGTTAAAGTAAAGCGTTAAAGTTATCAAAATATTTTAATATTTCCGTTTTTTAATTCTAATAAAATATAATATTGATTGATATTTAACTTTACAATGCCAGTAATATTTGCTAGTTAATTTGTTTAACATTTGGATAATAAACAGTTTTCAAATAATTAATCAAAGCTATTTTATAATTTTATCGTCGGTTTGAAATGAATAAATTAATTGCTGTAATTAGTATTCCTGGATTAACGCGTGGATAAATAAATACTTGCATGGATGTGATAAACTTGGAACACTTTTGATAGAGAAATGTAGAGATTAATAACTTTATGAAAAACATTTTCATTTAAATTCTGCGTGTCATGTTTTTTTTAAATTGTTTCATGTTTATGTAGCCACGTAAAATCGTTAATCTAATATTGCTTATAATAACTAATCAAATGGATAGAATTGCATGTATGGAATTTAACTACAGTTATAGCTATTACCTCGTATACTTATTATTCTACACATCGTACATGGATTCCACGGATCACATTAGGAGTTATAAAATGCTATACAATCCAATTTGTGATACACACATCTGCTAAAATTCATGTATTGAACTATAAATGCTATACATTTAGTTTTATCACACACACACCGTTAAATTTTATATATTTGATGAATAATACATTAATTTAATTTTATCGTTATATGAACTTGCATGTGAAGTTCAAAAGTTATATTTATTAAGTTTAAATTAATAGGGGTTGAATAAAATATTTATTCAAGAGAATAGCGCTTGCGAAAAAGCTTAAACAGTACTTAATGAATTCATGAGATATATCAATCTTTATGAGATATTTTGTGAGTCTTTCCAGATTTATATTCCTATGCCAATATTACTTATATTATATTACACATGTTTATTTTAAGCAAGATAAGTAGTACATTAGTTGTCCTGATTAGCGTAACATTTTATTATGCAAGAACCCACATTTGCTAAAGTGTTAGTGTATTCTGAATAGTCAGAAGAACTGAGGAGGATGATTTTGCACTTTAATGTGAAGTAAATAATAATGTTGTTTTAGAATGTTAAAGGGCTTTAATCTGTGCTGGTGGTTAATCCGCAGATTATTTTAATTGCCATTTTTGTATTTTACACACATTCCTGCGCTGGTGGTTAATCCGCGGAATTGTGTGATTATACGTATTACTTTATGATGGTGCTCTTCCGATCTCACAAAACGTTTAGTATTATTTAATTCCTACGTGTAGATGAATGCATCCACAGGAATATGTTTTGCTTCACAGATATAAGTTGGGCAAAGTATTTTAGTTAATCTGCTAAATCATCTTCTTCATTTGTAAGCATAATTTATCGGTTAGATTATTAAATGGTAGCAGGACATTCTATTCAAGTACTTCATAATAATTAACTGTTGGTTGATTATTATTTACCGGAACGTAAGTTTAAATTGTCACTTTAATTAATGATTACATTATAGCTAAATCATACAGACATCATATTATTTATTATATTATTATAGGTGTACAGTAGGGATTTATTGAATCTGGAAATGACGTTAAATATTTCATGAGTTTGATGCTGAATTTCGTATAATCTCATCAATATTCATTATATTAGATTGAAATAAGGTATGATTAGATTTTAAAACTGTACCTATGAGATGTTATTGAAGAAAGTCAATGGAATTATCATTTATTTATTTTATTTGTTTATTTATGTTTTATTTAGAATATTGAAATTAATTACTTATTGTTCATAAATTTGTAAATAAACGTTGATTTATAATTAAACTTACTGTGCCGTTGCTATGTGTCATTCATAACATCAGAAATCATAAACTTTGGATAGAGCATACATTGAAGAGCATACATTGAAGTACATATTATTGTCTACATGATATAAGAGTTTATTAATATTTTTGAGAAAACATTAAGATGCTTTTCGTCTTTGGTAGTTTATGATTGGTAAGGTACAATAAAATCCCATTTACCTTTTCCATCATTGTGGCTTTGCGTAGTTGATTCTAGTATAAAATACAAATTAATTATTAAACTTGTGAACAGATTTACCAAATAATGATATGATTAAATATATTTACTTAACGTTTTTAAATTGTCATTTGTCAGTATAATAAGAGTCTCAGTAATATGATAAACTATAAAATCAGAACCCAAGTATTTATATTTATTTATTGCAAAGCTTTACCTGGACTAGCATTCGTATTAAAAATCATATAGATGGTTTAAAATTTCATAATCTTATGTAGTTCCACAAATTACGCCATCTTGTACATGGTCGGCCATCGGGTCTCATACAATAAAAATCGCAAATTAAGGTTTAAAAGTAATAACATTGCACTTATAATTTGTTTAATGTGTTTTATAATAATACTATGATAGGTCTTCGCGGTATACCCTGGCTGCGATCAAATTAAATTGTAAAAAGTTTATGTTAGATCATTAGTTTGGTCTGTAGTTGTGGTCTTTGGTGCATAAAATAGATAGCATGATATGCTTTTGGATACAGCTCTTAATAGCTGACAATGTACAGCAGGAATTGATTAGTGATCGAAGTTACAATTCCTAGTGCACTTATATTACGTAATTGGGACCACACAATTTGCGGTTACAATTTTTAGTGCCGCAACGTGTTCATACACGATAGGTAGTTGAGAGGGCAATGGCCTTCGATGGCCATTAGCTGGCCATCAAGAATTTACGGTTACAATTTTGGTGCCCACGTTAGCGCTAAATTGTATAATCGCAAATCGTTGATCAGCTAATGGCCACAATAGGCCATGCCTCTCAACTCATGTCGTGTATGAATCGTTAGCGGCACTCAAAATTGTAACCACAGAATTGTGTGGTCCACAATACGAATATAAGTGCATTAGGAATTGTAACCCGATCACCAATCACTGCTGCTGATCAGCTATTATAGACTCGTAATCCAAAGATATCATGCTATCTTAGTTTACGTCAAAGACTACAACACAGACCAAACTAATGATCTAACATAAACTCTTTTACAATTTAATTTGACTTAAGCATTAGGTACTACGTAATACCTATCATAATAGTGTGATAAAATATATTATACAAATTACAAGTGCAATGTTATACTTTAAACCTTGATTTCTTGATTTTATTGTATGAGACTCGATGACGACTATATTCTAAGATGGCATAATTTGTGGAATTATAAGATTATGAAATTTTAAACCATCTATTGTTTATTTATTGCAAAGCTTTACCTGGACTAGCATTTGTATTAAAAATCATATAGATGGTTTAAAATTTCATAATCTTATGTAATTCCACAAATTATGCCATCTTGTACATGGTCGGCCATCGGGTCTCATGCAATAAAAAATCACAAATCAAGGTTTAAAAGTAATAACATTGCACTTGTAATTTGTATAATGTATTTTATCACACTACTATGATAGGTATTCGCGGTACACCCTGGCTGCGATCAAATTAAATTGTAAAAAGTTTATGTTAGATCATTAGTTTGGTCTGTAGTTGTGGTCTTTGGTGCATAAAATAGATAGCATGATATGCTTTTGGATACAGCTCTTAATAGCTGACAATGTACAGCGGGAATTGATTAGTGATCAAAGTTACAATTCCTAGTGCACTTATATTACATAATTGAGACCACACAATTTGCGGTTACAATTTTTAGTGCTGCAACGTGTTCATACACGATAAGTAGTTGAGAGGGCAATGGCCTTTGGTGGCCATTAGCTGGCCATCAAGATTTACGGTTACAATATATATATATATATATATAAATTCTTTTATTTATTCTTCACTTAAAAGCCAAACAATAATGGTGTTCTTCAACTGCAATTAGGATTTTAAAATTTAATTTGAAATAAAAGTATGGGATGTCTAGAAACAATTACTTTTGACTTTGTAATACACAGTAAAACAAAGAACTCACTATAAAATATTGTAACAGTATAAAAAATAGGGGTTAATAAAAAAAAATCTGATGTTACAATGTACAACAATGAGGTAGCTATTTATAACAGTATGAAAATTAGGGGGGTTACAATGTCCCACAGGTGATATTTAATTTTATATTTTGTTATTAACTTGGAGTTCATGATGATGGAGGTTTTTTATCATCCCAGGTTCACCTCAATTTCCACACTGTTACAAATGACTACCCACTTGTAGGACATTGTAATCTCAGATTCTTTGTTATTAACCTCTATTTTCTGGAGTTACAATTGTTGCCCAATGTGAGGCTACTATTTTCCATACA
This sequence comes from Epiperipatus broadwayi, assembly GCA_028023455.1. Lineage (NCBI taxonomy): Eukaryota > Metazoa > Onychophora > Udeonychophora > Euonychophora > Peripatidae > Epiperipatus > Epiperipatus broadwayi. Next base: position 339,650 of record JAQFVV010012448.1, on the reverse strand, counting down.
GTTACAATTGGCATCCAATTTTGGGAGCTTGTAAACTCCCTAATTTCCATATTGTTATAATATATTATACTAACTTTATTTTTTTCTTAGGTAAAAATATTTATAATAATTTTATTATTTCCTAAAGCCTTTCCTTCTTCATAGATTTAATTGCATTTCTTATTTCTTTATTTAAAATGCTTTGTTAAAAGATGTAATAATTGTAGTAGTTGTTTTGCTTTCTGGTTTTTTATTACTTTAAATCCTTTGCAGAATGCTCCTGCACATATTCTAATATTATCTCTTCATTTAGTAATAATTCCACCTTTTCTTCTTATTGCTGAGACTTTTTTTCAAATACCAAAATGTTTTTATATAAATTTTAAACCTTTTTTTCTTTTATAGCTTTCCTTCCTCTTTTTTATCATTTTACAGAACTCCATAAGATTTGATACGTCTTAATAAATCATTTTTAAATATTTTAATAATTTCTTTTTTCTACATACCTTATCTTGTTTCAGTTGAAAATTTATTGGTGAATTATAGCTTTTTTATAACAGGAGAGTATTACTTATTTTCTTACTAATCTCAGTTAAATTTGAACTATCTACAAAGTCTGTCAATATTTTAAAATGATTAGCGAGTTCTAATTTAAGTCATTATGTAATGACCATCTCTTATGCTAAATCTATTAAGATTATTACAGTTTAAAAATACATATTTTGTTAGTCAAAATATAATTTAATTCTGCTGTATATTTCAATGACCATTTTTATTTAGCATTTTTTTAAAAGAAACAATTCACAATATACAATTTTTCTTTTTCTTCAAATTCCTTCAACTTTCATTTTTGTCACTGTAGCCAAATTTATCCACAACATTTTCATCTTTCAGCCATTTTCAAAATCTAGCATTAAAATCTTCCATGCCAATTTTAAAATGTACTTTGGTATGATCAAAAACATATTGAACATCAGCATAAAAAGCATCTACTTCTTTTTCGCAATGAGAACTTTTTGAACTATAATTCTGAATTATCTGTACTTGGTATCTTCCAATTAAATTGAATAACTATTTTTGGCACTCTGAACTTATATACTATCAATCTCTACAATGTTATTTTTTCATGTTTTTATTTATAATGAATCCCATTCCACTTGTGCTCCTAATATTTGTGCCTTTATAGTAAAGTATATCCACTGTTCATATTTTTCTCTTCACTTTTTCTTTTTATTTCACAAAGTCCAATAATGTCCCATTTTATATTAGATAAATTTTCTTCTAATTTATGCAATATTTTCTTATTCAAATATGATCTAAAATTTTAGGTATCTAAATAAAAGATCATCATTAAATGTTCATTTTTTGGCTATTGACCATTGACTTGTCTAATGATTTTACATTCTCTTTGAGAAAGGATCATGATAGAGTTTGTCTATTATGATGCACATATCTAAGAACATCATCCACACATATTCATTTGCATTCAAGAAAACTCAACAGACGTTTCAATTAAGAATTATCCAGCAACTGAGAAGAAACAACACAGTATTTCTTGATCTTAAACAGTTTAAAAACTATAAACATCTCAACTCTGAAGCACACTGTTAGGTATCCAATCTCTGTTCATTTAGTAAATGATTAATCATACAATAATAACAGCTGTAATGACAAAAATCTATGTAATTGTCATTAGAAATATATCCTACTCAGTTCTGTTAAAATCTCAAGAGTTTCCTTTCAATTAATTGAACAATTATTTCTGCACAGAGGTCCTAATATATATAATTTGTAAGATTAAAAAACATTAAGATATTTCTATTTTTATTTATTGGACTAACAAAATTTATTTATTTATTTGCTTTTTTGTGTGATTACTCTTACTTTTATAAAGGCTATTATTCTTAATACAGAATTAATATTCGTAGTATTAATATAATTGATATTTCCTAAATATTTACTTATGAATAGTAATTTTGTTCATATTTGAATCTATATAAATGACAAAGTTTTTTTATTATCATGTTTGCTCTTTTTCTAAAAATTGTCAGAAATAATTATAGTATAATATTATTTATTGCATTTTAAATAAAAGAATTAGGACATTTTCTTAGCAAAATCTATGGCAAAATATTTAAATCTGAAGCAAAACTGGAAATTCTGAAATCCAATATTACTTTTCTTACTGGAAGATAAAATAAAATGATAGTCACCAACTAGAAAAAAATAAACCCAGTAAATAGCATTCATTGTTCAACAGTTATAAGAAAAGTTGGAGAACTTTGTACTGAAATCAGCTAGTTAATTCTGTTATTTTATTTCATTCTTGTTGTTTAAATAAATTTATATCATAATTTAGAAATCTTCTAAGTGAAGATTATTAATAGTGTATAAAATATCAAGAAAGATAAAAGATTTTATTTCAATTTCTTATAAGTCATTTTGTATCAATTAGATGAGATATTTTTAATCTATGACGAAATACATTCTGAATTTGTACCTTTTTATAGTTATTTGAAATTATTTAAACTATTACTTGAATTAGTAAAATTGTCATATATTGTTATACTGGATTGATAACTTTGACTCCCATAGATACATTGATTTCTTATTAACTAACTTTTATTTTTACATTGGCTAATATCTTTTTGTATATTGCTATTTATAAAAAAAGCAATTTAATTTTTTTATTATTTTTATGTTCATATTATTATATCTTCTATATTTTGCTTTTTATAAATATTGATTTCGGTTCTTATAAGTAAAAAATGCTACTACGATTTCTATTTTTTTTAATCTTTTCTCTAAGAATTGTCAAAAAAAAGCCTTTTCTTTCGAACCTGATTTTAAAAAAATCACAATATTTTTATATTATTTGGGATAAACATTTATGAATGAAGAGAGTCGTGTGTGTATTTTTTTTAGTAAATGATTAGCCATGCTTGCTGTGACAAGTCTTGAAATTGAAAACTTTTCAAATAGAAAAAGGACTCGCGGTAAGATCCAGATTTTTGTCAAATAGTCTAATTTACTGTGGCAAAGTAAAAATATTTTTTGAATGTTTTTTTAAAGACTGACTCTACAATAATAAAATTACTCTTCATCTCCTCCTTTATCTCTAATTGTTATTGTTTTTGAAGGATAAATATTAAATAATAAACCACTACAACCAATCCAAGATATAAAATTTATAGAAAAAATATCCATCCTCCCTATTCTTCCACTATAATATTTAATTTATATGAGATGAGATGAAGTGGCAGAAAAGAAGAGGTAACAACAAATCAACAACAATATATAAATACAATGTATGAATGAAGAATGGATGAGGATGTAATTTTCTATAAATTACAATCGTAACTTCAAATAAAAATAATTATATAAAATTATATTATTAAATATCACAATCGGGTGGAGAGTTGGGGAAGGAGGAAAGTTGGAATGAATTTAAAAATAGTTTAAAAACGGGATAAAAATAAATGCTTATTTATATAAATAATAAAATTAATATATCTTAAAATCTTTATCCCAGTTTTAATATTTAAGATTTGTACAATACTTTAATAGTGACTTATTTTGAATTTAAACTTCAATAATCTTATTAATTAAATCAATTAGCATTAGAATTCATAATCAGAGAAAAGAGAAAAATAATAATAATAATATTGCATTTCATTTGTTTACATCAAAGCTGACATTTAGGTCATCTTATAAATTCTAAAAACAAAGAGTTAAATATGTGAATTACCTACATCACTTAGATAAAATGAAACTTATCAATGTGACCAGATTGTTAATGATTGTCGTAAATATCACATTGCTAATGAGAAATTGAATATTATTTTAGAATTTATTTTAATTATGAAATTACAATTCAATATGCCTATTATTGAGATTAACTAAAATTTTGTAAATCATGTCTTATATTTTTTCTATCAGTTATTGAAAGAATCCCTCTGTTATGAATTTCATAATTGATATTTTGGAATTTGGAATTTGCTAATTTAAAAAATGATTTTAACAGTGAAGAAGGAGGCTGAACTTCTTACATATTTTCATATATAATTTATTACTGATACTAAAAATGAATATGAGTTAATTAGTATGATTGGTGTTGTCAATATTCTTAGATTTCTCCATTTCATCATTATTTTAAAAAATATCAACTCTTGATCAGACAAATTATCTTTTTTTTTTTTAACTTTAGCTTAAACAGCAGTTGCATTACTGTTTAGTTCTAAGTTATTATTAAGATTTATTTTTATTTTTGAGTTATTTTTCAACTGAACTGACAAACTAATATAATTAATAGGATTTAATTGAGATAATTACAAAACTTGTATCATCATTACTGTTAGTTAATCTTATCCTTGGATAAAATATTTCAAATTATTTTGAATTGCATTTAATATCTAGATAAAATAAATATTTTTACTAATTAAATGAACTTAACTCGTAACTTGAAACTTTCTTTAATTCCTGAAGCTCTAATTTAATTAGTAACACGAAAAAATAACTTTTTCAGAACTGAAAGCAAAGAGCACACACGCAATAATATATAATTCTCTTTACCTATTTCATCAAATACTAATTGCATTTCTTCTAGATCATAAACTCTATCTAACATTAAAGCATGTGTAAAACGATAGATGTCTGTTATATACCTATAAGGATGTTTATTTGTTTAGAAAACTATTGTCTTAAACATTGATTGTTAGAGACCTATGTAGTTAAGCTTAGTTTTAGAGTGACAGACTTGATAACTAAAGCTTCTTAGATCCAAGCTCAACCTGCCATTTCGGTGTTTGAGTGATCGGAGTAACTAATCATTTGATTAGTTTATTTTTTTCATTTTGTCAATATTTGCTAGATTTTTATATTAATCATTAATGAAAATTATTACAATGTAATAATCAAAATTTTTGTGTGACTGGGTAGTTGTAAAGTATCTTTAGTTAACAAATAAATATTTGTATAAATCATTTCAAAATTTATTTAATTAGATTAAATTAGCTTCCATTGTATTCTCTCTTTTATCTTTCTTACTCCTTTACTACTACTTCTAGTAGTAATAGAAATAATTGGACTAACCTTGCATTAATAATTGCATTTTTTCTCTCTCATCTTTATTATTTTCAAAACTTTTACCAAGGTGAAAAGATGGGGGCAAATTGGAATTTGGTGACTTTGCTTTTTAAAGTTTTTTCTATTACTTTGATGCAATAATAGGAATAAAAGAAAAATCATGTTGGCACTTATTTAAGAAATAAATAAGTGCCAAAATGACATATTGAGCACAACAGTTTCAAACATTTATCAATCCATTTTTTTTTTTAAATTTTATTCAGCTGAAAATCAATCCCAGGAATCCTTAGTTTTCGTGTGTGACAAAATCTCTTCTTGAAGAGTAAGTCTCTGATAAGAAAATATTTTTTATTCTTTATGACTAACATTCAATAGTTTTCAGAGGGGGTGGGGGTGAAAGTTCTATTTTTAGTATTTATTTCTAAACTTTTTTATTCTTCTATGAACACCAGAATCATAATTTACAAGATGGCATTTATTTATATTTTCCACTTATGTATTACTGCTTATGTATATTGTTAAGGCTATTCATATATGGTGTGGCTGAAAAGTTCTCAGACCCATATAGCTATTTAAGTTAGATAGCTGAATTTGAAGATATATAAGTGTCTGAAAATTTCACATTTTCTACTTAATAGTTAAGTATCAGGTAAGTGCTGGCTTTGAGTTGGTATTTTAGATTTAGTATCTGAAATATCCCAGCACCTCACTGAGGAAAGCCAATAGCTTGAAACTGGTTTGAGAATGGGGATAATTTCTAGATAGAGTTTTTAAAAGCTTTCTCTTGCAACATTTATCAATAAAGCTTGTTAGAGCTATTAGCATGCTCAGTATTTTATTTTATAATTACAAGCTTATCAAATAAGTCATGTGATATATGACTTGGATTTTATTCTTCAAGTTTTATCCTTTATATTATCAAAGAATAATTGTTTAGCAGAGTATCCTTCATTTAGTGAACAATTATAAACAAAACAAAGCAATATGCGACATGAATATGATTATACATGTTATTATGTGTAATTTATTTTACATTTTTTAACAAAATTTTTTTCTTCCAGAATTTTATGTAGAAATACTATAAAATATTACCAGTAGATGGCTGATGTGGCTGATTTGTTCACATGATAAGTTAAAGTTTATATATTTTTAATCTTATCTGGAAAAAATTTTGTTATTACAGAATATTTGCTTATTTACTTGGAGTGCGACAGAAATAGATTTAATTGGATTTGGAAAAATTGGGAATAATATTGCTAATGTTTGGAAAGTGATTCGATATACCATTTTAAATATAAAAGAAAAATATATTTTGTGCATGTATGTTTACTGCAAAAAGGCTTTAAAACTAAGTCATATGTAAAATTAATTGCTTTTTAGTATGTTTGCTATTAAAGAATTTTTCAATTTAAAAAAGAGAGGGATTTATTTGAGAAAGAGGATAAGATTTTAAAGGTAAGGTTAGGAAGCACATGTTCATCAATCACCATTTTAAAAAAAAGTTGTTGTTTTTTTTTTCTTTTGTATAAAAAGGTTTGAAGACTAGTAGAAAAATCACAAATTTAAATAAAGAGTAGGGGAATTGAAAAATAAGGAAATATGGATTGCATTGGAATCCCACAATGTATATATAATGGGCAGAAGAAAACTGTGCAGAAGGAAATTAGACATGCTGTGGTAGAGTGTATCATATGTGATAAGGGTTTGCATTTGAAATGCTTAAATAAGACTATGAATGATGTAATGAGTGTATGGTTATGTATATCATGTATAAATGTGATAAAAGAAATGAACAAATGGTTTCTAAGTGTAGATAGTTTAAAGAAAAAGTCAGGAAAAATGTAGGAAAATGTAGTTTGGGGGATAAAATAAAGTATGTATTTAGTGAAATGACAAAAGATATGAATGACAAAATAAATAGTGCAATGGAGATAGTATGCCAAAGAATAAGTAAGATAGAGGGGATGAGATAAAGGATATAGAAGCAAAATTAAAATCATTAGAGATGAAGTGTGAGCAGATCAAGAAATTAATAAATAGAAATAATAATGAAGAACTAGATAAGGAAGCTCAGAAGATGTAAAAGAATGTTATGATATGAAGTATGGCAAGTAAACAATGAGACAATATTTAGGAGACTCATTAAGTAGAGGATGTGTTGATGTAATTGCAAGAGAAAATAAAAATAAGTATGTAAGAGTTTGTTTTCCTGGAGTAAGGGAGTAGAGATGTCTATATTATGGTAGGGACAAATAATTTGTCAGAGCCATTGGAGAGAGTAGTGGTTAAGTAAAAAGAATTTATTTGAATAAGATTTTAAAAAGAGTAGTAATAGTTGGATTACTACAAAGATTTGATAATAGATATATGTTAGATAGAGCATGTTCTATAAATGAGATTGAAAAAATTATGTGAGAGAAATAATGTTATGTTTGTGGATGTGTGGGATTGTTTTATTAGTAAGAGGGAGTTATATAGTAATGATGGATTGTACTTAGCAAAACAAGCAAGTGAAGCATTAGGGGATTTAATTTATAAAAAATATTATAGTTCAGAAAACTTATAAAGAGGCATAGAATTTTAAATGACAGTATTATCAAAAAGAACAAGAATGGATGGGATGTAAAAAATAAACAAAGAGTAACTGATTTGGATATAAATATAAATGTGGAGAAGGAATGAATCTGTAAAATTAATGACAAACAAGGTAATTACAAATGTAATATATAAGAAAGAGTCAAAAGAATTTATAAAAGGGTAGTAAGAAAAGAAGAAATTGTAAAAATTGGATATTTTAATATGCAAGGTTGTAGAAGATCTGAAAAGTGGCTGAAATAAAATGAAGCAGTTGAAAATGAAGAGCTTGAGGTATTAGCAGTAGTGAAAACACATCTAAGAGAAAAAAAGAACTTGCACTAGAAGACTTGGTATGGCAGGTTATAAATAGAAAGGAAAAGGAAAGAAAGGGGTGGTGGTATAGGAGTTATGTCAAAAAATATTTAAATATAGTTAAGGGTCAAGAATATTTGTGGTTTGAGGTAAGGTTAGAAAGACAAAAATGGATGATGGCTATAGGGTATATGAATATTGGAGATAGTCAAACTATAATAGAGTGGAACAGTAGTATATATGAATGTGTAGTTAAAAAAGGGTGCAGAATATAATGATTATAGGGAATATGAATGGGCATAATGAAGAAATTAATGACAGGGACAACAAGAATGGACAGTTTTTGAAATTTTTTTGTCAGGGAGTGAATTTGAGCAATGGTAATTTATCAAATATTTCTGAGAGACAATACACATGGTCTAAATATAATATATTTCACACAATATATTAGTAGAGAAAGAGGGAATAAATAAAGTACAGATAATTAAAGTGTTTGATAATGAAGAGAGAGTATGTAATAGTGATCATATTTTCTTTATAAAAGAAATGGCTAGTAATGTGATGGAAAATAGTAAGAAAAGTAGAAAGAATAGTGAAAGATGTGGGTGGAGAATACATGATAAGAATGTGTTACAAGAATATGAAATAAAAATAAAAGAAATCTTGGAAGAGTTTGTTGGGGGTGAATATAAGGACTGGTGTGGTGAAATAAAAAAGTGGTAAATAGGATATTTGGTGGTAATATTCAGAAGAATAAAAGTAATAGAAAAGTGAGAATTAGTTAAAATTTAAAAGATAGAGGAAAAGTTTGCAGAGAATATAAATGTGCTATTAAAACCAAAGAAAGTAAAAAAGATGTTAATATTAAATGGAAAAAATATTTTTAAGAAAAGAAATCTGATAAAGTAGATAATTACAAAGTGAGAATTATTAATATCTTCCAAAAGATGAGACTAAAAAATTTTGAAAACATATTAAAAGAAGGAATGTAAGGGAGAGAAATATAATGTTACTAGATAATGAGGAAAAAGAGTGTAGCTCTGAAGAAGAATTAGATATAACCTTGAATAAGTAATTTACTGTTTAAGGTTTGAACAGGATCATTAACAAATGGAAAAATGTGGGTGATTTAATCTGAAAGTTATGTGAGGAAGGCATAGAAAATATTAGATATCTGTCAATTGAATGCAAATGCTTACAAGCAAAATGGGCACAAATAATGAAATTGTGGGAGAATAAATATAAATAATATGATTATACAGAAAGTGGGCTCTTTGGTTTTTATATTGGGTTTGAAAAAAGATAAAGGGGATCTAGGTATAAAGGCCATAGAGTGGAAAAAAATAATATTGTTGACATGGAATGGAGAAGGATAGAGAAGAATATGAGAAAAATTTAGGGTGGGGAATGGAAAGAGAAGGTAAAGTGACTAACAGGTTTCTTTGGGCATAGTGGCTGAGAGACAGATTCTTTGATTCCAAGAAAGGAGAAGCTATAGTGCATTGCATGTAAAAAGTGATGAAATAACATTTGGAAATAAAATACTTTGCATAGGCTAAAAAAGTCATAAATATTTAGATGGATATTAAATATGTAGGTAAATATGTATTGAGTAAATGATGATGCTTTCAAAGGATAAGGGTAATTAAAAGTAATTGAAATTTTTTGAAAGGTTAAAGTTTATGAAAGAAAATACGCATAGTGTTTAATTGGTTTATATGGAAAGAATAGCAAATACATTGGGCGAAAAAGATTTAACAATGCATAAAGTTAATAGAAAAGAAATTTACTTCCAGATATCAATATAAGAAATTAGATGTGTAGAGAATTTTCAGATATAAAAAAAATGATAAATTTATTAAAGAAAATGAACTAAAATTATGGAAAAAGGATATGAATAAAAAATTATTTTAGAGTATATAAGAATAAAAAAACATCACATGATCATCATTTATTATGCTTGCTTTTATAACTGTTATTAAAACAGGCAAAACTCTTTATACATATTACCACTCAGTGTAAGCCAGATTAATCAATGGCTTCTCACTGATGAAGGCCACAAGCCAGAAACCACTCTGGACATATTGGATGAGTGGGCAATAGATGGGGATTTTATGAACAAGCCTTCTGGTATCCATTGATTACTTTGGTTTGTACTGAGTGGCAATATGTATAGAGAGTTTTACCTGTTTTAAGAATAAAAAATATATAAAGCATGAATATATATATAAACCATGGTAGCTTGAGTAAGCTATTGGTAAAGCTCCATCTGTGATCATAAAATGCAAGCTCTAGGCAGGTTAAAAAATTTTTAACTTGGTTTTTGTTTATCATAAATGTACCTTTGAAGATTTTAGCAATAATATAGATTGCAAAACCTTCTTACTATGTGGCGAAACTGAACTGATTTTAGACCCATATAGCTATTTGGTTTGTTTAGCTGGATTTTAAGATATTTATGTATCTGAAAAATTCATGCTTTCAAGCTGATAGGAACAGTTTGCATAAATGCTGTTCAGTAGAGTTGGAATTTAGATCTAGTTTCTAGTCCTCCTACCCTTTATTGATGATAGCCAATTAGCTTGAAACCAGACAATTTGAAAGAGATATTGAATTTTCGATTCTCTCTCGGCATTTTTTGTAAACAAGCTTGAGTGAGCTATTGGTAAAGCTTCATCTGTGATCATATATATATATCATTAAAGGATGCTTATTACTATTGGAACAAGGACTTTAGCATTAGATATTAGGGAAAATGGCACAAATAAAATAATAGTTTGAATGGTAAATTATTTATGTAGAAATGGGAAAGTGTATTGAACATTTATTTCTGAAATTGGATGAAGTCTGAAAAAATTTAAGGTAAAGGGAACAAAAACTGATATAGATTTAATGTTTTTTTACTTAAATCTTTATAACCAAAATGATAAATATGAGAACAGGATAGTGAAAAATGAAACAGTTTTTATTAAAATAGGTTATACATATATAAAAAAAATAAATCTAAGGATTTAGAAATGACTTGAGCATAAGAAGAGTAAATCAATTTATACTGTCATATATAATAATTTTAGAAGAAAAAATAAGCTAATACGTTTTCTGGACATATTTCCATTATAAAGAATTTTTTTCTCACATACCTTTGATCATAAGTTTATGATTACTTCCCTCCACAAAGTGTTAAAAGTGAATAGAAACCAATCCTTGTGTGAGAGAGATGTAATGAAAATTACTTTACAGAAATATCATTCATTATTGGATAATCTCTAGTCTAATAAATGACTAATAAAAAAATTATTAATATATTTTTATTAAGTGATTTGTTTTAAAGTTGTGAAGGCAGCATATTTGACACATCAATTAAACTGCAGTAATTTGCTATATATATATATATATATAAAACAATGATAAAGATACATGTAAGATATTGTAGTCTGGCCAATTGATGAGCATGAAATGTGCATTTTGGGGATCATAGATCTTTTTCACATGTCTTTGATCATATCCTTATGATTACATCCCTGCACAAGGTATTAAAAACAGATAGAAACCAGTCCCTACCTTACATGAAAGTGAAAATTACACTTTAAAAATATTATTTATTATTTGATAATCTTTATATAATGAATGACTAATAAATTCTTGATTTGTTTAAGAAGAATCCAATTTATATTGCGTCATTGTTGTGGCTTACAATTATTTAAAAACGATAAAAACTGGCTTTTCAAGAAATAAATGTAAAAATGAAAAAAAGAATTTAGATTGTAGGTGGGGTTTTTTTTTTTTAGAAATAAAAGAAAAAATGCAGAACACTTATTTTTTGAATACAGTATGTTTTAAAGAGGATCAGAATATGTTATATGGAGAGTGATAAAATTCTATAACAGAGATAAGTGAAAGATATTTTTTTTTTTTTTAATCTTTGTTTACAAGAATAGAAACTATAATTAATAAAATATTGAAATGATACTGGATTTATTATAATAAAAAAATAAAAAAAATCAAGGTTACAAAATGGAAATTGTAAATTTGAAGGGGATAAACTGAATCAAGAAGTAGTTGTATTTACAGTAGATGTTTAATTTGTTCTTTAATTTATAGAAACATTTGGTTTCGTCTAACAACCCAATTTACATTAAATTACATCATATAATATATATATTTTAAAAAAAAGAATCGAATAATATTTTTATTTTGTATATTATATAAATATATTTACATTTTTTCACAACTGACAATATATCAAAATATTAAAATATTTTAGAATTTTAAAATAATTATTAAATCTTTTAAATTTTAAACTATTCACCGCACAAATATATAAGCGAACAAATAATATATTTGAATTTCATTTAAATAATTTTAAATAAAAAAAAAAAAAAACCTACATACCAGATTTCCTAGTTGAATTTGCTTTCCGTTTATTTTTAAAACATTTCTAAGACGTAAACATTACACAAAAAAGAAAATTATATTCAACCACATAAATCAATACACATTTGTGAATCAAAAAATAGAATATGCAAATGTTTACAACAAAAAAAGACTTTAATAAAAACTATTTTGAAAGTATTTTAAACGCATTCTAATATCAATTGATTTTTATTTTAAAAAATCGTACCTGAAAATAATAGCAATAATGTAATCACTATGGGTTTATCTGTTAAAAATTTATAATATGTATATACCTATAAGCAAATAAGTTAAAGAGAGTGACAAGCCGCAGTAAAATATTAATAATATTGAACAAATATTATTACTTTAAATTATTAATTAGTTGACAAAAATTCTACATTGATTGTAGGTAAATAATCATTGTCAAAGAAAATGTCTATCCAAAAATCCAGCTCCAAATGATTCCTTATAAATTTTATTGACGCATTCAAAATCAACATTAGGATCTCACAGTCAACTAAACTTCTTTTTATACTGTTTTTTTAATGCTTAATAAGGTTTTTGATAATATTCATATATACTTGCATATAAAAAAAAAGATTAGAATTGTTTTACGTCTAATTTAAAAGATGGAAAAATGTAAAATCATAAATCTATTGCTGCGATTAGAGAAAAAATGTAATTAATCCCACGAAAAGCTCAAGTTGATAAGAGGAAGTAGAAAAATCTGCTTGTATCAGAAAAAATATCACCCCTTTTAAAGGTTATTGTCGTTTTATACAATGCAGTAGAAAAATCTCTTGATTGGCAATGTTTATTTATAGTTTACTCTGTATATAAAAGTCATTTCACTATCTGCCAACTTGGCTCTATCCAATAATATGCAGTATTAAAAAAACAATGGAATGCTATACAGCTCAGAATTATTATTGCATGTTAGAAATCAATTTATAATGATTTTGTTAAGGAATTCATTAGTGTTTTTTTAATACTAATATGTAGAGTAATTACTTAAATAAAGTATTAAGCTTTAATGATAGTTTAAATAGAATTTTCTAAAAATGATTCACAAAATTATTTCAGAAGTCAAGCGTTGTTAGCTGAGAGGTCAGCGCAGCCGTCTTGCAAGCAAGCAATTGTTTGTGGACGGTTGTTGTGGGTTCGCCTCCCGGCCAATGCTATGACATGTGAAAGAAAAAAAAATTATTTCAGAGTATTAATAAAAATAGTGAGGCAGGATTATTTGGAATAGCAGAATAAAAAAGACAATGCTAAAACTGCTAAATACATAATAATAGATTGATAATATTAAAATTATATAAATATAAATTTTATTATTTATATGCTATTTTTTATTATTATTATATAATTGGTGACTAACAATACAAATGACATTTTGTAACAAAAATTGTAGGCATGTTCACATTTCCCAGTTGAGTGTCAATTTAGAATGTTTTACTTCTTTAGCTAGCCATTTATATTATGTTAATATCTATCCAAATAATATATAATTGTTATATTGAATACTATACTCCACATTTTGACTAGTGTTTTATGTTCTTTATAAAAAGGATTCTGTTCAGTGCAAAAAATGTAAAAATACGAAAAATACATAGCTTTTTTTTAATTATTCTTTTCTTCATAATTGTTTTGAATTGCTAGCATCAATGTAAATATATATATATATATATATATATATTTACATTGATGCTAGCAATTACTTGTATACATATCTTGACTAATAAATCATATATATATATATATATATATATATGATTTATTAGTCAAGATTGTTACAAGTTTAAACTATTACTCAGAATAAAATCTTCTAGTTCAATCTCTCTCATTATATTTGTATTTCATCAGAAAACTTAGTGTATTAAATGAATTAAAAACTTGAAACATCTAAACATACATATAAAAATTATAGTTACACTTTCTATTTATAGTTTTAAATATAATCAATAGGATTTTGAAGATTGGAGGTTTAATCAATCAGGTGTGCATATGTAGTATTTTATCTATCATTGCTTGATATTAATATTTCCTAATAAATGGTAATAATTAATATCTTCTATATCCCATAGAATAGAAGAGTCACTTTGTAAGAAATATATATGCAATAAATCTACAAATGTGCCTAATAAATATTTATAACCAATCAACCTTTTTGATGTGTAATAAAAGTCCTACAAGTTTGGTACAAATCATGAACTATCCTTTTTATAAAATCTCCCAGCCTAATCACTTTCATTATGCATGCTTTTTATCAGAAATCCCAGTTCATCAAGCAAGATAGAGATAAATGATATCTTTTTGACTTTAATAGCATAGTGATAAAAAGATAATTTCATATCGTTAATGTATATACTATTTAAGAACAATATTTATTAAAATATTCAAATTCAAATTTTCAAATGTGATTTATATTAATTTATTAAAATTATAAAATGGGTTAAACATAATGCAAAAACCTACATCATTTATGATAAAGAGGTATCTAATATCTTTATTATGCATCTGATTAAAATAGTTTAGGAGGGAATAATCTGAGATCCGCAGACTATAAGCAATTATTTTTAATCTCATAATTTCAATAAGTATTTTTTCTTTGCAACATACTGAAAAGTTTATAATTTGATTGTCATATCTAGTGATAGCATTAGTCTTAAATCATTCCCTTTAAATAGTTATATAATTTTTTTTTCCATCAAGAAAACTGCATATTGAGTTAAAAATTTGATATGCAGCAAGAAAGACATATCAATAATTTTGGGTCTTCGTTAAAATGATAAGCTGTAAAACTAAAGTAAAATGTTAAGTCAATTGTAAAGTTAACATTTAAGAAGAGACATTTCAATTGTTTGACAATTAATATGGTGATGTCAGATTTTTAGTACTGAAGTTGAGAATATATCAAAATATATGTTAGCTCTATCATATGTATTTTTGAAAGAAAAAAACAACTACAGAGATTTGCTACTAATGTCAAAGAAAAGTATAGGCATTCAGTAAAGAGAAGATGATCATAAATATCAACTTTGTTTCTAAAACTATCAACCAAATAGTTATACAGTAGTTATAGCTAAATTCACCCTTGATAACAGCATTCTTCTGGATGAGTTAAATGTAGCAGCTTTATTTAAGATTAATTATCATCAATTAAAATGGATGTTTCTATTCATTACTGAAAAGTCTAAGTTTGTTTCAAAAGGTTTGTGCTCTATTTTGTTTTTTTAAACTTATTATTGTTTATAGTAGTTATTTTTCATGGCCTAATTCTTTTTTGATATGAAATCTAGTAGCAGCTTTGTAAAAGTAGTGGTGAACACATGATACATTTGTTTCAATAATTTAAATATTTCACTTAGCCTAGGCAATGCATATTTTATAGCCAGTAATTGACCTTAAGTATTTATTGGGCAAAGAATTCCAGCAAAGATCAGTTGGTGTTTCTATTTGATTTATATGCTGATATATTGTGCATTCATATTAAATTGCAAGGAAATCAAGTCATACATTATATGTTAAAAGCTATTCATGCTCATTTTGTAATATTCACATTTAACAACAAAAAATAAAATGTACACAAAACAATCATGCAAAAAAAATTTAAAATTGCTCATAAGTCAAATATATGGTAATTATAAATATATAATATCCAAACCATGTAACAATGTAGTTATTTTGGGTTTAAATAGAAAATTAATGTCAAGCATTGGTGGTTGAGTGGTCAGCGCAGCAGCTTTACAATCAGATGTTCCGGTTAGCGGACTCGCTTCCCAGCCGATGCTATGACACATGAAAAAAAAATAGAAAATTAATTAGAATTAACTTTTTTTACTGATTAATACCTTTGCAAGGATTTAATAATAAAATTCAATTATTATCTTATTCTTCAATAGTTGAAATTAATTCCAAAATAAACAAATTTTGCTGTTGTGTAATGTATCATAAAAAGACATTCTTCAAATTTATTTATATAAAGTATAAACGTACAAACAGAAATGCAAAACTATTATCTGGTATTTCTGATTTCCTGGCTTTTTAGGATTATTAATTTTGCTGAATTAAAAGAACTTACAGTAAAAACAATTCAACAATACACTTCTTATTCGCTCTATAGAAATTTTGGGTCTTTAAATTACCTATGTGCTATTGAAAATTTAAATAAATATTAGAATGAAAATATTAACAAAACTATAATTATTAATTTTAATATTTATAATATATATTTGACAATATATTTCATATATTAAACACTTAGTTTTAATATTAGCACAGTCTCATTATTTAATAATAATAATTTATAATCTTGCTGCATTTTTTTTTTCGCTTTTTATATGAAAACTTTTATCAACTTATTTAGAATTGGTTTTTATTTATTTATTTTTTTGCTATTGTTTATTTCTGATAAAATTCTACAAAATCTAAAAATTAAGTTTGTAATTTGTTTTGTTGGGTGTATAAAAAAAATTTTCCCCAAAATTATAACTTTTTAGGGTTATCGAGCAGTTGGACATACTAAAAAACAATAGAGTCATAATATGCAAACTAATTATAAGATTTTTTAAGGCTTTATTATCTTATTTAAAAATTATATATATTAATTTATTTAGGATATTATGGGTATTTTTTCTACATACATATTTGAAGTAAATAATAACTTATATGAAAAGAATAAACTCTTGCTGTTATTATAATTTGAAAGCTTTCTTTGTTGCCCATATTAATGAAAATGGGCCAGAATATCATAGTTGCTTAGGTATTGATATTACTTTTTTTATATATGTAAAAAAAATACTTTATTTAATATAAAAAAATTAAATGTTTTAAAATAATAATCTGTGATTTTCATATGCAATTGCAAAGAAATGTTATGATAGAATAAAATTAATTATGGAAAACTGCTAATTTCTAAAAAAAAAAAAAATTAATAATACTAAATAATTTATAGAAAAATAAAATAATTTTGCAATAAAATCTAACAAATTATGCATAATTAATAATAATTGCCAAAATGGTACATTTTGCAATGACAGTCAATAAATAGACTAAAAAAATAATTAATTTTCACACTCGTAAATTATATGTTATATGACAGTTTTACAAAATTATAAAGATAATATCATTATGATAGACAACATTACATTTTTGTAATGGAACAAAAATGTGTGTATATATATATTGGGGGGGGGGGGTAAAGAATAGTTAGATAAGTATACATAAGAGCAAAAAATCAATCTATACAAAGGTGGCATATCATTAACATTGCTATTAATCATTACAAATTACTTCATTTGGAAATCTTTGAATAGAGAACTCATGGTTCTTCAGCTTTTTTGCTTTCCTATAATTACCTGTAATGCTATTTTGACAGTTTTGTGATAATTTGATGTTAGAATGTAAAATTTAAATAATATTGATGTATTAGTTTTTAAAAAATCTGAAGAAGTCAGTATTCTGCTGTTATTATGAACTTCAGAGTAATTTAATTCTGTCTATCACATTTTATATTGCTAGGTTCTTTGTTGTCCAGCTTTGAGAACATTTTTGAGATAACTTAGAGAAGATTTTTGAACAAATACAAGAAGTTGCAAAAAAAAAAAAATATTTTTTTGCCTAATTTATTTAAATACTTATTATTATTTTTTACAGAATGTTTGTATAATAATTATTTAAAAATATAAGTAAGATAATTGATTCAACCATCACATGAACACCATTCTTTATACTTACACAAGCTGTTTTTCACAGAGGCAAAACTCTCCATACAGTAGTGCCACTCAGTGCAAGCCAGAGTAATCAATGGATGAAGGGGGGTTTCTGCATAAAATTTCCTATCTAGTCTCATCCAATAATCCTAGGCTAGTTTCTAACTTGTGGTTTGCACTGAGTATGGAGAGTTTTGCCTTTGAACCATAATGGTAAATGAAAACTATGGTAGTAGGATTGTCACCATCTTTTTAAAACACTTTATAACATTGCAGTCTATAATATGTGTATTATATTAAAAATAATAAATATAATTTTAAAGATTATATTAGAATTTGATAGATTTATGATAGATTCACATTAATTTGTTCATGTTTTAAAAATAAACTTTACATCTTCTAATCAGAAAATGGTTCATTGTTTTCATTGTATATCCTGCTTTATTTTTTTTCTAGATCTTCAAAATTCAAATATAATTTTTTAAGGATATTTTTCATTTGTAATTTTATATTTCTAACAAATCAAATCCAATTTATTAAATTCAAATACAAGAATGATTACATAAATTGCCATCAGGGAGAACTATGGAAATCAGTTGAAGGATTATCATTCAAAAATTTGGTTTATCCAAGCAAAATTTCAATGGTAAATTTTAATATTTTACAATAAGTGAATTACAATAGAACCACAATATATTCTATGTTTTAAACCAAGATCTCATAATGTATATTTTATTTATAATTCAATATGTAATGTTTATAGTAATGCCCTGTAGGTATGCAGTACTTTTCATCACACATGCGCACATATGTATAACACAAATGTTTTTGTATAGTATATGTACATTCTATTTAATATTTTCATGGTTATATGATGTAAATAGAATAGCTTTTGGAGTTAAACCATGTGTTAGTTTTGATTAATTCTAATTAATTCCCAATGTTTTGTCAAAGTAGTATCCACCATTGTCAAGATTAACTTTTCAAAGAAAAACCCTTAGATATCAAATAGTAATGAGATTGAGTATGAGGTAAAGAATGAGATTGAGTGTGAAGTAATTGAAAATTCAGAAAATATGGTTTAACATATTTTTAATGTTCATATACTTCATGCTCAATCTCATTCTTTACCTGACACTCACTTTCATTATTATTTAAGGTCTAACAGTTTCTCTTTGAAAAGTTAACCTTGACAATGGTGGATGCTATTTCATCTAAACATTGGGAACTAATCAAAACTAACACATGGTTTAATCCAAAAGCTATTTTATTTACAGACACACACATACCCACACATATACATACACAAATTAACATTATGTCATAAACAAAATTTAAAATAATAATATAGTTGTTAATAATAAATTGAGAGATATCTTTATATATATAAGTGTATATTAACTTATTCATATCTATTTAAAAATAATAATTAATAAAAACTCATTGTGGTACTATCTTTATTTTATAAAAATAACATGGACAGAAAAGTGTAAGACTTGACCTAGAACAACTTAATTTCACTACAATTAAAATTTTTTCTCTGAATGATAATCTTTTTTCATGAATAACTTTTTTTTTCTAACCTCACTATCAACAACTTGGATCTCAAGTTATATGACTTTTTAAAACCCATATCAACTTTGGAATCTACTTGCAGTTGATCATTTTAAATTCTCATCTAAACTTTTTCACATCAGCTAAGACATTATATTGATTCTTTTTTTCTATTACTATTAAATCATTAACTTTCATTTTATCTCTTAAGCAAAGTATTTATCATATCCAACTTTTGGTCAAAAAACCTATCCATATCATAAATGATACATTTGTTTATTTACATTCTTTTGGATAGCAAAATCCATAATGATAAAATACATATCATGGATCCCATGCAGTTTGTATACAAAATTACAAACAAAAATTTTAAAAAAATGTTGAGTTAATACCCGTAAATTAATAAACTTAATTGCAGTTAATTGTCTGATGTTTTTTTTTAGCTTAGACAAAAAAATTGTGTTAATTTAGTATTAATGTTTACTTAATCTTTAATGAAAGTACATTGAATTTCTAAGTGGAAACCTAAATTTTAAACAAGAAATTAAAATACAAAGAGGGTTAATGTAAAAAATGAGTACATATTTCATATTAAAATTTTAAATTGTTATTAATAAAATAAATTTATATAATATTTGTATATGATTAAATTATTGTATAATCAAACTATAAGGGACCAAATTAAACAATTTTCCATTATAACATGTCAAATAGTAAATAACTGATTAATCCCTTCATCTAGGAATAGTGGATAGAATTTACATTACAATTGTTATAGAAAATACTGACTAAATGTATTACATTTGATCAAATAGGGCTATATGCAAAACAAAAAAGTATTAGATTGTTTATTAATTTGACAATCTATATCACAAACATCTTAATCTCATTTAACAAAATGAACATCGGTTAAAAAACTGCTCTTATTTCAGATAGGTACTAGAAAAAGCATTCTACTTCCAATTTCATCGATTAAAAGGTAAGTAATTCCAGTAAAAAAAAACTTTATCCATAGCAATTTATGTATCTATATTAAATAAGTAAAAGTGACTAATAATCACATTGTAGAAAGCATCTACCAAAAATCTTAAATATACAAAAGAATGAAAAAAAAACAAGCAGATAATTCCGTGTATTCAATTATACTGATTTCTTTTTGCAGTTTAGTACGATTATAGAAAGATTGACTCCTAAGACAAAATTTTTAGATAAATCCCTATTTGAGTAAAGTAAATATTAAAAAAAATCTTAATTTAATCAACTAAATGAAATTGTTATGTTCAGTCTATCTTTGATGATTAAAATCACATCCCTTCTAAGCAGTTAAACACGAACATACAAATTTTATTTATACTCATTTAGATTAATCTTATAAAAATACAAATTACAGATCTAAGCGTTTTTAAATTAGATATAAATATAGCTTTACTTCTCACTATATGTAAAATATATAATTGTTAATTAGAAAAGATATTAATTAGTATTAAAGTTTATCGGCTTAACGTTTTCGAGGATCCATGCCTCATATTCATAGCCTTCATAAAATGTATAATAAAATATGCAAATACAAATATTCAAGTAAGCTAGTATTACGTAGCCCATTTCTTCGAGATCTCGAAGCAAGTATCCTTTCTATTAATGGCATGGATGTTTCCATTGATGTAAAATGCCTCCTTTATTTTTCTTTTGTGATCATTTGATTCTGAGCACAATATTATGGGATTGGCGGGTGTGAAGTTGTGTCCAGATTGTTTAGCATGCTCCAAGAATACAGAGGACGTGTTGCTGTTTTTCTGAGCTCTGTTAAATGTGTAAATATGTTGACCCAGTCTAGATATAGAAAAAACTACTAACTACATTAATCATTTAAGTATTTAAATATAATGATCAGCGGAACTAATATTTAATATCATTTTCAATTGGGGAAATTTCTGCTTCAAGATGAGGAATACTCAAGTATTATTATTAATATATGCTCCTTCTAAAAGCTATAGCAACGTAAATAAATACTAGAAGTAAATATTCAAACAGTGTTTAAATTTTATCAGCGCTTGAACTAAATATTTTAATCTATTTGTTGTAGTATATATAGCTTTGCACGGTATTTTTTTTTACATATAATATTAGCAATTTAACAAACACCAGTATTGTCATATTTAAATTCCATTTTAATACTTTTAAGTCAGTTAAACATTGTTGAAGATATCAAATACTGTAAAAAAATCTTTAAATATAGTTTTATTTAGCGTATGGAAGATCTACTTTTAAATACTTAGTGGATAAAGTTTAGTTTAAATCAAAGAGTGCATATATATACACACAACACAGTTTTATAAATAACTTATTATTACAGTAAAAGAAGACAGTTTACATTTACACATTCAAGATAAAATAATATTTATTATAAATACATAATTAGTTTGTCAGTAAAGATTTTCATTTGGAAATATTTTCAATTTTTTCAGGGGTGTCAAGCAAGACCACATATTTTAGTCAATGAACCACTTCAAAATGAAAGATGAAGTTTGTAAATTAACACCATACAGAAAATGCACAGATGGTATTTGACCTATGATCTCTTATATCTTTTTTTTATTAATCATTCTTGCAAAATGTAGAAAAGTCTGATTTTCGTCAATATTATAAGACAAGCACGTGCAAGTTATTCACCTGGCAATAATTTAAAAAGGACTGCACTATAATTTATCTATATATAATTCAATTTACAAATACAACATCATTTGAATGCACTTGTTTTGCCGACACTATCTCGGATAAATAGTACAGATTAACCATTTATTAAGCAATAAATTTTTATTTTATATTTCAGCTCAGATATAAACTTTAAATCCAATTAAAGATTAGTATATCAATTTGAAAATCTCAGGAAGAAAATTATTTATTTAACAACTTTATCTTTTACCTACTCATATTGTATATTCAAGACATATTAAAATTTCTAAACTTAATATGTTCGTAAAACATATGGATAAAGACATGTGCAAACACTTAATGCTCCTTAAAATGCATTTCTAGAAAATCAACACCCTCATCAGGTAACCACAATTCTTATTCATATGTCTTCCTCATCCTAGTGTGGTATTTATCTATAGAAAACTGCTGCAATTTAATTTATAAGTGCGAAATCACTTGAGTGTTCTCAATTTGGGTTAAGAAATCAAATAGTATTTTATAGCTTAATAAAATGATATATAATCTTTCATATTCAATATGATGTGTCAAAATAAAAGCAACTAATGTTGCACTTCCAAATTGAATTGCTAAACCATTATGATTAGGATATATATAGGCAAGTATCTGATCCAACTAATGAAGACTCATTCTGCCAGAAATATATTTTTATGGGTTATAGGATTTTTAGATATGTCTTTATGTATATATTTTAAAAGTATATTAGTTTAAAAGTTATATCTATTAAATGTTAAATATTTGATCATCATTCTTGCCCATTTTATAATTACCTGTAGACTAGTTGTTTAATACCTTATTGTGGAAGATATTGTGTGTGTGCTATATCTATAAGTTTACTTAAATATATTTATTTTGTGATATTGATGAATTAAAATTTTGATGGGTTTGTATATTTCACTTTAGAAGGGAAAAGTATAGTTTATGTCTAAATACAAAGTGACTGGTTTAATATAATAATAATATTATATGCCTTTAGTCACTAATAACAGAGCAAAAGAATTGCAACCATAACTAGTTATATAATTAACCTTATGTCTTCTAAAGACCACATAGTAGTCATTGGTCATGACAACCCTTAATTTTCAATAGTTTACCTGTTACAGTTATAATATTTCTTGTCTAACAATGAATACAATTTTTAAAATGACTCATATCATTTAATGCTGATTTACTTCATTTTCAACTACAAATATATAGTAAAAATATCCTTAAAGAATTATAGTTAATATGTATGCCCCCTTATTCATGATCCAGAATTTAAGTTTATAAATCTGAAATTGTTTCATGTTCCATTTGAACAAGATAAGAATCTATTTTCTGGTAACTGATCCTTAACTTAGCTATTCAAATAATTGTTGACTAGTAAATTGATTATATTACCTATTCTTAACTAGATAGTAAATGCAGGATTAACAACTATTATACATCTTGCTATTTAGAATTTGATACAATTTTAATATGCATTCAGAAACTTTTTTCATATATGAGGAGCTACCAAGCCACTATTGATATACTAAATTGTTAAATCTAACATAATGACAGTTTAGTTTTTTCATTGAAAAATAAATATTATGAGAATTTTATAATTTATCTTGTGATTGTTTGAATATGTAAAATTAAAAAATAAGTGAATAGGGAGATTTGTGACTATGTGCACAACAGTAAATATATGAATAAAATAAAATAATATGAACAATAAATATGTGAGAATTATATATTTAAATATATATTATATTAACAGTAAATAGGTGAATAGGGAGAAACTATTAAAACATCACATGATCATCATTTTATATGCTTACACATGCTGTTAATAAAAGTACCAAACTCTCCATACAATAGTACCACCAAGTGCAAGCCTTTGTAATCTATGGATATAAGAAGGTTTGTGTTTAAAATCCCTATTTGCTGTCTACCGGAATAATAGTGACTGTGGTTTTGAAAAACCAAAGACATCAAAATGTATAGATACTGAACTGAGTTCAGATCTATATGACCATACAAGCAAATGAGCTTGTGTTGGAAACATTATGATGTTTTCATCTTGGCCTCCTAGCTTTATAGTTAACCAAATAGTTAAAAGATGGGTTCTGGAGGATTGCATTAGATCCTAACATCTGAATGCAGTGCTCTCAAATCCAAGGCTCTTCACTGGTGAAAGACACAAGCTAGAAACTAGTCTGGGGATGTTGGAAGTAGTAGGCACTAGATAGGGATTTGATGCACAAACCTTCTTGCATTCATTGATTATATAGGCTTGCACTTGGTGTCACTACTATATAAAGAATTTGGTACCTTTATGAATAGGGAGATTTGTAATCTTGTGATCTGTACAAATGTTTACCCTCACCAGTTAACAAAAATATAATCTTGGATTTTTGCTTATTTTTTTCAGTTTTTCACTAAATAATATAATTGAAATAAATTGAGATCCTGCTGAATCTCACTGCACTCATTAAAATACGTATATGACAGCCCTTTTCTCATAAAATCTTTGTTGTGTGTTTGGATTTGATTGTTGTTTAGATGGCTATCATGACATTCTGATTGGCTGTCATATACGTATTTTAAAGAATGCAGTGAGAATCAGCAGGATCTCAATTTATTTCAATTTTCAACTATCTGTGCTTTACAAATTAAAATATTATTTAAATAATATAAGCAAATAAAAGGGGAAATGTACTTCTTATTCATAGCACTTTTAATCACTTTCCAACCAGAAGTGATTAAATTATGCATTTTGACATATTGTGGTGATGCTGCTATTCATTTCTTCGGCTTTTTTTTTACTATTTTACAATTATCTACAACATTAGTTTGCAGTTCACATTTTATTTGTGGTAGAAATTGAAATTAAATTTATTAATAAAAAAATCTGAAAATGTCACTACCTTACAAGTATTATACAAATTTCAAAATTTAAAAGAAGCTGGCAATGCACCATTTGGTTGTATCATAATACAAAGAACTGTCAACATCACTGCTTGATAGATTATTTGGGTTCAATGTTTTGAGAGTATGCTTTTTTCCTTTTAGCATTTTGGAAAGAAAAATTGTAATTTGCAGTAATTTATATTTTTAAACTTATTTACTTAATATATTTGTAAAATATTTATTTTAAACCCAAAAAAATGTTTGTTTTTAAAAAAATAACTTGTTAAACCATAATTACAGTAAATTAGAAGTTGTAATTATTTGTTAAAATGAAATGCTTTCATAAATACCATTGAAGAAATTTTTTATAAAATATTAATAATACATGTAATAAATCATATTTTTATTGATTTATACTCAGACAACTAAAATTCATTTCCTTTTTTGAAATGGAATTCAAATAAGAAATACTTGTTGCAATAATTTTTATAATCCAATATAAAAAGATCCATTCACTTTAGTATTTTATTTTTCTATTTTGAAACCATCAAATATTAATATTTAGAATGTCTTTCTTTTGTAAACTTATATTTGTAATAAATACTTTAATGATTATTAAACAATGGGACTGAATAAAGGCTTAATTGCAAAAATAAAATGTCTTTTACTAAAAGTGTGAAAAGGGTTGTTAGCAAATGAGTTAATTTAATACCTTTTTTTTATTTGTTTGTAATGTTTGTTAAGTAATTTTTTTATCTTTTTTTACTGTGCAATTTCTTTTTACTTATGCTGGTGATGTTACCATTAAATTTAGTATTGTATGTATTTATTGAATGAACAACTGCAAGGTAAAATATAGAATTTGTTAATTAAATACTTTTTTCTTGTTTAGTTGTTATGCTTGTATTTATTAATTATAATTATAGTGTAATAAAAGTATGCTATTTGTTAGTTAAAATGTTTTTTTTCTTTGTAGACTTTATTTTTATATTGAATATTTTAATATAATAATAAGTACATAAATAATATATATATATAATATTAAAATAATATACAAAATATATATTTAAATATAAATTTTTTATGTGGTAATTGTTTGTATTATATATATATATTATAGTATTTTACATTATGTGAGGCTTATAATTTAATGTGTTAGTAGTGGTTCAGTTGCGGAAAAAATTCCAAAATGCATTTTATATATAAAATCTGTAGTTTCTCTGTTATTTGATTGGTGAATGAATGTTTGTCTGATAATAACATGATGACTACATTTATGTGAAGGAAGTAATTCTGCCATTAAATAAAAAACACTGAGAAAAAGTTAGTATGAGTGCTTTTAATTACAGAGGTATACTTTATATTTCATGGTGAAGATTCCCATTCAGCAGCAGAAATAGCCCAAACACTGATTACATAATTTGATGTGAAGGCACTTCTTGCTTTCATGATCTGTCAATCCCTAATATAGTTTGCATGAATGACATATATATCAATGTTAATTTAAAATAAAATGATCTTTTATAAATTAGCAATGTTTAATAAAAAACATATTTATATTAAATTTTTAAAAAATGTTAAAGCAACCAATTAAAAAAATATTACAAATATTATATTTAATAAAAAAAATATTACAAAATTAATGGGCATTTTTGTATTCCAACATTAATAAATAGTAATTATTAATAAAGCTAAAAAAAATTATGATTAGTCGGATGCTATCAAAAATTTTTTTTTTATTCAAAAGGTGATCCAGTAAATATAAAATATAACAGGTATATTTAAAATGTAAATTTTAATTTAGTTATATTAAAATTCAGAAATTTATTTATATAATATTTAAATGTTTTGTTTAATTCACATTAAATCTTTAAAAAAATTTTTAAAACAACCAATTATTACAAAAACAAACATCCGCCATTAAAAAAACTGCTTGGAAAAAACACATACTTTTAACTACAGAGATATAATATTTAAATTGTAAAGCAAATGTGATTACAGTATATAAATTCATGTTTGAAATGTTATATATAGTAAGGGAAAAAAAATAATTGCTTTAGCATCATATGTTCATTTAGTTTTTGTTAACATATAATTGAAGCTGAAACATTGTTTTTTTTCAGGGAAGCTACAATTCTCACATTTAATGTATATTAGCATTCATTTGTTTAATTTACATTAAAAAAAGTTTTGGTTAGCATATAACTGAAGTCAAACAACAGCCTTCTGATTGGCTATATTTCTCATGTTAAATGTTTTGTTTAATTTACATCTCTAAAAAAATATTTGTTAAAGCAAGCAATTAAAAAAAAAACCACCAGGCTTTACATAGCCTGGGTGTAGTCTGGTACTAAAATAATATCCAAAATTCTTCCTCACTATTTATAAGTGGAAAAATGCTAAAGAGACTTGGCTTAGTAGTGACCTATTTAAAGACTTTTAATGTAAATATAGCAAACTCAGCTATCTAATTATTGATCACAAAATGATTGCCTAATACTTTTATATAATTTTTTTAAAAACACAAATAGAATTTTTATAAATAGCAAAAGGTTATTGCTACATTATCAGTTTGATGATTACTGTTTTATAAGCAATTTTTTTATTAATTTTAATTTTGAAAATCCCAGAAAGTTATATTCACAAGAACTATTAAAATAATATTGCAATATGAACTTCTCTTTTGCAACACAATTTGATACAAAAAACACATGTGGCAAAAACAGCTTAGTAAAATCCTTTTAATTATAATTTGAATGTTCTGCCACTCATATTGATGTTTCATTAAGTACACTAAAATTAAAAATAAAAGTGAAATGAATAATACTGTCTAATATGCATTGACATAGTTGTGTTAACTTGCTCTGGCATTAATTTAAACTTCAAAATAAAAATATTAAATCTGTAAAATTGCATTATATTGTATCTATGCCACTTTTTACTTATACATTTGTTTATAATTGTAAGAGGAAATTAAATTCTGTTTAATAAATTGATAACAAAAAATATTTCATTTTAGATCTCTTAAATAAGAAAAATAATTAAGTACCATTTTAGTATGCACTCTGGGACTTTTAAATTCACGAGGAAGTCACCTAACTATTATTGACATACTAAATGATAATTCTAAGATAATAGTAAATGCAGAAGTAAAATACATATAATATTAAAATAATATAAACAATAAATACATGAGAATTTTATATTTAATGCAAATAATATTAACAGTCAATAAGTGAATAGAGAAATAAGTGGTCTCATGCATAATAGTAAATACATAAGTAGAATGTGCATAATATTCAAACAATATGAACATCAGTACAATATCACAGACCTTTACTTATGATTTCAGTTTTTTCACTAAATAATATAATCAAATAAAAGGAAAAAATATATATTACTTGATCAGAAAATTTATTAATTAAATATCTTTTTTTCATTTGATTGTACTATTTTTTAATTAAAAAATTTTGTTATTTTTTACTTCTTAGTGTTTTTTCATAGTAGTATTAGAATATCAGGCATCTAAACCTCTTTTCATGATACCATTCACCCTATATTTAAATTAACATTATATGTATTTTCTACTTTTTTATTTATTCACAGATTTGTATTGGTTTCTGCTTTAATTATGTCTATGTTTAAGCTATTATTATTTACATTTACAAGATAAAATATAAACTTTATTCATTAAAGTTGTATTTCCATATTTGACTATTTCCATCATCTAATATAAGTATTGAATGTTTTTAGAAAAATTTAACTTTATTTAAATATTCCAAATACATTCAACTGTTAGTAATGGCACATCAAACAGGTTAGTATATGCACAACTTTTCGAGAGGGATTATTCTCCCAATCTTCTTAAGATATTTCTGGTCTGACCAGTGACAATATTAGCATGGAAATTGAACTTAGATCCTTACATTCTTGAATATTGAATTTTAAGATAACACTCTAACCAATTGAGCCACCCTACCTTAAAATTCAGTATTCAAAAATCTAATGGTCCAGATTCAATTTCCATGCTAATACTGTCACTGGGCAGGCCAGTAACACCTGAAGAAGAGGGGAGAATACCTCTCAAAACATTGTGCATATGCTAACCAATATGCTATTATTAACAGTTGAATGTATTTGGAATATTTAAATAAAGTTAAATTTTTCTAAATGTGTAGAGATGGTAATCTGGACCAACTGATGATTGCTGGTTTAGCATGAAATACATATATTGGTGATTATTTATCTTTTTGACATATGTGTGTTCAGGTGTATCAGTGTTATGAGATAGTGTGGAGAGTGGTGGGTCATGTGAAAGTCTGTGCTCGTACCCTGTCTATTACATATATAGACACAGGTATATATAAGCCTGTGTATTTCATCTAAAGACATTCAATGTTTATATTAGATGATGGAAATAATCTAATATATAAATATAAGTAAAATATCATCATCATATTCATCATAAACCTTCAGGAAAACACTTGTTAATTAAACACTTTTTTATTGTTTGGTTGTATATTTTTTACTTTGTAGTCCAATTTTTTATACTATTTGATAATTATAGTAGCAGTCGTGTAATAAAGTTGTGTCATTTGTTTATTAAAAAGTTTTGTTCTTTTTACTTTGTAGCCTTTTTTTTTACCTATTAAATAGTCTATCATAACAGTGAGCAGGTAAGTAATAGATAATAAATATTATACATGTTTAAATATAAATTTCTCATATATTTATTGTTTTTATTATTTTAATATTATATGCATTGCTTGGTATGTAATGTGATGCAATGTGATGTGATATGGCTTTTCCTTTATTGAAGTCAGGATTCTCTCAGTCACTATGCCCAGAGAAACACCTTATCTTCCCTTTCCATTCGCCACCCTAACTTTTCCCACATTTTTCTCTACACTACTCTATCCCATTTCTACATCATCATCTTTATCTACTTTATGGCCTTTATATCTAGATCCCCCTTATCTTTTTCCAAACCCAGCATAAAAACCAAGAACTCACTTTCTGTATAATCTCTTTTGTTTATATTTATTCTCCCACAACTTCATTATTTGTACCCTTTCTGCTTTTAAGCATTTACATTGAATTAGCAGATGCTTAATATTTTCCATGACTTCCTTAGCTAAATTGCAGACTAAATCAGCCATATTTTTCCATTTATGTGTATATTCCCTTGTTGCTTACGATCCTATTCAAGTTTTAAACATTAAACTACTTTCTTTGCTATTAACAAAAATTAATTCACACTCAATATTCTGTTACTTAGGTTAGTGTTAGTTCGGTGGCTACCTCATGTGTTAAAAAAGTCCCAAGTGCATACTAAATTTAAACTGAAATTGGTATAAAGATGGATACTCATTTACTCTACAAATTAGGCTCACATTGTGGCACAGTTTCTAGGATATATGCATCCATTCCCATGGTCTAGAGTTCAAATTCTTGCAAAACATTTTTTGTTCAAATCTGAAATAATTTTAAAACTTTTCCATCAAATAGTTCTTGCATTGCCAGCCTGAGTGGCCATTCAATTGAAACTCAGTAAATGATTGTCTAGTGAGTCTTAGCTAATGATAAAACAAAAAAAGGCTATAAATTTTCATCCTTTAATGTATAATTAATTTGATAATGCAGAGGCCCTTTCCTGCAGGAATAATTTAATTTAATTCAATTTAATCATTATTTTGTACTTTTAATGTTAAAAAAAATTAAATAATGCTGACATGAATTATTTCAGCTATTACATAAGTAGAGATGTCTGCCCATCCCTTCTATGTGTATTAAATGGATTATGTCCTGTACATGAGGGGTCAGATTGATCTTAGGTCAACATGGGTGTGACAAGAATCTCGGCCTCAGGGTGGCCTTTGAGCATTTCATCATCAGATTTTCAATTGGATGGACGGTTGAAGAGTTGGAGTGTGGAGTAGATTGAAACCTGCCCATTAAAGTATGAGGTTTGGCTATCTTAATATATAGCTGAGCACTTACAGCATATATGTGAAGAGATGGTAATCTGGACCAACTGATGATTGCTGGTTTAGCCTGAAATACGTATATTGGTGATTATTTATCTTTTCAACATATGTGTTCGAGTGTATCAGTGTTATGAGATAGTGTTGAGAATGGCGGGTCATGTGAAAGTCTGTGCTCATATACCCTATATAATACTTTACAGCAAATAAATAACTTTTTGTTTCTTACAATTTGACGTAAATAAACGCAGCAATATAATTTCAAGACGTTTTAGTTTTTCCATTAAATTGTCCAACAAATTTGAAAATTGATTATATTTTCAAAATAAAACACTAATCTCCTTATGTACTGAAGAAACTGTAAAACAAATTCAACAAATCTTCTGGTGAAATATACAAATCGATAA
This sequence comes from Epiperipatus broadwayi, assembly GCA_028023455.1. Classification (NCBI taxonomy): domain Eukaryota; kingdom Metazoa; phylum Onychophora; class Udeonychophora; order Euonychophora; family Peripatidae; genus Epiperipatus; species Epiperipatus broadwayi. The sequence continues at coordinate 308,057 of JAQFVV010012448.1, read as the reverse complement.
ACCATAGCAATTATAAAATAAACTTGTCTCAAAGAGTTATATTAATGAAATTTGATTATCAACTAAACATTACAGAGATAAGCTTAAGGTGTTTAAAATTGCTTACTTTAATAAAAATATATAAAATTACTTATATTTAAAGTTTAAATAACTAAATTAACTAGAGTTTAGTTAAACAAAAAATTTATTACAGAAATAACTAAGAGTTTATCTATTTTATTTTATTTTTACAGTTATTTATTGTCATCGTCATTACCATTATTATTATAAATGAAATGATTTAACAGATTTGATAATGTTTGTGCTTTATTTTGAAAATTATATGTATTAACGCTTACTATTACCATAATCTTTTCTCAAAAATTATTCGTTAGAATTTATGCGTGTGTGTGTATATATATATTAAATACTGCCTAATGATATACTAGTAATTATAAATCAAAATAGAAATTCATATAATATTACAATACTAGCCAAACAACAAAATTTTTCTAAAATTCTTCCACAACCATGGTTTTATCTATTAGCAAATAAACTTTTTCAAATGAAAGTAACAAAACAAAATAGCCTTCCCATCACTCACTTCTAAAACCATTTCCTTTAACATCAAAGGATGTTTTCAAGAGATTGATGGCCTCAGATTCAAAAAATTTGATCAAAGTTTCTTTTACTCTTTTTTTCAATTCCCTTTTTTGATAAAAGCTAACTTCTGCATTGTCAAATATTTTATGACCTATATTCAATTCATGAATGTATAAAGCTGAGTTTTGATATCTATTTTTAACTCTACTCTTATAAACTTTCTCTCTTTCATTATACTGACCCGCATAAATTTTATGATAATTGGAAGAAACAATTTAGTAATAAAATTTAAATTCAGGCCTTTCTTCCTGACTACTTTCATACCACCCAATAAAAAAACTATTCTTATAAATCAATTCATCAATTGATGACTTATATGGCAAAGAAATAAACTCTTTATTCTTAGTAACAATTAAATCATCATTAACAGATTTATAGATATTTTTATTAAGTATAATATTTCTAATAAATTCATGATATTTAATATAGTCGGAAGCAAATTGACTCCTCTGAATATAATTATTATTTTCAAAGTTATTAAGTTTTCTATTCCTATAACAAAAATTCAGTAAAGAAAGTTTCTTATGAGCAAAATGTTGATAACTATCTGGTCTAATCACATTTTTTAATTTTTTTTTTTTTTTGCTTTAATTAAATGACTACAAAATAAAACATTGTCAACTTTATCAACAGATAAATCTAAAAATTTTAACCTAACAAATTCAAATGTTCCCCCATCAATAGTAAATTTAGTATTAGAATCAAAAGTATTCATTCTATCAAAAAAAATCCTTCAAGTTATCTTCCTGTATAACTAACAAATTAACGTTCATAAGAGTAGAATTAAAAATAGATATCATAACTCAGTTTTGTATAGTCATGAACTAAATATAGGTCATAAAATATTACTTGACAATGCAGAGATTATCTTTAATGAAAAAAATGAATTGAAAAGAAGAGTAAAAGGAACTTTGATGATAAAATTTTTTAATCTGAGACATCATTTGATGTTAAAGGAAGTTGGCTTTTGAAGTGAATGGTGAGGAGGCTATTTTGTTTTGTATATATATGTTGTATGTTTAGTTGAATTTCACTGTAAAAGGTCTATATGTTAATAGATGAAATCATGGTTGTAGAAGAATTTTATAACATTTTGTTTTTTTGCTAGTATTGTAATGTTATATGAATTTCTATTTTATATGTGTGCATGCGTGTGGAGTGGAAAACCAAAGATTTTTAAGACAATAGATATGAAATGTACATTATTCAAATTCATTGGGTATAAATAACAGTACCATTGTATCAATGTTTTGACTGGATAAATCTGCTATCAACCTGATAAGAAATGCTATTATATATATATATATATATATATATATATATATATATATATATATATATATATATATATATATATATATATATATATATATATATAAAGTGAATGTAGAGGCACTGCAAACAATAGCTTGTGAAACAAGATTAAAAGTCCATCCACTAAAACAAAAAAAAAGTAACTTTTAAAATATACAAGTGGAGGAAGATTGTATATGAATAGTCTGATATAAAATTAATAGTTGTTTTAATTAAGAACTTTAAATATTTTTTTTCAAATGGAAGATGATTTAAATATATCATCAATTTATTGAGATGGTCTAACTTTCTTAAGAATCTCAGTTACTTCTCTGAATTTTCTTTGGTGATAATTATAACATCAGATTAGGATACTGGTGTTTAAAAAATCTATATTGTGACTAGCCCATAACACAGAAGGAAGAGGTCCAATGACTGCCTCAATACAGAGATGATGATTACTCATACCAGTATTAGTGGTTTCACAAATTCCTTGCACATCAGGATATTAAAACATATTAATTATATTATGGATAATCACAAATAATATATCTTATATATATAAAGAGGTCAAAATCTAATATATCTTATATATATAAAGAGGTCAAAATCTCCACAAACTCTCATAATGAATAATTAACTAACATGGTGAATAATATCTTGGTTTTTCATTTTCCTCTATGAAAAACAGTTAAAAAGATCTTTATCGTGTAGTGTATTATTTTAGGAATTGTTTATATTAATATCTATCTATTTATCTAGCTTTCTCTCCCTACACACACACACACACACACACATATATATATATATATATATATATATAGGAATTGAACCAAACAATAATAAGAATGTATGAAATATGTTTACTAATATAGTGCATGATTAACATTTAATAAGAAGAGTGATTGCATTCTGCCTAAGACAGAATTACATAACATTTCTTAAATAAAATTTTAATTTGTGAAGCGCAGATAGTTGAAAACTGAAATAAATTGAAATACTGTGAAATCTCTAATGCTCATTATAATACTTATCTGATACCAAATCAGATGTCATGATAGCTGTCCAAGTGACATCCAAACCTAAACACACAACAAAGATTTTATGAGAAAAGAGTGGCCACTCTTTTCTCTACTTTTCTTTCTATATATCTAAGCCAGTCATAAGTACTTAGGTTTGAAAGCTAGAAGCTTTAAATATCTTCACAATTAACTCACTGAGTCTAAATTATAAACATACAACATGAAATACTATGATTTACTATGTAGTAGTTTTTAGAATATATAACAAGCAGTGAAGTATGTAAATAATATTTTAATTTGCAAAGCGCAGATAGTTGAAAACTGAAATAAATTGAGATACTGCAAAATCTCTAGTGCTCATGCCAATCAGATGTCATGATAGCTGTCCAAATAAAATCCAAACCTAAGCACACAACAAAGATTTTATGAGAAAAGGGTGGCCAAAGCTTGAAGCTTTAAATATTTTCACAATTAACTCACTGAGTCTAAATCATAAATGTACAATGTGAAATCCTATGATTTACTACTCTTTTTTGCAGTATCTCAATTTATTTCAGTTTTCAACTATCTGTGCTTCACAAATTAAAATATTACATACTTTACTGCTTGTTATGTATTCTAAAAACTACTGCATAGTAAATCATAGGATTTCACATTGTATGTTTATGATTTAAACTCAGTGAGTTAATTGTAAAGATATTTAAAGCTTCAAGCTTTCAAACATAAATATTTATAACTGGTTTAGATATATAGAAAGAAAAGTAGAGAAAAGGGTGGCCTCCCTTTTCTCGTAAAATCTTTGTTGTGTGTTTAGGTTTGGATTTCATTTGGACAGCTATCATGACATCTGATTGGCTGTTAGATAAATATTATGAGTGCTAGAGATTTTGCAGTATCTCAATTTATTTGTTTATAGCATTTTCTTATAAAAAGATTCTTGAATGTTTCACAGAAAATCAATTAATACTCAAATCATATGATTAAAAGAGACTATTGCAAATGCATAACATTATCCTCATATAAACAAAGAGCTTTGCTAATTTCTCAACAAGCTTTGAGATAAATGCGTAGCAAGAGAAAGCATTTAAAATATCTCTATCTGAATACCACACCCCATCCTCTGACCAATGGTCTCATGCTTTTGGCACTCCTCAGAGAGGCACTAGGGTAGCTTCAGACACTAGATCTAAAAACACCAACCCAAAGCCAGCATTTATCTAAAAGTTGACTATTAAGTAGAAGATCTGAAGTTTTCAGACACCTACATGTCTTCAAACCCAGCTATCTAACTCAAATAACTATATGGGACAGAGTGATCTTCAACCAAACCATATATTAGAAGTCTTAGCAATATAACATTGCTTAAGCCTAAAAGCAAAGACTATAAAGAGTCAATAAAAAATAGTCATGTGATATATGATTCTATTTTTTATTTATTATCCTCATATTTCTCAATATTTAATTACATAGGGTAAAGAAAAGGAATTGTCATTTTGGAAAATAACTATTGAAAATATCAAATATATCAGAAGATTTTTCAATATATTTAAATAGTCTTTGGCTGGGTTTTACCAGTATAAATAAATTACTAGATCAAAATAATGCTATAGTATGATTGATTAATTTTTGAAAGTTTTATCAGCATATTTCATAGATGGGAGAAAATAATCTAGTGAATAGATTGTTTTTTACTATCATATGACCTAAGATTTTTCAAGTTGTATGTAATCGGGAGTTTATCCACATAGCATGCTTCTAATTATCTTAGATTGTGTGCTTATCTTTAAGACACTATTCCAGTTATATTATAGCATTCATAACAAAAACCAATTGTTTTGAAGTAGTATTTCATGATGTTTTAATAGACACTAAAAAAAAAACAGATATAATTTGATTTGTGCAACACTATTTCTGATGTTAATTAGTACTATTTGACTGTAGTATTCTAAAAAATCAAGGAAATCATATGATATTAAATCCAGACATGTGACATATTGAGTTTGAATCTATCTCTACACTAAATTTCACTGATCAAAATTACTAAATGATTCTTTACCAGAAAATATTATGATATCCAAGCACTAAAGTGATAGACAGAGCTTCAGTCCTAAAATCTTCAGCCTGCTACAACTGTGGTACAACACATGTAGTACTATAATTTTTTTTAATTTATATCAGTAATTGTTTCTTTTCAACTATAATTCAATCTAGTTCTGTTTTTCATCTTTAGTAAATGCAGAATCATGCTTGAAAGTAATGATGTTAAAATATCTTTTCTTTTCACAATCTTATAAAAGTACTTGCTACTATACTGTCATATAAATCTTGCAATTTTCACAAGGTTTTTCGTGTAAAAAAACTTAATTTTTATTTCTATACTACATATTGTTAAATCCATGGTACTAATAAAAATATAAGTGTATCATTTTTATCAAATACATATATACATAGATATATAATGTAATATAATTTTTAAACAATCAAATTTTAATGATAAAACATTATTATTTTATAAATATATAAGTTAGCCAACAAATGACATAGCAGGATTTTTAACAAAAATCCTATGCTCAGTAACATAGATTTTCCTATATTAGTTATCTGATAACTATTAGATTCACCATAATAAATCAAGCCACCTCTCTAAAGCTTTCTATCTCTTGATCTAACTTTCAAATATACATATTTATTCTTTTTTTGAGATTATCACATAACTTATTTTTTCCTATTTTTTCCTATAACTTCTGTATTTTCATCCACAATATCTTTCAAATACTTAGCTCACAGTATTTTTCAAATATTGATTTTGCTTCTAACTATGAATTTAATCCAGTTTGTTTCCTTTTATAATTTTACTTATTCCTTTCAACACTTCTATATTTTGATCCTATCTTATAAAATTACAGTTTTTTGTTATTCTCCAAATTCACATCTCTAAGACCTTCATTTGTTTCTGGTTTCTTATAATTGTTCATGTTCTACATAAAGCTATACTCTAAACAAAACATTTAATAAATTCTTTTCTTAGATATAAAATTATTACTTCGCAAAAGAATTTCTTGTTGTTTATTAATAGCTTGGTAGATATTGCAATTCTTATTCTATTTTTATCTCTATCATTAGTTATTAGATATCTCAAATATTAAAAGCATTAACCTATTCTATAAAATTTTCTTTCTTCTATTTATCAGTTTTACATAACATTCTTTCTAAGCTCATCATCATTATCTACAATTATAGTCATATCACCAACAAAGTTGATATAATTAAACCTCTAATTCTCAAGCTAATATAATCATTTAACAACACATCTATATATTTTTTATATATAATAGGTGGATTACTTTCCCATCTTAATGTTTATATATATATACTTAATTATAAGTATATAAACTTTAAGCTAGATGTAATCAGAAGGAATTTGAACCCAGACTTTCAAGCTCCATTTAGTCATCCACTCCATATTATAAACCAATGCACACTACCACATACATGTGAAAAATATAAATAGAGTTCCAAATAAATATTCCATGATGAATCAGCACTCATCAATTGGTTCAGATCATCATCCCCCACACACATATATAATAAGTGCTCAGTTTATATTAAGATAGCAAATCTGCAAACTTTAATGGATAGGTTTCAGTCCTCTCCCACTCTCTAATTCTTCATACATCTATATCATTGAAAATCTGATTGTGGCATGTTCAAAGCCCTTGTATCTAAATGGGCTTAATGTGTATCTCAATGGACTTAAGCTCCTACACATGAGGATTCAGCATGGGTATAACAACAAAAATTGGCAAACAAGGAATTTGAACATGCCATCATAAGATTTTCCATGATATAGATCACTGAAGAGTTGGAGAGTGGAGAGGATTGAAGCTTGTTCATTAAAATTCGAAAATTTGCTGTCTTAATATAAATCAAGTACTTATTAAATATATGTGTGGGAGATGATGATCCAGACCAACTGATGAGTGCTGGTTCAGCATGATATATATATATTGGAGATCATTTATCATTTTCACATTATCTGGTAGTGTGCATCAGTGGCCTTCTTCGATAAGAAAACCATTTAAACATCCATTTATCTTTTGATTTACATTCAATTTTTTTTATTAATAAATATTTTTCTTCCAATTTACATCTTTTTAAAATATATCCAATAAAATAATCCAATTCACTCTGTCAAATTATTTTTTGAGATTAGTAAAACATATCTTTTTATCTCTGTATATTTTTCAGGAATAGTTATTTATGATTTATGTTTCAAAGGTAACCTTTGTTAAAACTCAAAAAGAGTTACATAATGTTTAAAAAAAAACGGGAATTTTATTCATGCCCCAATGACAAGGTTGAGTGAATAAGTCTACAAAAACAACAATGAGACAATTTGAATGAGATTACATTAGTTTTAGGTGTCTGGATGCACAGTGACTCCAAAATGTTGACCTACTCATCCAGATCACAGGGTATGCATTTAATAGGTAACCATATATATTACTACATTGTTTTTTTATGTTAATTAGAAAGTTATGGTTTTAATTACTCCAATTGCATCTCTTATTCTTCTCACTCTTTCCAAATCTAAACAAATTTATTAGAGCTTGATCTTCTAACAACATGCAATATCATCTTAATAAATTATGGTAATTTTTCTTAAATTCTCATATTTTATTGAATTAGACTCTTATTCTAGTGGAATTATAACTGCTGAAAGGAAACCTGCTGGCTATTTTCCTTAATCCTAAAGTATATTACAAACATCAACAAATTTCCTCATACTCTTTTTCTTCATAGATGCTATTATTATTGTGCTTTATCATATTTCATCAGTTAATGATTTTACAACTTCTTTCTTTAGTATTACACAACTTATTTCATCCACATATAAATTCCTTCCTTTTTCAATTAATAAAATTAAAAGCTTATTATGTATCTTATATCAATCTTTGATATGTTCTTATTGTCTTTTTATTGCATCTCATTTCATCTAATATTTTATCATTTATATGTTCAAATACTATTTTATTCCTACGTATCTTTTTCCCCATCTAAGTTGTTTTATTTTGCTATAAATTAAATCAAACCTTTTTTTTTTTACATTACTCATTTCCTCCTTTTTTCTTAACTTTATCTGTTTCAAGTCTGACTACTTTTGTACTATGTTTTGTCTTCTATGACATTTATGCTTTTATATTATTCTCATCTCTACTATTTTATTTAATATTTCATTACTAATTAAAGGCTTTTTATATTTTAACTTTTTTATAATTCATTATGTCTGTTGCACTATCTTTTGATTTTTCTGGAATATTTTAATTTATTCAAATTTACTAGTTTAATTATTATTTCAGTTTTTTTTATTACTATTCAATAATTCTGAAAATCTTTACTTAATATCTTTTAATTTTTCAATTGCTCATTTCTCCTTGTCTTAGTCCCTTTTTTTTCCAATGTAAATTTCAAACTTTACCACTATTAAACATCAAACTGTATCAGCAGCAGAATATGGCACTCATTCTTAATAAGTTCCTAAATCTATTTCAAACAACAAATCATAATCTAATTGCAATATACTTCAATCAAATAAATTTTTTAATGTATAAGTCCTTCTTTTGTGATTTTTTAATTATATGTTTATTACTTTTTGCTATTTTCTCTACAAAACTATCAATCTTTCCTCCTTTTATTATCCTTAATGTAAAATTTCCAAAATTTTTAGGATCTTGTCTTGATTTTATGTTGCATTTCATTCTCTCATTACAACTATGCAACTAATTTTATATTGCTTTTTAATGATTTTTTTATATTTTTTGACACATTACCCTAATAATAATTAAGAAAGACTTTTGACAACCATTCCAGTCTTTCCTTTACCAATCTATCATTTATTGGAGTGTTACTTATAAAACTGTCTGACTTGAATTTAAATCAGTATCTGCAAAATTAGGCCTATCTTTGTCTATAAAATACAGAATTCTTACATTTTCCTCATTATTTTCTCAGCCACTAACCAATTAATCTATGTCTTATATAGTCTTACAATATTTAGCTCTTTTTTCTTTTTTTCTAATAACCAAATGGAATTCCATCCAATATTAAAATATCTATTTTCTTTAAAAGAAAATGGTGTCAAGCTATGGTAACAAAGATGTTGCAATTTTGTATAGTATAATTATTTATATAATTTCATACTACTAAGTTACCCCCCCCCCAAATTAAGTCAAATGGTTTGAAATCTGTGCTTGGTTCATGAGGTTGTTGCAATGTAATATTTATAATATGTGATGTGACATTAATATACAAAAAAATACCTAATTAAGGATTGCAGAAATTATATCACATTATATACTTCAATGATAAACCACATTTTAAGGAGTCTATTATCTTCAAATGACTCATATCAATAAACATTCAATAACATTTCTTAATTACCAGAAAGAGATTCTAAATCATGCATTAACAGATGTATTTATTTAAACACGTCACAAACTTTGTGGTTAATGTAGCTTTTTAAAGATATACATATAAAACTAATGTCATTGCCTCTTTTTATTTTATTTTTTATTAATTATGAAATGAATGCACCGGTTTTCTTCCTAGACTGTTATTAAAATTGGGTAACAATTTTTCTTTTATATTGTTTAATAATTATTTGATCATTATTCGCATAGAAAGAAATATGTCTTAATCCTAACATGAACTGATTTCATATTTATTATGCAGTCCAAGTTAAGTATTATTGTGTACATCTATATATCAATTTCAGAATTCTGTGGCGTATTATCATGCAAGGAGTTCTTCTCAATGCATAACAGTTTTTCAGAAAAATATATTCTGAGGCCGAGACCCCAGATTGCATCTTACATTATATTTTTAATCACAGTTATATATATATAGGAAATGCTTATTTACTGAATATTAAGATGAACCGAAAAACTATATAAAGCATCATTACGATGAAACAAAAAAAAATTAATTGAAATCTCACAATAAAAAACGCATTTTTCAAATGTTTATTATTTTGATGTTAAAAATACAATAGTCTCCGCATCTAAATTTTCTTTTCGCAAAATAAGAAACAAAAAACACGGAAATGTAATAGTAAATATATAAAAAAAGATAATAAATATACATTAAATTTTAAAAATAATTAAATCATTAGATGAATATTCCTCAAGTAAAACTTTAAAAAGTAATTAAAGATAAATCAGGATTCCATTAAATCTCCGCGTAACCTAAACGGTAAAAAAAAAAACTATCTATGCAACCAATTTTATTCGATAATATATGTAAGCACATACATATATAATGATAATAAAAAATAAAGTTTATAAGAAAAAAGAGTTCATTAAAATATTTTTAATAGTTGTGAAATAACATTTAATAAGTAATCTTACCTTTTCATTTTACTTCTAAACACAAAAAGTATATTCCTTTCGATGGTAGGATTTCCAATAAGCGAAATCTTTATTTTTCTCGTGATATAAAAATGCACTTAAAGCAGGAACGATTGTACGACTCAATTTTTAAAAGTTATGTACTAGATTAGATGTAAGATACTTAGGATAATTATATCTCTTTAGTATATAAAAGAGTGTTAGAGCTGGCGAAGATATGTCACTGTTTGCAACTCAACCAGTTTTCTGAGATAATATTTGCCAAATATTTGTAGCAGAATTATTTTAAAACTGTCCCTCGCAATCTCACGAAGTCTTATCATAAACGAAAAAACAAAAACAAAAAGTGAATATTCTAATTCTTAGGTGTCGACTTTTAGCCGTGACAATTTAGTGCAGCGCGCTGCTGAATGACAGGTCCCAATTGACTGCGGCGCGCCACTTGTGTGTTTGATTCCACTCAACTTGAGCAAGGATATGTGCTTTCCTAACTTCAGTTTTACGAAAAGCAATATGTGTTTTACTTTGTCAAGACAATATATTTTGTTTTATTTAGAAGTATATATATATTATTTTGGAAAGGTAAAGAATGAAATTTTATTTCCCTCCCCCGACAAAAAAAAAAAAAGATTTATAAACCCGATTTTTAAAATATTAATAATAAAAGAAAACACAAGACTGCGTAACTCCGTCCTTCGGAAAATAAAGTATAGAAAAATACTATTTTCCTACGCAATTTTTGCATGCCACAACGCTTTGATTTTTACAATAAACTTCTCTTTGGAGAAAGAAGTACGTTTATTCTCTCTTTTTTTTTAATTAATTCTTTTTAATCATTCAACTGTTCACTTATTTCCTTTCATTAGTGACATACAAATTAAATAGAATTTTTTTGTCATATTAATACCACAGATGGCGTTTCTGTTTCTAATAAAACATAAAAGAATTTTAATTGGGGAAAACTTACATAATACAGTACTAACATTTCTGAAATCTTTTTTATTTTGTTATATCGGCGGAATTGAAGAATACTTTTTTTCTGAAATATTGTAATAATTCAGAATAATTATTAGATATTTTAATATTTCTATAGAAAATATTATTATACATAGTATTTTTTTTAAAAAAAAAATAAAGGTAATTTCAAAGTAAATGATTAAATAAAAATTTGATAGAATTATTATTCTTAGATTTTTATATTTGCTATACCAATTCATTTTTATGCCTAACTCAACTATCTCCCTAGAATTAAAAAAAAAAAAAAGAGGGGGGCCATCTCAAAATTGAAAATATTTCTAGTAACATTGTCAAAACTATTCATTAAAGATGTAGGTTAGGCCCCGTCTTTTCAATAATTAAATAATCTAATGTTTTTTTTTTTAACTCTAAAGAGAGGGAGAAAGAAGAAAAAATCTTACTCATAGCTCGTTTTACAATTATCAAGTTAATAATAATTCTACTCGAGGCATAATTATAATTGCCCGGAGCAAAATTTTCACTTTTTATATTAATTTAAACGTGATATTTTGCTTTTACAAGCTTTTGACTTATGGTCTTTCAAAATGTAGAAATCTGATTACTTTGAAATATATGCAATAACCATAGGCGGTGACTTTGTTTTAACAACCAGAAGGACATTGCCTAAAGCTTATAAGAAATCGTGGAAGCGCGAGAGAAAAAGATAATGGAAATGAGAAAAAAAACGAAAATTTATCATGTAATAGCTCTACGGCAGCTTTCAAAGTAAATATATTTTAAAAACAAAATCTTATTAATCAATTACCATAGTATTTGTTTTTACACTATAATATATTATATTTCTAATAATTAGGTGAAGGGCGTTTGCCTTTTGTCTTTTTCTTTTTCAAATAAACGTAAAATAATTTATTTTAAACCGGCGGCTAGTCATATATGTATCTTAATTTTCTGCTAGAAGGTAGGTGAATAACTAGGCAATAAGGTAATGCGACTAAGTGATAATTTTTGATGATTATCGGCTAGTATTTTGATATATATTACCACTCTCTTACCATAATTTATTTTAGTACCTTAGATTTAAGAGCTGCATCTAAAATAATGAAGTCTTTTATATTTTTAAAATGCCCAAATCAATATATATATATGGTCTTTCAACATATGCATATATGTTGCTAAAATATCTCACCATTTAGAAAATCAATACACAGAATCTATTTTTCTTTTCTAGATTCATAATTAAATGACATAAATAAAACAGTATTCACTCAAAGATGTTTGATTCCTTGTTTAAGATTAAATCTAGCAGAATTTCATCGCAAAACCTTCCTATTATTAAGTATATAACAATGATGAGATTTTTAAGAATAGAACTGAGGACCAATTTAACACTTTATTTTAATCAATGCAAAAATGGTCGGATAGTTAAAACAGAAAAATAATTCTATGTTAAAACATTAAAAAAAAATCTAATATTCAACTATGGCGATATTTCAAACAATATTTACAATTTTAGTAAGTTGTGGAGTCAATTAAAAATAAATAAATAGAAACATCTAATACAATCATCAAGTCGTAATAAAATCAGATATTTACAATAAATATAAAAATACAACTAGAAGTACATTCAAACAATTTTTAAGATACTTATAGAAAAATGAATAAATCAATCGCTTTTATAATAACTTATTAATGTATGTATACAATAAAATGCCCGTTAATTAAAAGCTATTGTAATAACAATAAAAATAACAAATATAATGGTAATTAACTATTATATACAGTCTTTCAATCCTCAGAGGTAACCGAGAGTTTTCTATTAACTGAAAGAAGATCCTTTGATTCCTCTTGAAGGCCTTAAAGGAACGGAGAACTGAGCAGGGCAAATTCCTAATGTCCACTCCATACGTTCTTGTCATTGCAGCTGTTATTACTATGTGATTATTTATATAGTATATGAACATGAGTGGGCTGCTCACCAACATGCATTAGCCAGTGTGGTGAGTTTATTGGCTTTTTACCTCCGAGTTTAAAATCAAGTAACACCATGGTCTTTCTTCTCAATTGCCTGATAAGGCAGAATGAATGTATGTGTAAATGATTAATATTTTTCCAATAGATATATACAATCATGACAGCCAAAAATAAATCGTGGCCTTTATTCCCAAGAGGCTGTAAAGTCACTAACCAAGATAGCAGCTAGTGGCTGAAGGTGGAGGGTGCTAAGAATTTCTGATTGTGGACCCAGGCTGATATTTGATGATGACTTTTTATTTAGGTACTTACAACTGCAGATTACTTTCAAGTGAAGAAAGATTGCAATAATTAAAAGAAGAACTATCTTATATTAAAGGGGTCATTATTGGACTTTGTGAAGTTAGAAGAAAAGGTGAAGAAACAATTGATTTAAAAAGTGGACATGTACTCTATTATAAAGGCATAAATATTGGAAATACAAGTGGAGTAGAATTCATTATAAATAAAAAGTGGAAGAACACCATTATGGTGATTGATGGTAGATTGGACAGAGTTGCAAGATTAGTTATACAACTTAATAGCACATATCAAATGCAGATAATTCAGGTTTATGCCCCAACAAGTTTTCATAGTGATGAAGTAGTAGAAGATTTTTATATGGGTGTACAAAAGGCTTTTTATCAGAGTAAACAGCATTTTAAAATTGTTGTGGGAGACATTAATGCTAGAATTAGTAAGCAAATTAAAGATGAAAGTGCTGTAGGTAATTTTGGTTATGGTAATAGAAATGAGAGAGGACATAGACTTGTGGAGTTTGCAGAATAGGAAGAGCTTTATATTATGAATTCTTTTTTTTTTTTTGAGAAAAATGTTAAAAGGAAATGGACATGGAAGCATCAGCAGAATTGGATTATATTTTGACTAACAGAAAATATATATTTCAAGATTGTAATGTTCTTAATAAATTTAACACAGGAAGTGATGATCAATTAGTAAGACATAAGATACATGTTAATGCAAAACTAAAGAGACAAAAATTATGAAGAAAAACAATATTTACAGTTGATATTCCTAGTCTTCAGAAACATTCTAATAAATTTTAATTAGAACTAACAAATTGGTTTCAAGTATTAGTAGATTTTGAACATGATTCAGATTTGAATGAAATTAATATGAAAATAACTGATACACTTCTAAAAACTGCAACAAAGATAGCTGGTAGAAAAAAGCAGCAATTGACCAATAAAATTTCTACTGAGACTAGAGAATTTATGAAGAAAAGAAGGAATATGAAGATATACAAAAATGATGCATTAAAAAGGATTGAATATCTCGAATTTTGTAAAATGGTGTGGAAAAGAGTTGAAAATGATATAAGAAAGTATAACTGTGAACAAGCAAGGAAAGCTGTAGAAGAGAATAAAAGTCTCAAGAGTGTAAAATAACATTTTGGTATTGGTAAGAAATTTATATCTATAAAAAAAGATGGAATTATTATTAAAAAGATAGAGGACATCATGAAATGGGTAGAAGACTTCTATCAAGAATTATATAGTAATAAAGAACAAGTACCTCCTATATCTATTATGTGTTCTGAATTGGCCAGAATTTTAAATGAAGAAGTGAGGCATGCAATTAAATTTATGAAGAAAGGAAAGGCTCTTCTAATTGATATATTAAAAGCATCAGGTGAAGAAATATAATTTCTTTTAGCAAAGTTATATACCAAATGTTTCAATGATAAAGATGTATCAGATAATTGGAAGAATGCAGTATTAATATTAATATTTTAAAAAGGTGATAAAGATATTAAAAATTACAGACCTATCACTTTTATACAAAATTTTTACCAAGATAATTATAACTTGTCTACAGACAACATTGGATTTCCACCAACCAAGAGAACAAACTGGATTTAAAAGTGGTTTTAGTACAGTATATCATATCCAGGTATTGAGTGAAATTATAGAAAGGAAAAATGATTATGAGTTGCCATTATGCTTTGGATTTGTATATTATGAAAAGGCATTTGATTCTATAAACATTTCTTCAGTGATTAAAGCATAGGATCATCAAGGTATAGATCCAGGATATTGTCATATTTTAAAGAATATTTATAAAAATGCAACAACAACAATTAGATTACATAATGATACTAGGAAAATCAACATTGAGAAGAGTGTAAGATAGGATGACTTCATATCTCCAAAACTTTTTACAGCAGTGCTGCAAGAAGTATTTTGTGGATTAAAATAAGAAGCTAAAGGAGCAAAAGTAAATGAAGATTATTTAAGTCATTTATATTTTGCAGATGATGTAGTTGTTTTTGAAAATAATGCTTTAGAACTGCATGAAATGTTTCAGGAGTTATCAGATGAAAGTAGGAAAGTAGGACTAAAAATAAATATTAAAAAGACTAAAATAATGTTTAATGGATTTTCTCAAAATATGAAAATAAAGATTGATTATGATGAGTTAGAAGAACTTAACTGCTATAATAATTCTTGAGTTTTCACTCAGTGTGAGTCTTCCACATTAATTTGTTCACTGTTCATCTATTTCCAAAAAGAAATTTCCTTTATTAGGTGAAATAGAGGTTTGAAACATCTGAATATTCATCCAGAAATAATAGGTTTTTATATTTATCTTTATAGTGAATTTTTCCTATTTCTTTTGGATTATAATGTGAATATTTAATTATTTATCCTTGTTAAAAAACTAAAATATTGAAAAGTTAATAGATTAAATAAATATCTTACATGTAAATGATTGTTTGATAAAACATTCAGTCTTCCAAATAAAATTGGTTGTAATTAAGACATATATATTATTATAATGGTTGGAAGAGATCAATGAGCTTCCATTCTACCATATCTGCCATACAGGGCACAAACAGGCGATTTGAACCTGGAAAATTTATAGAGCAGGCAGATACATGCTGTTAAACTAACTTTTACATATATATTTTTCTCTGACCGTCAGCCCATGCCACTAGCTTAGTGAGAAGCAGAGATTTATAAAATCTAAATTCTTATTTAAAAATATTTTCAATATTAAAAAAAAAAAAAAGAAGAAGCCACTGCCAGTAATAACACACACAAACATTTATTTAACATATATGTAATTTAGAATTATTATTTTAGTCTAACTTTTACTTTAACATTTAATTTACATTTTTAACCTTTATTTTTGGAAGTTCGCACAGATGAATTTACTATTTTCTTAAAGTGTCAAGTATGAATAGACTACATAGATTGCATTTGAAAAGAAAATATTCTATCCCTTATTTAACCTTAGGTCAAAAGTTCACAGTTAAACAAACATCAATCCATCTGATACATTGATGTATTCAATGCTGCATGAATATGACAGCACAAATACCATACTGTCAGGAATGTACATCTGAACATCATGGTTATAGAAGACATTGACTCTCATCCAGTACAGGAATACTACATCTGTCTGGCAAGAAGAACAATAATAAAAACACTCCATAGGAAAGGACTGCATTTTCTGTCTTACTATCCCATTCCATAGGCTAAAAAGAGGTGAGATATGGGACTTATTTTGCCCAAGTGCAGCGTTTAATAGGATCCTGCACATAGCGAATCTCATGCTACATTTACTAATTACACCAACATATCCAATCCATTGACCCAATCTAACTATGAAACAAATAACCTAAGATTTACCCTCCCTTAATTAAACTGATATAACTTTACAAATCTATGCAGCCATTCACACCCGACTTAAGTTTAGCATTTATTAAGTTTAGTTTAACAAAAAAACAAAAATCATAATAAAACTTAAAAGAACAAAAAAAAATGGAAATGATTTTAAAAAAGAAATACATCAAATAAAATTAATTATTAATAATTTACATTGGTCAGATAGGATTCTATTTCTATTAAATAGGGAACAGTTTTAGAATTAAAGTTCTTATTCTTATCAAATACTGGAATTTTAGAATCATACTTAAAGCTTATTAGAGTTCATAAAGTTCTTACATTTTAAACATACTGGAAAAGTTTCTTTTTTTAGAAGTTTGCAATTTGGGATCCAGCATTAATTCCCCCAATGTCCTGTGGTCTGCAGCATAAGAAAATGATTGGTCATTTCTCTTTCTTTCTCTCTTTTTTATAGCAAAACTGAAAGGATTGAAGAGTGCATCTTTCCAATCCCTTCTCCTTCAACTCTAGCACACCTCTACTTTCACATCTCTGTCCTCTTTCCAGCTCTTTCTTCACTCACTAAAATTTATTTCCAAACTTTTTTTTATATTAGAATTTTGGATTAAGTGGATATTACATAATGATGATGGTGATGGTCTTTTCACTGAGGTCCATTTCCTGAGGGATTTCTTTTATTGGCTATTAGTTCCCATTGTTTTTTCTCTCCTATCTGACCTTTACCTATACATTTTGAAATGCTCAATGGCTAGCTTACTTTTAACTAATTAAAATAATCATTTCCATTTTACAATAGCATTAATTAATTTATTGTACAAACTTAAAGATATATTTTTATCTCTAAATCTTTTTAAGTTTTTGTTGAAAATTTCGTTTTAAAACTTTTTTTTTTAAATAAAGTTTTCTTCTAATAATTTTTCATCTGTGCAATTTTATATATATATAAAGTTTAGATGACTTTTAACTTTCTTATTTTATTTCTTTAAAAATTTTTTATATGTGAACTTATCTTTTTAATGTCTAATTTTTAGAAAAAAATTAATATAACTGCATATGTGCCCATTACATATCAGTAAACTTGCTTTTAAAAAAAAAAAAAAGATATTTTACTTAGGGTTAGTAATTATGGTACATGATTAATGAAAATTTACAAAGTCATTCAGTTAGTAATTTTACAAAGACTATATACAAAAAAGAAAATGTTGACTATCGTTTTCCTATGAACCATCTACGTTTACACCTCTTCCGCCCAAGAGTTTTATTTTCTCTATATTTCATTTCTAACAAACGGCATGATTAAGCAAATTATTTATTTAAGGAGGTTGCATTGAAGTAAATATGTTTTAATAGATAATAGGTTTATACGTGTATATTTGCAGCACAATTATATATACCACCAACTTATTTATGATTAATTGAAATGCTTAAATAGGGTTACACTGAAGTAAAATCCCAAAGGGCACTCATTGTAAGGTACCACATTTACAATCATAAACTTATGTGGCTGTGCGCACCTATACACATTAAAGCAAATGTATATTAACAAAAAACATATTAATTGCAACCTTTTGACTTTTTTTTTTTTAAAAATTAGTTTTAAAATTATTAATATCTTTTCTTTCTCATTTTTAATATATGTGCTATTTCTGACTGGCAATGCTTTTATAAGATTTAAAGTATACGACTTTATGTAAATAAGTAAAAATATTTCATTTTGAAAAAAAAAATTTACTCAGGGTACTCGTGGTTTATTAAACATCGGCTCACATTGGGTGGCCAATTATAATGGTCAGATAGAATCAATGAGCTTCCAGTCTTACTGTATCTGCTGTATAGGGTGCCACCAGGCGATTTGAACCTGGAAAATTTATAGAGTATGCAGATATGTGCTGTTAAACTTTTACATATATATTTTTCTCTGACCGTCATCCCATGACACTAGCTCAGTGAGACGCAGAGATTTATAAAATATAAATTCTTATTTAAAAATATTTTCAATATTAAAAAAAAAAAAAAAGAAGCCACTGCCAGTAATAACACACCCAAACATTTATTTAACATATATGTAATTTAGAATTATTATTTTAGTCTAACTTTTACTTTAACATTTAATTTACATTTTTAACTTTTATTTTTGGAAGTTCACACAGGTGAATTTAATATTTTATTAAAATGTCGAGTATGAATAGACTACATAGATTGCATTTGAAAAGAAAATATTCTATCCCTTATTTAACCTTAGGCCAAAAGTTTGCAGTTAAACTAACGTCAATCCCTCTGATATATCGATGTATTCAATGCAGCATCATGAATATGACAGCACAAATATCATACTGTCAGGAATGTACATCTGAACAGTATGGTTATAGAAGACATTGACTCTCATCCAGTACAGGAATACTACATCTGTCTGGCAAGAAGAAGAATAATAAAAAAAACTCCATAGGAAAGGACTGCATTTTCTGTCTTACTATCCCATTCCATAGGCTAAAAAGGAGTGAGATGTGGGACTTATTTTGCCCAAGTGCAGCGTATAATAGGATCCTGCACATAGTGAATCTCATGCTACATTTACTAATTACACCAATATATCCAATCCATTGACCCAATCTAACTACGAAACAAATAACCTAAGATTTACCCTCCCTTAATTAAACTAATATAACTTTACAAATCTATGCAGCCATTCACACCCGACTTAAGTTTAGCATTTATTAAGTTTAGTTTAACAAAAAAACAAAAATCATAATAAAACTTAAAAGAACAAAAAAAAATGGAAATGATTTTAAAAAAGAAATACATCAAATAAAATTAATTATTAATAATTTACATTGGTCAGATAGGATTTTATTTCTATTAAGTAGGGAACAGTTTTAGAATTAAAGTTCTTATTCTTATCAAATACTGGAATTTTAGAATCATACTTAAAGCTTATTAGAGTTCATAAAGTTCTTACATTTTAAACATACTGGAAAAGTTTCTTTTTTTAGAAGTTTACAATTTGGGATCCAGCATTAATTCTCCTCATGTCCTGTGGTCTGCAGCATAAGAAAACAATTGGTTATTTCTCTTTCTTTCTCTCTTTTTTTTATAGCAAAACTGAAAGGATTGAAGAGTGCGTCTTTCCAATCCCTTCTCCTTCAACTCTAGCACATCTCTGTTCTCTTCCCAGCTCTTTCTCCACTCATTAAAATTTATTTCCAAACTTTTTCTTTTATATTAGAATTTTGGATTCAGTGGACATTACGTCATGATGATGGTGATGGTCTTTTTGTTGAAGTCCATTTCCTGAGGGATTTCTTTTATTGGCTATTAGTTCCCATTGTTTTTTCTCTGCTATCTGACCTTTACCTATACATTTTGAAATGCCCAAGAGCTAGCTTACTTTTAACTAATTAAAATAATCATTTCCATTTTACAATAGCATTAATTGATTTATTGTACAAACTTAAAGATATATGTTTATCTCTAAATCTTTTTAAGTTTTTGTTGAAAATTTAGTTTTAAAACTCTTTTTTTTTTTTAAAATAAAGTTTTCTTTTAATAATTTTTCATCTGTGCGATTTTATATATATAAAGTTTAGATGACTTTTAACTTTCTTATTTTATTTCTTAAAAAAGTTTTTATATGCGAATTTTTCTTTTTAATGTCTAATTTTTTAAAAAAAATTACTATATAATATATATATAGAAATGTTCCACTATGGTTTTGTTCAGATATTCTAAATCCCTAGCACATCTAATGAATGAGAGTTGTCTAGAAATACATGTATAGTTAGAGAAATTAGTCTGGAAGATTTTATGTTAATTTTATAGTTTGAAATTTTCCCAATTAGAGGCGACATAACAAAAACCCTGTTTTCCCTGATTAAATGCTAATGTGTATAAATAAAATTTTTTATTATATATTATCATCTTTTTTACTATATAATAATTATAATTAAGTAACGACTTTGTTTTCCATTTTATACAATGTAAATATATTTTTTCAAATAATTTTATTTTTTTACAGTGCTATGTATACTAAAATATTTATAATTATTTTATTTGTATTTATTACTTACAAAATAAAATACTGTCTCTTATCTATTGGTTGATTGATTTACTATTTTATTCTCAATTTTTTCTAATAATGAAAGTATGTAAATATATATTTATATTTTTATTGCCTATGGAAGTGGTTCAGATTTTTTAATTTATATATCTACATATAGTCTGTGAAAAAAGAGAAATAATGTGGGACATAATATAAATGTCATATTAAAAAAAAAAGATTATTAAGCAACCAAAATTTTGAATTCAATTGAAAACGGTGTAATGCAAAGAATGGAAAATAGTCCTTAAAATATTCAAGAAAGAATAGAAACTGAATTACAAAATGTGTCAATAAAAATAAAAAGTAATGTATGAAAAAAATAATGGAAGTTGGAAACAAAATATACAAAAGAATATAGAAACTGGATATATAAATATTGTTTTTTTAAGAAAAGAGATAAAAATGATATATGAAAATTGGAAAACAAAATACACAAAGAAATTAGAAAACGTGCAGATAAATATTAGAAGCATGGAAAATAGATGGAAATTGAAGAACAAAATAGAAAGAAATAGAAAAAGTATGAGACAGAATGAAACTAGAAAAAGAATAAGAAAGAATGCAAAACAAATAACAAAAGAGAAAAGCAATATACATTTTTACAGCTAATTTATAAAATGAAATAGAAAATAAAATATAAGCAAAATAGATGTCTAATAAAAAGCTATAGAAAAAAAACAAATCTAATCAGAAATTGTATAGAGAACAACAACTTATGTCTGTAAAGACAAAGATAGTTTTAATTAATAATTTATTAAGCTCATATTCATTACATATTAAGGCTATAACCTTAAGACTATGCACCTGGATGTGACAGTAGGGACCTCTACAAATCTTAACACAAGATTAACAACTTTAAAAGACAAGAGTGGTCCCTTTGCCTATATAATTAGAAAGTAGGTCCAAGATAAGAGTGGCCATTCTTGTCTTTTAAAGTCGTTAATCTTGTGTTAAGATTTGTAGTGATCCCCACTGTCGCATCCAGGCGCTTAGTCTTAAAGTTATAGCCTTAAAGATAGTTTATTTTTGATCAAGAATAAGCAGCAAAATGATATAGCTTGAGTACAAAAAAAAATCAAATTTGATTTATCTATTTTATAAAATCAAAGCTATATAGAAAATATAGATTTTATTTTCAAACATAAAAACTAATTACAGAAGAAATAATGCTGAAAGTTAAGAAACTTATAGATATAATATACACCTTCACACTTCCTTATTCTTTTCAAATTCATATAAATAAAGATATAATAAAAGACAAATGATCCCCAAGATGCATTTTGTGTGAACCAGCACTCATCAGTAGGCCCAGGTCACTATCTAGTAGTCTTGGAAAGATGGATAAGATTAAGCATAACTTATTCTAGTTCTTTAGGATATACAATAATATCAGTTTAGTTTTTAAAAAAGAATATGTTTTATTAAAAAAAAGTTTTTCAATTGGGCATATTCTAGTATTTGCTAAATAATGTTTAATTTGATGTGAACAATGCCAAACATAGATAACATTTGAAAGTTCAAAATAAAAAGCATTCCAAAATGTATATTAAATTCTTTCACATTAATTCATATTCATATTTATGTAAATATTTATTAAAATTTGACTTTTCATCATGGTGTATTATTAATTATAAATTGCAATACAATACAAAATTTCATACAATGGAAAATATTTTTCCGATATTTTTTCTAAAATAATTTGTGATATCGTTAAGAAGATAAATTTATATAAAGATATGAGTTCTTATATATTAAAAGATTTTTATAATTGTTATGACAAAATATATACATTTAAAAAATTAAGTTTAGGTGGTAAAAATGTTTACTGTCATGCACTTTAGTTGAATTTTTTAAAAATATTCAATTTTGAAAGGTACTAAGAAAAATCTTTAGTTAAAACATAAAATGTCATTTAAACGATGTTTAGATGAATTTTCAATTTAAAAAATAATTTCTTTAAAGATAGGAGACTGTGGATACAAAAGCTAAAATACAAATTGTTGCATTAATTCACAAGTGAGAATATATTTTAAAATTCTTCAGTTTGTTCATTTGAGTGAAATAGTGCTCAGCATCTCTTCTTGGGGGCATGATATCCTAAGAAAATGACTATATTATTATTATTATTATCTTTTATCATCAACATTAGTATTATTATTACCTCCTCATTTCTATTTTTTCAGAGAAAAGTTTATGTCATTCTTTGATTAATAAAATTAAGTTTTTATTCAACCTGATTTGCGATATTAAATGAATATTTTTAATTTTTTTCAGTTTTGTGTGGTTTATCATTGGTATAAATTAGCAATTTGAAATATTAAAGTGCCCTGAATTGATTCTTAACTGATAAAATTAAAAAATAAATCTCTTTATCAACTGAATAAATGTCATGCTCAATCTACCATTTAGTCACTTAAATATTAAGTGGCATCCTAAGCAACTAATTATATTTGTAAATTATATATTGGATTATTTTCAGCATCTAGTTAAATTTGTTATTTTTTTTTTTTTTTAGAGACATTCACTTTATTTAAATTTTTCAAATACATTCAATTGTTACTACTAACAATTTATTTCAAAAGTATGTGAAAATTTTAATAAAGTTTGGATTTTTCTAAAAACATTTAATAATTAAACTAGATAATGAAAATAATCTAACCTATAATTATAAGCAAAATGCAATTAACACAATTTTCAAACAATGTTACTATATAATTATTTTTAATTTACTTGGATAAAATATTGTTTTTGTTTTTAATTTATTTTTTTGTTTAATTGTTTTCTGTGATTAAAAAAAAATATTTATTTTTTGATAGAAGTAAAAGCACTTTTTTCTCTCATTTACAATTTGTGACTATTAATATTTCTTTTAATAATTTAGCTAATATCATATTAAATTATCATTATTAAGAATGCAAATAAGTTTTTATTAAAAATTCTTATTACTGCTGATTGTAGAATACAGTAAAATTAAAATCTACAAACAATAGTTTGTAATTATTAAAAATGAAGGTAGGTGAGGTAATATTAATGATATTGACACTAAATGTTATTGGTCCATTTGTTATCACAATGCAGTGTAATACAAGGTATAAATTATATAGCAAAGTTGTAAGAGGGGGTGATTAAGAAAAAGAGAATCAAAATCAACAGACTTCAACTCTAAACTTATAAAATAAGGAAGAAATGCTGAAAAAATTGAAAAAATTGGAATCTACGTGAAGGGAATTCTAAGATATTGTTATTTAAAAAATATAGAATAGAAAATCTTCAATCTGGTAACTACATTGAACACTGTTTTTCCATTGATTTGATAATTCCTAAGATTCATACTGGGAAAGAGAAATGGGAACCATGTGGATAATAATTTGCTTCTACAAATATTACTTCAAACCAAGAACAATTCCAGAGAATGTAAGCTTTTGCTTTTATTTTGTTTATATTTTTAAATTGTCAGATTTAAAAATAATGCATAGAATGCATTTGTAGATTGTAATAAACCTATTTTAGTGGTAATGCCTTATTATGCTAGCATCGAACAGGATAATCAAAATATATAAGTGCATTACTTAGGAATGTTTACTCATCATAATATCAATTTTATTATCATTTATCTCACAAGAATGAAATAAACTTTGACTAATAGGATAAAATCTAATGGAAGAAAATGTTCATTTATTATTTTTTTGTTATTGCTGTGTTTAGTGTTATAATATTTACATCATGTGTCATTTGGGGATTATTTTTATATATATTTATTGTAATATAAGATATGTTTAGTAAAAGGATGTAGAGATGTATAAAGATATATACATTCATTACACATATATTTTTGCTATTTTCCCAAGTAAGGGAAAACATAATATTAAATATTATTAATCGAGACAGAGAGAGAGGGAGATATTTATCTCTTGCACTTTTAAAATAGACTTTACTATTTTATTAAAGGTGCACAAACAGACTAAATTTTGTCAAAGATATACTATAATGACCCAATTGTTTTCTTATATAAAAAAAATTGATATAAACCCTGTTTCATTTCTTAATTTTGCATATGAATGAACATGTCCACTTTGATTATAAAGGTAGGTTGATCTTCATTGTTTACATGCATAGTTCTTGCTATAACAAAAGTATAATTGCTATTTTAAAATAATTAATGATCATTTAACATATATTTTGGTGGTTTGTATATTAATACATTAATAGTTTCTGCATTATGAAATGGAATATTTGTTTTCACTTTTATTGTTAGTGTTATTTTACCTTGCTATGGTATTAATAAGGATTTGTGACAGCTTTCAGCTGATAAGTATGTGCCACATATAATGGAATCAAATAAAATAATATTAACTCTTATAATGCATGACTCGTCTAAAAACGAGAAGATTTGACATCACTCTAAATCGGCTACTTTTTATCCCACGTATACATATGATATGTCATTAGAAAGAAAATCAAAAGTTCTGTAAGATGGTGCCCTCTTTAGAGTTATTTTACAAGTAAAAAATCAATAAAAATGACCATATATGTCAAACAAAACCAAAGCACTGCCTCCTCACCAACTTTTCTTGAATCTTATTGGCTGTCCCACTTCTGTCAGAAAGGGTAATGACTGCCAAAAAGTAAAAAGTTACGTTCGTTTTGATTTTTATTACGAAAATGATAAACGAATGTTTACAACATTTTAAACAATATTTGAATTGAATTACAAATTGTTATAGATAAAATAATACTAAAAATCAAATTATTTTAGAAAAATAGTTAAGATATTACCAAGAATTATTTATTTATTGCTACATATTGATCGTAACGTAAAGTGAAAAAAAAAGATTGCGTCAGCAATCTTTTTTGGTTGGTTGAATAGCGGTTACTTTTATTTCACCGCAATTGAATATTTTTTAAATTATAAATCAAATTTTATTTTTGAAAAGATTTTCATTTCCTTTCGTAATCTGAAAATTCAGTAATATACTTTTTACAAACGAAACTAACGTATTTATATTATTAAAAGTGATCTATTTTAACAATAGATTTTGTTAAAGTTGTGAGTTGGCCAATTACAAGTTTTGATTTTTAACTCATTCGGCCAATTATATAATCATCGTTCAAAAGGTTAATATTAATATTGAGCATGGGCTGATGGAGAATCACCCATTGCTGATTACATGAGAGGATGACATGGTCAAGGCTGAATAATAATTAGTGCTTAGTTATCATAATTAATCCCAAGAGAGGATATCCATGGTCTGAATTCTATTTTCCTGTGATGAGGTTCAAGTCCACACTGTTATACCTATGGAGAGGTATTAGAATTAGACATATTATTATACACTATCATGTTGTTTTTTAGAGCTACCTTTATTGTTTGATCCCTCATGAGGTTATAGAGTTAGTTTTCCACCAAATATGGTGAAGTTTAGTATTTCAAAATCAAATATCAAGGATAAGATAAAGTTAGATTAAGGGACACTGGTCTATCTATAGTATTTGCCTAATTGGAATAGGGTTTATGATGTTGTAGGATCTTCATCAGTTTATAGACAAACCAAACCAAAACTTACTAGTGATTGTAGAACTTCTAGATGAAAGAGCAAGAAATGCACATGGACAATGTTGAGTCATTTTCATTAAGCAGTGATTTGCTGATGGATTGGTAAAATGGGTTAACTATTAAAATTATTATGTTGTGGACATAGGCAATGTTTTAGTGTCATTTGTGCATTTGACTTCTGATGTCTGTTCCCACTTTAATACATTAAATCTATTCATCTTAAATTATAATAAATTATTAATTATGCAGCATATGATAATTCCCCTTATCATATTCTGATAAATCAAATAGATATAGTAGAATACACTACTTTATAATTTTGGGTTTAGATTTTAAAATTTGCCCAGATCCCAAAGACTTAAACACACTTTTGTTTTATAACCTAAATGCTAATTTAGCGTAAATAAAGTTTAACTATCTTATTCTATAAGATAGAATAAGAATAGGAACAGAGCCAATAATAGTAATAGTAATACTATGAATGTCACTGTTTTAGTTTGTCTTATTTACTATGTGTATAAATAAGGGGGATATCCATTATTTCTCACCCCTGATTTTATTTAATGTATTGGTCTTATTTCAGACAATATGTCTGAAATAAAGTTGTAAATATTATAAATAAATCTTGTTGTGTTAAAAATTTATTTAGTTGCCTGTAGTCTTATTACTAATCACCATACACACACTATTGCTATCAACATATCAGACGATTACATATTGAAATCATCATCGACCAATATAGTACAATTAACTATATGTTGGTATGTCATAATAATTTTGTTAAGTTCTATAATTTATGAGTACATCTAAGGCATCATCACTTATTAATCAAAACATTATTAACCTGGAGTACATATGATTTTTTAAATGGTATACTAAAAGATAAACAGTTTAATATTGGTTTAATTTGTTTATTTAAACCTGCAGATCTGTCATTCACTGATCTTGATCACATGGTTTATAATTATTTGAGAAAAGGAAGTTGGTATGTTATTGTGTTTAGTTATTAAAAAGTTATTCATATTTTTTGAATTTTAAAGTTTATAAGAGTTATTGAATTTATAAATTTTCTTTGGATCTGCTAAATATAGTTGTTAATTTGAGTTTATATTAAGAGCTGTTTTTGTGCATTATATTTGGGTAGTAGCAAAATCCCTCTCACTGACCCAAGTATATTTTGTATAATAATCTTTGAGTTGTGGAAACCCTGAGAATTAGTTGTTAAGTTTCAAGATAGAATTTGAATTTGTAGTAAATTTTATAACAGGTTATTTATTATAGTTGGATTTGAATTATATTACTTTTACTGTTTTATGAAAGTCAACCAAACTTTACGGTGTAAATTACTTCTTTTGTCATAAAATGTATAGCTTATTTTGACTTTATGATAAATATTCTGGTTTTGTCAAGCTTGGAACCCCTATTTTTATTTAGCTTATCTTCTTACCATTTAATATAATATTAGTTTATAGTTTAAGATTTCAGTCTCCATCATCAACATTGCTCTTCAATTTCATCTTGATCGTTCTTTTATTTATTCATTCTCATTTGACATTAATTCATTATCATAACAGATTAATCATTCATTAACTTTTATTCTTTTAGCATCTTAACTATTCATTAACTCTTATTTTATCATCATCTTAATCATTCATTATTCTCATACATCTTCGTTCTTTTCTTTTCATTCTTAGACTCATTTCATTTTACTATTTAATTATTAGTTATATATTGGTTTGATAAATATTAATATTATTTCATCATATTTGTTTTGTTTGGTTATTGGTGGATTTTAAAGCTGGTTTGACCAGAAGTTATTATCATTATTAATCACCTTGTAATCTTCTTTAGATCTGTAGTTTCATGCTGGCTTTGTTCAATAAAGGAATCATCTCATTAGTTTAATATTTTTTTATACTTATATTCTTAATTATTCGGGTAGTGAAGGTTATAAAGGGTGGATTTGGTGCCATGAGATGTGCAGCCAGATTTGTATATGATTCCAGCATTCAAAGAGAAGAACCCAAAGGCGGATTATAGCCTCAAATGTGAGTCTAGATTAGTGTTGATCCAAGAGAAGGTCACAATATATATATATATGTGTGTGTGTGTGTGTGTGTATTATTATTTGATGTCTGTATTTTTAAAGCAATATACATAATTATGTAACTGAATAATTAAATAATTAAAAATTAAATAATTAAAAATTGTATCCACTTAGGAGTGCTTTCGATTATCCCAGTAATCTTTGTCAACTAAAGCATTGAAATGCTAACTTTAGCTTTAGTTGACAAAGATTACTGGGATAATCGATAGCACTCCTAAGTGGATAAAATTTTTAATTATTTAGTTACTTACTGTATTTACAAATATTCGGTTATATAATTACATATATATATATGAAAAACAAAAATTCATAAATCACGTAATTTGCTATTGCTTGCATTTATGATCAATAGATGGAGCTTTGCCAAAACTTCTAAACAAGCATATATTTGTTTACATAAACATCAAAAGAGTCAGAATTAACTATCTCTTTCATTGGCTCCACCTTCAAATCAGCTGATTTCAAGCTAGTTTGCTATCATCAGTGAAGGGTAGGGCTAGAAACTAGATCTAAACACTAACTCCAAGTGTTTATGCAACAAGTTCCTATCAGTTTCCAAGCATGAATTTTTGAGACACGTAATGTCTTCAAACCAAGCCTAACAAGCCAGATAGCTACATGGGTCTGATATCAGTTCAGTTTCACCACATAGTCAAAGCCTCTGCAATATATATCACTGAAATCATTGAAATCAGCTGATCTGAAAGTGGAGCCAATGAAAGAGTTAGTGAATTCTGACTCTTTTGACATTTATGTAAACAAAAATATGCTTGTTTGGAGGTTTTGGTAAGGCTCCATCTATTGATCATAAATGCAAGTAATAGCAAGTTACATGATTTATAACTTGTTTATGTTTTTCATAAATGTACCTGTGAAGGTTTTTGCAATAATATATATTGCAGAGGCTTTGACTATGTGGCAAAACTGAACTGATATCAGACCCATGTAGCTATATGGCTTGTTAGGCTTGGTTTGAAGACATTACGTGTTTCAAAAATTTATGCTTGCAAACTGATAGGAACTTGTTGCATAAATGCTTGGAGTTAGTGTTTAGATCTAGTTTCTAGCCCTACCCTTCACTGATGATAGCAAATTATCTTGAAATCAGCTGATCTGAAGGTGGAGCCAATGAAAGAGATAGTGAATTCTGACTCTTTTGATGTTTATGTAAACAAAAATATGCTTGTTTGGAGGTTTTGGTAAATTTAGTTCCATCTATTGAATATATATATATATATATAATATATTATATAATATATATTATTATATATTACATATATTATCATTTTCAACTATTTTCTCACGAGCATATTGCAGGATAGAAACAAAGATTGGCATTACCCAATGTTTATCTTACTTCCCTACAACAATATTTCCTGCTCATCAAAGGATGTAGCATTCGAGAGACTGGACTGGAAACATCTAGAAAATTTGTTTGTTTGGTTTCCCAAACAGTGCTACTAAAGTTCCAGCTTACCACAACCTTACTTGCTTATTCAGATCTGGTTATGCCAAACATAGCTCAGGATGCATGAGATTCTTGTGAACAAATGCAATGAATGATGAGTGATGTGAAATGAAACTGATTAGATAGATTAGTTTTAGATAACAATGATTTATTTATTTGACAACAAACGTTAATGACAGTTCATCTTTGGATTGTCAGTTCATATATATATGCCCATATGGTCCTAGGTCAGTTTGATTTACATTTAATCATTTTCATAATCATCAATTATTGGTGCAATAAGTCCAACTATAAGTTCTGTACAAAATATTCATCCTCAATTGTGATATCTGGATGTAAATCTTAATCATTCATCTGGGATCCAGGTATGTGGATATCAATTCAAGTCATTAATTTTTGATTCAGATATGTGGATATAAATTCAAGTCATTCATCTCTGATCCAGGTATGTGGATGTAAATCATCATTTTTCTTTGATCCAGGTATGTGGATATAAATTCAAGTTGTTTATCTTTGATCCAATTCAAGTCATTTACTTATATTAAAATATTAATTCCCTAATTTATATTTGTAGATTTAAATCATTTATTTACTTACTTCATCTTTAATCCAAATGTATGGTTGTATGTTCATTTTATTCATTTATATTAAAAGGTTAATTCTCAAATTCATGTTTGTAGATTTGAGTTATTCATTTGTTTAATTCATCTTTGAGACAGGTGTTTGGGTTTAAATTCAAGTCATTCTTTATAATACAATATTAATTCTCTAATGCAGATTTGTAGTTTTGAGTTATTCATTTGTTTAATTCATCTTTGATACAGGTGTATATTTGAAGTAGAAACACATTCATTCAATTTAATTTTTACATAAAAGCATTTTTAATCTGTGTATTATAAAGGCACATCTAATCCCTGTTCATATTTGAAGTAGGAACATATTCAATTTAATTTTTCTATCCAAGCATTACAAATCCTCTATTCATGTATATATAAATACATCTTTGATTTAACTCGCATATTATTATATTTTTCATTTATTTTTAAATCAATATTCTTAAGTTCTCAAAATCAGTATAATTATTATTCTTTAAAAACATTATTTTCTTATTTGATAAATCAATCATTTAAGTAATTGTATTTTATTTTATACCTTAATTATTTCAACAAATATGTTTTCAAAATATATTTAAATATTATAAATATATGATATTTAAATCTTCACATCAAAAAGGGGTTGACTTAAACTGAATGGCATACTGAATTCCTGCTGCTGTTAATTGGGCATGTTTTCTGATTTTCCTGGGCTTTTCACATGTTTGAAGAGAGAAAGAAGAACTGATTACTATCCACTCATACTGAAGTTTTCCAAATTAATAATGCGCTTTTCCATTATTCAGTTATCCAGTAACTAAAAAAGTTTTCTTCTGTTGATGATAACTGTGTTTTCCAACTTTTTCCAAAAAGTAACAAATTGTGTAACAATGACTACAATTTCAACAGGTCTCCCTACTAATAACTGATTTACTGTAACTCTAACTAATAGTTTTAACAAGGCTGTAAACCTTAGCAATGAGCATCTGAAAAAATCGTCACTAGGGACCTCTGTAACTTATCCAACAGTTACTCTCACTGTAACTGTCACTTAACTTATCCAACTGTAACTCTCACTGTAACTATAACTGTCCCTTATCTAATTAATCTGCTCTTTTTATTTCTTCTGCTTTCCACATTTTTTCCATCCTCCAACATGTTTTTAAAAAATAGCTGATTAAAATCCCCAGGCAAGAAAGTGATGCTATCATTAAGTGTTTTTACATTTACATCTGAAAACATATAGCTCTAAAATAAATCATATCTGCTATATTTTAAATTGAAAATTTATCCATTAATGATAAAGATTTATTAATTAAACGCTTCTTTTATATTTTCTTTATCTTACTATTTTATTATTATTATTTGTTGTTATAACTCAGTTGGAAAAGTGACTTTAATTCACTATCACTTGTGCTTTTTTATTTAAATTTTTATTTAAACAGAGCAAAACTCTCCATACAGTATTGCCACCTGTGCTAAACAGAGTAATCAGTGGATTCCAGAAGGCTTGTGCATAAAATCCCTATCTAATGCCTACTCATCCAATATCCCCAGGCTAGTTTCTGGCTTGTGGCCTTCATCAGTGAGGAGCTTTGGATCTGAGAGCACTGCATCTAGATCTTAGGATCTAATGCAACCCTCTAGCAACCACCTTTTATCTCTACTTAATTACAAAACTATGAGCATGAAATTGAAAACACAAAAAATATTTTCAATCTAAGCTCAATAGCTTATATAGTCATATGGGTCTGAACTCAGTTCAGCACCCATACATTTTGGTGTCTTTGGCTCTTTTACAACCATAGTCACTACTATCCTATTAGGCAGGATTGGTGTTAAACCATTAAGCATCACATGATCACCTTTCCTATAGTAGCACATTAATTGTTGATAAACAAAGCAAAGCTCTCCATAAACAGATTAATCAATGGATGCCAGAAGGCTTGTGCATAAAATCACTATCTTATGCCTACTCATCCAATATCCCCAGACTAGTTTCTGGCTTGAGTTCAGACCCATATGACTATATAAGCTATTGAGCTTAGATTTAAAATATTTTTTGTGTTTTCAATTTCATTCTCATAGTTTTGTAGTTAAGTACAGATAAAAGGTGGTTGCTAGAGGGTTGCGTTAGATCTTAAGATCTAGATGCAGTGCTCTCAGATCCAAAGCTCCTCACTGATGAAGGCCACAAGCCAGAAACTAGTCTGAGGATATTGGATGAGTAGGCATTAGATAGGAATTTTATGCACAAGCCTTCTGGCATCCATTGATTATTCTGTTTAGCACATGTGGTAATACTGTATGGAGAGTTTTGCTCTGTTTATCAACAATTAATGTGCTAGTATAGGAAATGTGATCATGTGATGCTTAATGGTAATTTTTTATTTACTGAACTACATCAGTTTTATTTTTAATTTAAACTGCTTTACCTGAGTAAGGAAAGAAATTTTGGAAAAATATATATGTGAAACAACATTTCCGTTTCATTACCCCCTTGGGATGAAATTGCCTGGAAATACAATTTTATTCTACACAGTATAAATGTCATTACTAATTATTTTGTCTCTACTGGGGTGAGATAGACTGATGAAATAGGTAAGATGAGATGGGAAAATGAATACATGAACTATAGCTTCCAATGTCAGGATAAGCAGATGGCTAAGCATGGACTACCAGTGCACAATGCCCAATGACAACACAAGAAAATACCTCATTTTTAAGCACTACCTCTCCTGGTACCTAGAGAGAGATCCAAATAAAAGTAGGAGCCAGAAAACCCATTTGGCAAAGAGCCAGTCCTGCTCATCTCTTGTGAGTCTTATGGGCTTATCCATGTAATCTATCCATGAGACCATGGCCTATTCATGAGGCCAATAGATACTGTTGGACTATTCTAGGAACTCAACATCTAGGTCCAGATAGTGCCAAGCATTTACTTTGGAGCATCATGGACACAATGCATCCAAGTAGCCCTGCTCAACCATCCATCCACCTCAGCATGAAAAACACAAATTCATGCATCACTAAATCTCACTCACAAACTTCTTCCATCAGCTATCTCTGCTTCATTGTTCAGAATTGTAGCTGCATACTCACTTAGGAGACTGAGGATCATTATCAATTCTCCTATAAGTCTCTTTCATATTGTGTGAAAATGTGTTTCTATTTTGTCCTATTTTTGGGCATTTCTTAAACCAGTCATCATCGATGCAGCTTGCTTCTTGGACTTCATTACTGTGTACTTCAGTGTTACTACTGGATTTTTTAACTACATGGGCCTGGTATGGACTATGAATATCATCTGTGGAATATCTTCTCTGCCTCATCTTCCATGGTGGTACCCCATTTCTTTGGTGATGATACCATGGTGGTGAGTCATAGTTGCCATAGTTTTTTGGAGGAAATTTCCTCTTATAACTGATAGCTTCTACCCTTGGCCCATTGTCTCTTCTATAGCAAGATTTATTTGGCAGGTTGGATCTCCTTTATTTATTGATGTACTATAATTATCGTATTCGGTTAACAGTTCAGCCACTTGTTCAATAGATCAAAATTCTGTTCCAATCAGCATTCTCTCTACATAACTTGGGAAGCTGTGGCAGATTAATCTGATAATCTGGAGTTCTGACAGAGGGTCAGATGTCAGGACCATTTACTTGGCTACCTGTCTTCTAAAAAGGGATGTATAAGGCTCTCCAGATGAGCATTCTTTCTGGGACACCCTATATTTAATACCCTCTTGACAATCATCACTCCAGTGACAGCTTGTTAGTGCCACTTTGAAATCCTAAAAATTTGTAGGCTGACTGAACAGGGAGTCTCACAATGCTTGTGCCACACACTGAAGATGGCTCCAGACTTTTGAGGTACTCAATGGATGCTTCATTATAGCTCCCCACAGGGGTTTGTATTTTGAGGAACTGATTGACTATTCCTGGCATCTGGTTGGCTATAGGGACTTCATGAGTAACTCTATAACTTTCTTCTTGAATTTCTTTTGGGACTGTTTCTGTCCTTTTTTCTTTTATTGGCAATGTATCTCTTTCATTTGGGTGGTCAATCTATCCACCTGCTCTTGCATGGATTCTTGGATTTTTATGATTTACTTTGCACATTTGGGTTATCTTGACTTCTTGCTCAACTAGTGACCCTTTACTTCATCCATCACTTCCTCCTTAATTTTTAATATTCTATCTGTCATTTCTTTCATTATTTGATTTATCTTTTCATTTTGGCTTTCAGTTGTTTTTCTGATCAGCTTTTCTATTCTTTGGTTAGCTTCTATCTGTTTTTGTCTTCTTCTCTTTGATCATTTCTTCTATTTTCTTCTTCTCTTTTGTTCCTCTCTTCTTCTATTCTCTTCTTTAATCATTTCCATTAGCTGAACTAACACAAAGGTCTCCTCTGTTTTCTGTGATTCTTGTACTTGTTAACCAACTTCTTTTGAATTATCTTCTTGTTTCTGTTCTTCACTAGGAAGATTCTTCTTCACTTCTGTATTCATCATCTTTTTTCATTTTGCTCTGGTTATCATCTAATTTTTAAACTTGTACTTTGTTTCTTTATTTTGATATTCTACTATTGTATTTCAACTTTGATAAGCTTCTCTCTCTCTCCATTCCATGATTTAGCCCCCAACTTTTTATGCCTGTTTTATTCATTGTATACCATTCATTTTTACTTGGCTCTCTTAGTTTTTCCTTTTTTAGCTCATTTCACATTCCCATACCATGGTGCACTGTTCACATCTATAGAATTGTAATTTGCTTTTGCCTTTTAGATTTCTCCATTTATTTTCTTATAACTTTTTACACCTACGGGCAGGCTAGCTAGATCAGGCCCCATGATAAATATAGGTGAATCTAAAGCATTTAGAAATGACTTGCAGTAAATTGTAAAAAAAATTAAGAGTCATTTATTAATATATAGTGAATGGAAGTAATTGATTAAGACCTTCACACTCTCATTTCTAAATGCTTTAGATTGGCTTATGTATATAAATTTAGGTAAAAAAGATAAGGTGCATTCATTCTTATCTTTTAAGAGATTATGTGTTTAGAAAATGAGAGTATTTCTCAGCTTTATAAATTTATACAGTGCATGTGTCAGCTGATTCACTTATGACTTACAAATAAAAATATGGATGCTAAGTAAATAAATAATTAGTTATAATAATGAATATTTAAAAACATATGCATCTAAAAAGATTGGTAGTTAATTATTTAATACTTGCAGCAATAAATAAATAAATTGATAAAGGTAAACAATAAGAAATTTATTTATAAAGGAAGTTTTTAAAAGAAAAATCACAAGCTATTGTCAATGCATCCTATATGACTGCTACATGACATCAAAATCAACAAATATTGTTTTCTACATCAACAATACCAAAAACATTTTAATATGACTAATAAAAGTGGATATAAAAATGAAACTGAATAGACAAATATAATTTCTAATTCTAGGTTTAAAAATGATGACACTCCAATGCTGTCTAGTCTAGACAAACAAAAATCTTTAAAAAAACAGTTTGAAATCAAAAAACCACCACTGACACATCCAACTAATAAATGACATAAATAATAAATAAAAGTACTTAAAATTCATATTTTATAAATTATAAGATATTAAAAATAATATGCTTTATTTTTATTGGGGATTTTTTTTTAAAAATTTACCTTCATAAAATATTTGAAATACGATGGCCAAAGCACCGGAATGTGTGGGAAGAGGAGAAGAATGATTTGGCCAATCCAAAGGATCATCTAAAAAAGCAGAAGTCTGA
Source organism: Epiperipatus broadwayi (assembly GCA_028023455.1). Lineage (NCBI taxonomy): Eukaryota > Metazoa > Onychophora > Udeonychophora > Euonychophora > Peripatidae > Epiperipatus > Epiperipatus broadwayi. The sequence goes on along the minus strand of JAQFVV010012448.1, from coordinate 271,444 downwards.
TCAAACCAGACTTATAATTTCCAAATACTAAAAGATTACACTATATGCCATAGGAAATAAAGCATGTTACTTTTACAAGCTTGTAATTTCTAAAATATGAATTTAAAGTTATCTTTATTCAATATTTATGTCATTTATCAGTTTGATAAGTCAGCGATGATTTTGGCTGGTCTTTAGATTTTAAAATGGCTGTGAGTCTAAACTAATTCGCATCCTTTATCTTTAGTAATAAAAATTTCTATTAATGCACAATGCTTATTATCTAAATGGTTGTTAACATTTAGATCGGCTTTGTAAGTTTGAGTTAATTTTTTTAAAATTTTAGTAGTTTAATTATTGATCAAATATGTCAGCATTTGTTAAAAAACTATCAGAAATTTTGTAAATGTCAAAAGCATCCATACTAGAAAGAAACCAATAAATGGCAACGTTAATAATGGACAATAAAAAATCACTACAAATTATTAAAAAATATCTTTAAAAAAAAGAATATTCACAAAGAATTTTTTTCTTGAAATACCAATAAAAAAATAAAGCTAGCATAAATTTGCATGATAAAAAAGATAGATAAAGAAAAACTGATTAACATTCTCAAATCAAGCACAGCCAATGCAAATTAAAAAAAAACTATTCTCAAATTAATGCAAACACTATTACTGTGAAGCATTTGATAATACAAAGATATATAAAATATAGTTATTTTCTATTTATCATTCTGTAGATACAACAGTGGATGAATTTTTATTTGTTCTTCATTCATATTTAGATCATGATAATGCTCTAGATAAAGTAAACCAAATTGATAGAATCAACTACGTTTTGTTTTATTCTCAAAAGATTTTTAGGAATTATATTCTTAACAACGGAAGATAAATTTAAAACACAAAGATTCCAAAGTTATATGGAAAAAAAATCTATTATATTTTTCCAGAAACAACTTCTGTCATCTCAGGAAGAAGAATACTACTTTTATGCAATTTGATGAATAACCCTTTTCCAAAGCCTTAGAAAATATTGCAATTGTCCTTGAATTAAAACTTGCAATGATTAAAATAAGCAATAAACACTTTTGATTTTTATTTAAAAATGAAAAAATATATAAAATAGTTGAAGACATATTCATGATTGATAGATTCCCATGCACAGTGCACATCAAAAGAAGATTATCTGGATGCTTTAAATGCAATAGACCCAGACACATTGCATCAATTAATAAATGTACTATTTGTCAACTCCTTGATTGAATGGAATGCAGTTGCCCAATGCTGCTTAATTCATCATGTTTTCAAGTTGGACAAAATAAAATACCAATTCAGGGTCTCATATTGATGGCAATAATGGCATGGTATTAGAATGTGATGAAAGTATAGAAGAGTTTGAGAAATCCCATAATAACAATTTGTCTATGGAGATTTGTTTTATTAATTGCAAATCTAAAAATATAGTAAGTCAATAAATTTAAAAAATTTAAAATAATATTAATCCATTTTTTCCATAGTTCAATTAAATTCAAATAAGTTAACTGATACACCCATAACAGGTCAAATACATCACAATTTGAACTACCCACTAAGGATGAGGAAAAATTACTCCCAAAAGAACGTCAAATCAATTCTATATATATATATATAAAAGGAAAACAAAACATAAAAGGAAAAAAGCAAAAGAATTTTACAACCCAGATGATAAAAGGGAACATAAAAAACAAAAATATTCCAGAAATTCTGATGTTGGGCAAAATAATTTCAGAAAAACACAATTTTCCACACCTCATACAATAGCCAGCAGTTATATAAAATTACAACCCTAAATATTAGAGAACTAAATGCTTAACCAAAAGTGCATAAATTCTTCATCTGAATTTAGGAAGAAATGTTTTTTTTATATTAACAATTACTGAAACAAAATTTGGTTAGCAGAACTAGCACAAATATTTTTAAAAAGTTGTCTGACTATTGGTATATTAATCATTTTTAAATAATTAGCCTATAAAAAATATTGCTATTTTAATCAATAAAAACAATTATATGGCTCAATAACTATATTTGAAACAACAAAAACAAACATAATCATATCTCTGGGTATTTCAAACATTAAAATTTATGTCTATGCATATTATTAATCTCAGAAATAAAAAGAAATTTGAAAAATAATTAAATAAATACATTATTATCAAGTAACAAATCATATTCCATGCATTATAAAGCTAAATCAAAAATATTTGTCAAAATAAATAATTATTAAATATTATTTTTAGTTGGTCCATGTTTTATATAATTCTAGCTTTAATATGTTTGAAAAGAATATGATCTGGAAGACAGTTTTTTTTTTTTCTAAGATCAAATTTTATAATCGGTAAGATATAGAACCTTTTAAAAAATATGAAATAGTAAAAGTCTTATGTTATATTTTCTTGCATTATACGGATAAAACTCTCAGAGGTCAATTATAAATTGGTAAAAAAATTTATTAAATCAATAAAGGAAATAATAATTAATGGATCTTATCCCAGAATCCCTTTTGTGGATTGTATCCATTGTATATTTTATAGCATAAGTGGGAAACTTTTAACCCATGGACAAACACTGAACCTTGAAAGCTCTCAATCAGTCACATGAACATTTCCAAAAATGTATATAAAATGTCCTATAATTTCTATTTAAACTGGCACATAAGGCAAATATTGAATTAAAAGTTAAATAAAATAAAATATTTATTTTCTCAACTACATCTTTTTTCTCTTCAACTTTTACAATAATAATGCTAGTTCATTCTAATAGTGAAGCAATATTCCAACAATATATCTATATTATGTGTTCAAAACAAATCTTGACTTTTTTTTTTCATTTTATTATCATTTTTGCATTTAATTTTTTTATTGGGATGGCTACATTTAGGAAGATAATAAAATTGAACATAGAAAATTGCATATTTCAAAAGAAATGGTCAACACATAATTTTTAATAGAAAGAAATAAAAAATCAATGTGCCTGTTATGTCTTGAAAGTATTTCAGTTAATAAAGAACCCAATGTTAAGAAGCACTATTTATCAAAACATTCTGATTACAACAAAATTGTTGGAGAAAAAAGAAATATTAAAATAGAAAACATGAAAAGCAAGTGGCTGACATGTTTTATATAAATTCAAAACAAATCAGAAAATTCTTTGAAATCAAGTTACATTATTTCACCAAAAAAGCAGAAAATTGAAATCATTTTCTGATGGGGACTTTATAAAAGATTGCATCCAGGTTGGTGTAGAATCAATCTGTCCAAAACATAAAACTTTAGAATATAAATTTTACCAAGAATAATTACAAGGCAAGTTGGAAAAATTGTCATTAAATGTGATACATCATTAATAAGAATGATCTTTAATTTTAATTCATAAAAAAGTATGGCTTTTGTTTATATATGATTGAAATTGACTTGCCAGTTGAAAAGGTTGTCCACCCATAATTATTAGAGGTCAATTAATTACATTTTTGATCAAACAAAGAGGGCTAATTTTTAAGTTAATAATTTTATATGGTCCATGAATGATATTAGAAATATCTAAAGGGCTCTTGATAGAAAAAAGGTTTCCCACCCCTGCTTTATAGACATCCTATTTCATCAAATAAATTTTTATGCTGATTTTCTGGAAATATATAGAAAAACTGAAGTTGGTCTGTCTTTTATATTTTTTAACACTTAAACTGATAAGGAAAGTCAATATAAAGCACATTTTCCAGTGTCTAGTTCAAGAAGATATACTAATGATTGTAATTATAAAAAAGTTATTCCATTGCTTTAGATGTCTAGTGAAGATTATAACAGTTAGTAAATGTTCTAATGGTTTGAATTTTGATGAAGTTGGCCATAATATTAAATTTAAACTGGTGTAGCATAGATGCTGTGTCACCCTTTTCCACATAAGCTGAAAAAAAGGATAATAATCTATGCATTTTATCCACCAATATTTATGAGAATATTTTGTTGAAGTTTCACTTAAATTAAACAATAATAACTGAAGTGGATTCTGTTATACCAAATCCTCAATAAATTCTGAATTATTGCAAGAATAAATGGTTCAAAAATTAATTCTCAGAAAAAATTATCAAATGTATTGATTAAACCAATAAAATATCACATGACCTATGGCATGACTCTAATTTACTAAAGCTTACAATAAGTGATATAGAGGTAATGAAAAAAAAGATATTATTGTTTACTTTTTTTCCTTTTTGAATAGCACTAATGCTGAGCTAATCCTACCTACTTCAGAGTAGATCCAATTTGACAATATATTGGCTTGCAATGCTGACTGAATAATCATATGCAAATCATATTCCACAACCTAATCTTATGTAAACCATATTCAATAACCTAACTATAAAGATTTATTTATAAAACAGCATAAGAAACTTTTATTCTAAATATTTAATATATTAAATATTTCTGCTCCAGCTGTTAAAATATTAAAATTAATAAATACATTAATCTTAATTATTTTATAAAATTTGCACTTCAATTGCAACTGAAATTAGACTACATCTTATCATAAATTCAATGCAAACTAACTGCTTCTTCCTCACACATTAGATGAGAATGCTAAACAAAAATGAGTATAGTAATTTGTAAATTGCAATCAATATGTATAGATAATAAAAATTAATTGTATTGTTTACAATTATTCATATGTAACTATAATGGTGTTTATTTATTTTTCATTCTAATGCATTTAAAAGATGTAAGATTTCACATAACATAGTTGTAAGATTGTGATGCTATGTAAATGATAAGATCGCAAGTGATAGCAAACTATCACTGATAATTAATCTCTATCACTGGGTCATAATATTTTGTTACTCAGTAATTACAACTGCATTTTTTCAGAAAACTTAACATACATTACAGTGCCAAGACTAAAAATTTATTTCACGTTATCATTCTATTTTCAATATTATCTTAATGCCATAATCTTTCTTTCAGTCTCCAATGAATATTCAATTATTTTAAATATAGTTTACATTTTATTTGCATTGCTCATACATTTATACTTTTAAAATACAGTATCTGACTTTTTTCAGTAATTTTATTTCACTTACTTATTACTATATTTACTGGATTGATTAGAGTTTTAAACCATGGCCATTCATTAATTGTTGGATATCTAGCTTACATATAAAAAAAGGAGTTCAATTTCTGATATTACTAAATTGATTGATAAAGATTTTTATGATCAATGCGTTTATAAGCCAAGTTTTAAATTGCCAATAAATTATGCCTGCATACATTGCACCATTCTAATTACTCAGTTGTTAATTATCATTCTTTATATGCTAATCTTAAAGATAAATGAACTTAAGTAGTTTACATTTATGTAATGATTACAACTGTGGTAATGTATTTTTATTATAACTTTCTTTAAAATATTCCATCACTTGTTATCAATATTTCTAATCACTTAGCTTATAATTACCTAATAATTAGATTATGTTTTGGATTACATACAGAAATACTTTCTTTGGAAAAAGTAGATATGCCATTATTAAAATTATGTTCATGATTTTACAATATTATAAGCCTTCGGAAACTAAAAATATGTGTTTTCACTTATTCAGTTTTGGTAGGGTTGAAGTTCATCACATTCATTGAATACCTTGCAAATTATTAGAACGAAGGAATAATTGAAGGTAAATGGCTTCTTATCTTAAGGATTTTTGATGATGTGTTATGTGACTTACATATTAAACTTCCGAAATGTTTTTCTAAGAAACTTATGAATATATTATCTTTGTTATTCTTCTTGGATCATGCAATTATTATGTTGATTCGTATTCCAAATTAATAAATGATTAGTAATAATCATTACGTGTTTATCAAAAAGTTGATAACGTAAAAGTTGAGAGTGGAGTAAATTGACGCTTGAAAATAATAATGAGATAATTTGCTCTACATAAATATTCTTCATGTAATAAAGATATATATTAGAGATGATGACCTGGACCCAACTGACGAGTGCTGGTTCAGCATGAAATGCATCTTGGGGGTTATTTTTCTTTTAGTGTATCTTTATTTATATGAAATTATTTATGAAATAAAAAAGAATGGAGAAATATGGACGTTGTCTAATCTATAAAAATGATTATAACTTTGTTATTAAAGCTGTAAATATATAATTATTTAAAAATTATTTTTGTATAATGTTTGAAAACAAATTTATTTAAATAAACACATTTTAATTGAAATAAAAATAATAAATTGATAAATGTATTGAGAAAGTATTCTTATTAATCAAGTATAAATTTGAGATTAGTTAATAGATGTTATCATCATTAATAGTCACTAGTAAATAAGTATAACTTTTCTAAGTCTAAAAAAGTATAGAGGAAGGCTAAAAATAAAGTTATTAACACAAAAAATATAAATACAAATACGACCATACAAATTGCTATGCTTATAATTAAATTATAGAAGACTGTAGATCTACAAACACTCAATCTCAGGTTATAATCAGGTTAGGGAGATTATTGATGATATAAAAAACGAAAGATGACTAATTGTTGAAGTAAGTGATTAAAAATAATATGGCTAAGAAAAACGAAAGTAGAAAAAAAAAACAATAATGAAATAAGGTGATAACTTTATTCATCTTTTAAGTGGCAATGCAGACTATATGTAAATAATTAGACTAATATATATATAAAAATGTTTTCTGTTTAAGTTGTTAGCATGAAAATATATTGTCATATACTAATTTGCTGTCTTATATTTTTTTTTAAATAAAAATTATCCATGAGAAAACCTATACCAATAAAGGACTTAAAAACAAATTAAACAGATATTTAAAATATGAATCAATTATTTAAATTTTATTTTTAGAAAAAGGAAAAACTGACTTGCAATAATCATTAAATACTTTTCAATGAATGTTGATTTTTTCCACTTAATTATTAACTATTCACCAGAGTATCATTAAAAACATCTGCATCGCCATTCAAGAATTTTTGTTCTCAAATTATTCTCAATTATTAATAATCTTTTTAAAAAAAATATCTCATGATCATTTGTTGATTTGTAAAATGTTTTGGTTAAATAGTTTTTTTTTATTTAAAAAAAATTGATGAAATAAAAATCAAATGTTTGATCGTATATTCCCATTTTTAAACCACTAAACATCACATGATTACCATTTCTTATGCTTGCTCATAACTGTTATTAAAACAGGTAAAGCTCTTCATATAAAAGTGCTACTCAGTGCAAGCCAGAGTAATCAGAGAAACCAGTCTGGGAATATTGGATGAGTAGGCACTAGATAGGGATTTTATGCCCAAGCCTTTTGGCATCCATTGATTACTCTGGCTTGCACTGAGTGGCACTACTGTATGGAGAGTTTTGCCTGTTTTAATAACAGTTATGAGCAAGCATAATAAATGGTGATCATAATGTGCTGTGGCCAGATTAAAAAAAATAAGATATTGTGTGTGCGCGCGATTAAATATATATATATATTAAGTTTTATATATAAAAAAAGAATACTTATTTTATTGAAATAAATTATAATTATTATGGTTTAATACCAATCCTACCTAATAGGATAGTGGTGGCTATGGTTGTTAAAGAACCAAAGACACCAAATTGTATGGATACTGAACTGAGTTCATACCTATATGACTGTATAAGCTAATGAGCTTGAATTGAAAATATCTTTGTGTTTTCAATTTTATTCTCATAGTTTAGTAGTTAAGTAGAGATAAAAGGTGGCTGTTGAAGGGTTGTATTACATCCTAAGATCTAGGTGCTGAACTCTTTGATCCAAGGCTCCTCACTGAAAGCCACAAGCTAGAAAATAGTCTGGGGATATTGGATGAGTAGGCACTAGATAGGGATTTTATGCACAAGCCTTCTGGCATCCATTGATTACTCTGGCTTGTATTGAGTGGCACAACTATATGGAGAGTTTTACCTGTTTTAATATTCCCATTTTTTTGTGTAAACCTATACATTGAACCAAAAAAAAAAGTGTTATTCATATTTGGTCATTTTTCTCAATATATTCTAAAGTCATGAGATAATTAGATGGGGGAAAAAGTTACTTTAAAAAACTATCCTGGTTAATATTATGTGAGCTCTATTATTCTTAGATAGTGTTAAGTCGCGATTATCACGCATTAATAGTATGGTATTCTTCCTGCTCATAAAACTTAAAGACCATATGGGAACAGTTTGTATTCATAAATTTTAGATTTGTTTAAATCTATAATTTTGATTTTATAAATAGGTATTTAGTATTTGTTACACACAAAGGTTAAGCTTAGCGAACAAAGAAGCATTTAAATACATACAAGGTATGAACTAAGAAATATTATCTATTTGATTGTAGTTCTTCAATTAAGAGAGAACTTTACATTCTTATAAATTATGGTGGTGTGATGAAAGATATCGAGCTGCCAACATAGGCGAGGAGATTCAATGGAATATTTCTTTTTCATCTAAAAATCGAAGATTGTTTTCAAACTGCAGATATAGTATAGTTTGGGTTTCAGGGCTGTTGGGTCGTTACGATATTGGTGATGAGATGAGAATGATACTGACAAAAACCAATAAATTTGAAAATAAAATAGTATCCTGTATATATATATTTTCCTTTCTTAAAAGTATAACAAAAAAAAAAAATTTTTTTTCTACAGTATATAATGTCATATTTTAATATCTAGAATTAAAATTTTTTGAGTTGATTTTTTTATTATTAGCATTCATTGTTATGTAATAATAAAAAGAATCGCTATGTAATTATTTCATTTTTTTATGTACAAAATAACGGGAGATGTGCGTGTGTTTTTTATTTTTAATTTGTTAAGAACTTTGACCTTACTTTGAAATGAAAAAAAAAATATTACTATTGAATGTTTATGAAGATTTTTTTTTAACGGCACAATGAACAAGATGTGTGGATTTGATAATTTCTTAATGATTTTCTTCTATTCAAATTGATTTTGTTTCTCATTATAAAGAAGTATCAAAGGAGATTAAACGTATTCACGAATAATTACAATATATTTCAAATTACGATTTATTAGTTAACCTTAAAGGATGCGTTCTTTTAAAATGTTAATTTAAAGCTTATTCAGGTTTAAAAATTAAAATTAATAACATGTAGAAAATTTAAATTAGTTTTTCTTTTTCCAAAAATACAATTTTTTAATATATATTTATTGATAATATAGCTAAAACCTGCTTTAAAACGCCTGAAAGTAGGGTTCAAAACTAATATTATGCCTTCTCTCCTTCTCTCATTTCCATTAAGTTTCATACTGAATGCCATACAAATGCCATTCCCCTAAAATAGCTTAACTGGTTGATTGACTACATTTTTTTTTAAAATCATATTAGAGTGGATGGGTGATAGACTTACCACAGGTCATCATGCAAAACGCATGCGTTAGTAAGTAAAGCAAATGTCATTATAACAGAAATAAGATTTTATCTGGATGATCTGGCTTAAACAGCAAATTATGAAAACACATTTAACTAAACTATTAGCATGAACTTCACTACTCTTATGATAGCTATTCCGGGACTACAGAGATAAAACTTCTAGTTTCTTAAAAAGCAATTTCTTGGTATTGCAATAATGGAAACTTCAAGTATCAGTTATACCTTAGAGAGCGATTTTATTTTAACAAAAAAATTACTTCAACTTAACTTAAAGAAATATAAAGATCAAAAATGCTGTTCCTCTGCAAATTATCTCACAGCACAATATTGAATGATCTGCATTTTGGAGAACTCAGCAATAATGGGCATTTTCTTAACATTTTTTGTTTTCACATTGCTTCTTAATATAATACATACTAAACATGTTATCTCTATCCTTGTTTTAAACTATGTTACAATTTACCAAAACAGTTCAGATGATATTACAATTACTATTCAAATTGATAATTTTTTATATGTAAAGTTTACAATTCTTCCAGTATAAATTGACATTACTTTACTCTTCCATATCATCCTACATATTCTGAATTTATAGGAGATTTCAATTCTTATACTAACCTTTGAGAATATGCAACTGTGGATCAAACAAGTTGACAACTATTCGAATAGGTGGATTTAAAAAAAAAACATACAAATAATTTATTAGACCAAGCAAGAAGAGATATTTCTTTAAGCTCATAGGGAATAGAGATCATTTTCATTTCCATACAAAAAAAATTCATCATTTCTTATTGACTTACTAACATTGGATTATTTTAACCATAACCAATATATGACTTTTGAAATTTATATTTTTATGGTTGAAAATTATATTGATTGGAGTTCATATGATGGATATTTTAAACAGAATATTCAGCTTTTTAAAAATTAAGTTAGATTTACCAAACAAATGTCAACAGCTTTCAAAGTATCCACTCCTCAAAGATATCAAAAGCAAATTAATTTATTTGCAGTTGGAATAAAACTAGTAATGCCCTTTATAGTCAATATTGTCTACCAAAAAATCCAGAAAAGAAAGAGACCATACAAAAGCAAAAATTTTACAAAGTGTAGTTAAAAGTTGTGATCACTTTTAGATGAATTTGATGGAACCAGTTTTAAAAGACATACCACTACTAATGAGATTGTTAATATTTCATCAGACTTTTATGACTAAGATTGGTAAAACAAAAAAGTATCCTTTACACAAAACTGGAAGCTTCTCTTTCACAATGTTCCTCTAATATCAACATAATATAAACAATAAATATTTGTGATTTTTTTTTTTGATTGTAAGTAGCATTCTTTCAGTTTTTAAAAAATTTTAATCTTCCAAACTTTCAAAAGCCTACTCTGAGGAAGAGGACTCACACCTATCTCCTGCTTCTGAGCCAAACTACCTAAAGTTCTCCCTTCCCTACAGTGTAAATTCTATTCTGGAAAAAAACAAGAGGAAGGTACAAAGCACATCTAAAAACTCTCTCAGTCATGAATCACACAATGAAGCTGAGCTCTTTCGAGCTTATTTCCACAGGCTATCCTTGCCATATCAGCAATTCAGTGATCACAAGGACCATTACAACCTTCAATCAAAGATTCTGCTGGTGGTAGAACCAAGCAGCAATAATCTTTATGGATAGGATCAAGTGCCAAATCATTGGTCTTAACATCAGAGGAATTAATTCTACTGATCATTTATATGCGATTAGGCATTTTTTCCATCTTGCTTCTCCTCATATTTTATTCTTAGGAGAGACCAAATATCACCTAAACTCCAACCCTCACATAATTCTTGAACTTTCAAAACTGGGCTTCACTCTTCTGTCTACTAATACATCAGCTTCTGGAGGGGTATGAATCATCATTAATAACAGGAAACCACCTTCTTCCTATAGAGTGCTTTACCATGATGCCAATCTCATTGCAATCAAGCTTATATACCAATCTAGTGAATTCATTGCAATATACATATACTGCCAGAACAACCCATTGACCTATTCTAGAATAATACACACCATAAATCTCATCACTGCAAACAACACAGGCCCTACAATCCTCTTGGGGGACTTCAACCTGCAATATGATGTGTTTCACAGAAATACCTTCATCTCTTAGCCAGGGCTTTCATAAATGGCTGAGGTTTCTTCCCTGTGGATGCATACTCATTCTATATGAAGAGCTCTAGAACACTGATTGACCTAATGTTTTACACCTCAGAGCTGCACTATGGTTTGGAAGCCAAGCTTCAACTTGTTCCCTTCTCAGACCATCTTGCCCTGATAGCGTCTCTAGATCTGGACTCCTACACTCCCATAGACTATAATAAAACAATCAGAATTATAACTAAAGCTGCTGCCACGGAAGCTGTTTTCTCAGATGCCTACATACTCTTTGAAAAAATTGATATTCTTAACATAAATCCAGAGGAAGCATGATTCGCCTTCACAGGCATCCTCCAAACCATAATCATACAGCATACCAAAAAACATAAAGGGTCAACAACCCTTATGAATGAGCTTGATCTGCTACACCATAGGATTAAAAATTTCTCAAGTGATGGTACTATAGACAACCTCCTATTACTTAAAACACAGTACAAGCAGAAACAAGCTGTGATTGCTGAAATAATAGCAACAAAGAATGCTAGGTTAAACTTACCTGGCCACACGTGGCTATCTCAGATGGGCTCTGGGGGCAAGAAAGAAACAAAAAACTTCTTTGTCCTTCCTCATCAGTGGTAGCCGTACCTCCGGCAACCAAATGCTCATTCAAATAAAGTCATATTTCAAAAACCGCCTATCAAACTCTATTACCTACCCCACAAATCAGTGGCATGAGACATCACAAAACAATGAACATGGAATAACAATATCAAACATCAAAAACCGCTTGGCCGCCCTACCATCCAATGTCCATCCAGGACTACACGGCATTCCAAAGTTCATACTTATGCACCTTGAGAATTTCACAGCTCCCATAGTATTAAAACTAATTAACCATCTTGCAAACAGCAAAAAAATGATCCCCAAACTTTATCCCATAGTAATGGTCCCCTTTCTTAAAAAAAACCAGGATGCATCTGCTCTATCTAGCATAAGACCAATCTCCATGACTCCAATTCTGTTAAAGGTCATTGAAGGTGTGATCAAGGAGAAAATACAAGATGTTATTCTGGACAACATATCCCAGTTGCAATTCACAAAGAAGGGCTCATCCACACTCTCTGCAATCGGGGAGGTAAAAATTCTCTGTGATCATATCAGATCCAAGAATCTATACAAACCCATTTCCGTTCAGCTAGACATCTCTGAAGCATTTGATTTAGTAAATGTCAACATCCTGCTCAATTGCCTCTCAGCACTAGACATTCCTACTCAAATCATTCAGATATTGGATAATCTACTAAATAACAGATTGGTCCACATTTCCCTGAATGGTTTCTTTACAGATGGATTTATTCCTTCAAAATCCATACCCTAAGGATCTCCACTTAGCAGTCTCCTATTTATACTCTACTTAAATCCCCTTCTTAAACAGATTGAGGCAGAACTTCCAGGAATCTATATACCCCAGCTGAAGAAACACTGTAAAGCATTTGCCTACATGGATGATGTCCTTGTCACCTTACCCTCCCAAAATATCTAAAACCTCTCATCCAAATAATCAAAAAATTTTCTGAATTCTCCAAACTTTCCTTCAACCTCAACAAGTCATCAGCCTGGAAAATCAACACCGGCAAGAAGATATCATCGTCTTTCTCAGCAGACCCCCAAAACTTTTTGGGGTTTCCCATATACAAGTCACCACAAGCCATGTCGATACAAATACAGAATTCCATCATTGAAACCACCAGCAACACAGTTAAAAACCTTACCAAGGTTTATTTATCACTGCAAGGAAAAATCTCTCTCCTCAATGTCAAGGTAATGGCATAGATTAGCTACTATCTACCCATAATTAACATGACAAAGACTTTCAATACAAAAATCAACTGAATCTGTGCACGGCTGTTGTGGAATGGTAAAACAGCGGCCATAGGAATTGAATGCATGCAGCGACATAGTAAAAATAATGGTATGTCATTGCATGCAATGTTTTCTATATATTACCAAAAGTGCCACTCTCTGATCCACATCCTACAAAAGAAATTTCCCCAGATTGTAGTGGAACAACCAGTCATTCCATCAGACAGACCTCTACCTTCAAAGATAAGCTGGCTAAATCAGATACTTGACTACCTTTTCACTCACAATGGCCACTCTACCCTAGTATTCAGACAAAAAATCTCCATTTGGGATGCTCATGGCCTGCTATTTCCCACACAAAACTCTACTATTCCTTATCTCAGTGTTAACAATCAGGTGGTCATCAGGTTTTTCAAGCATCTCAAGCTGGAGCCAAGGTTCCTGGACTTTCTCATAAAAATCAACCTGAATTCACTCCAGACAAACTGGTTCCTGCACTACAGGAGATTCCTCAAGAATATAGATCCTATGTGTCACAACTGCCATAGAACCTGAGAAACCTTTGATCATATGATAAATGATTGCCCAGCATATGACAAAATCAGAACTTTCATTACTTACCACTGCCACATTTCCCTGAACAAAATTTTAAATATTAAATTCTGCTGCCTGTCCAGGGATTATGTCACCACAAGACTCTCAACCTTTCTCACTTATGCCATCTGGATGGCCAGATGTCACAACAAGTTTACCTTTTCTCATCCCAAGCCTGAAGACACATTCATTTCCAAGCTAAAGGAATTTCACCATTTGGACAGAATAATCTCATCCAGATTTTTATTTGACAACACGTGGAGCCTGATTAAACTGGATTAACAACACCAGTAACCACATCAGAACATTTGGTTGCCTGACTAACATGGATAACTATTATTTTTGATTTACAATTGTATCATTATTACATATGGTTTTTCAATAAAATTATTTATAAATAAAAAAATTTAGAACACAAAGCCAAAGCATAATTGGATAAACTATTCAGCATCATTATTCATACAAAAACTACTTTAAAATACTGATTAGAAACCAAAGTAATAGAACTCTTAAAAACAAATAAACTTAACAATAATTTAAAAATATATCACTACTATCATTATGTGTTTGCCATAATGAATATATAATCTATTTGAAAACAAAATACATTAACAAGAATTCTTAAGAGTCAGAACCATCTGTCTATAGAGTAAATTCATGTAAATAAGTTTTTATCTTTGAAATAAATTAAAATCTAATGTCACTTTTAGTGATCTGAGTTTAAGATATTGTTTGGAGAAATGGTCTTAAGTCTTTAAAATTTTAAATACTGGAAAACCTGACAAAATAATTCCCAAAAGAAAAATTAAAAACACTCTGAATGAAAATTTAAGCGTAGATATAAAATTTATAGAATTTTCTTTGTAGAGTTCAGTTTTCTTTCTTACTTTATTATATTCATTAGTGATCTTCCAAATCCAGAATGCCAAAATTTCATCTATGCTGATTATATATATAAAACATTTTTCAGAAAATTTCATCTATGCTGATTATATATATAAAACATTTTTCAGAAATAAAAAAAGTATCTTAATGATGATAAAAATTTGGAAAACTTTTTTAAAAAATGATGTTCCATTTCTAATTTCACAGTGTAATCATCATTTCAGAAAAACAACAGTGAAAAGTTTTATAATCTGATTATAACTTTATGCAACAATAGATTAAAATACATTAACTATTAAAAGCTATCTACAAATAACATTGGATGAACCTATCTTAATTTATTCATTTATCCAATAATAGATTTAAAATAATTTACAGCAAATGTCTTTTCATAAAACTATTTAACCACTACTTTATGTTATGATGCAAATATTTTACAATTTTTTTAATATTAAAATATTTTATTCACGAATACTGTGTTTTTGTTTTGTTTTTTTCAGAATGACGACTACTGTGTTTTTGTTTGGAAAAACAATACTTACCCAAAATTTCTGAATATTTAATTAAATATCGCCGTATCGCCGTAAGAAATATTACAAGTCTACATTCATGTGTTGGATTTCATATATTCATATATATATATATATTGAAATAGTATATTCCTTTGAAATATATTTCATTGTTGTACACAGTAAGAAAATATATAGAAATAACTTTTATTAATTTAGAAGTGTGGTATCATTAATACTTTAAAATGTTAAGTTGTTGTTATTATTAATTTAAAGGCATTATATATTCTTTTATAAATAATTATTGATTTCATTGATAATTTAAAAAGAAATTCAAGTGTTTAATTTAAAAATATTAATTTTAAAGAATTGACAATTATTTGTTTTAAATGTACTCTTAATATACTGAAGCATTATTTATTGCTCTATAGGCAAGTAGCCAAGAATGATTTCTTATCAACTAAACTGTTTTGATCATGTAAACAGAATTGTCAGCTATTGAATTTAAAAGGGAAATATTGGAATTTACAACTCTCAAAATAAACTTGTAAATAAATGGTTTTTGTCCCAAGAATTTGGAAACCAAGACCCAAATGAGTAATCTACTTAATGTTTTCATTTATTATAAAAAGGATTACTTCATAATCACCAACTGCTACAAAAATCATGCTTTTTTCTACATCTTCATATAGACCTATCTTTTATATTTTAAATGAAGCATGATTATGAAAGCAGGATCGTCTGCTTTATCTTAAATTTGGATAACGTTAACATTTTCTACTGTTAAACAAGTTAAAATTACAAAACAACTTATAAATATTTTTTATTTATAATAAATTACTTTTTATAGAAATATAAATTGTCAATCCTTAAATACTGAATAAACCACTACGTGAGTAATTATCAAAGCTATATGCAAGTAATATTTTCAAAATGTTTTAAATATAATGTTTAAAAATAATACAGATGTAATAAATAATACTTTATTTTATTTTATAGATGTCACATTTCAATATAGATTATGAAATATATAATCTGTATTATTTAACAATATTTATAATTTAAATAATGATTGTTTAAATAGTAATATATATTTATTTTATATATGTAGAATTTGATTGATACTATATGAATTGGCAACTAAGATATTATTGATATATTTAGCTTGATTTTATTGGTTAGTTCCAGTTATAAATTCCTATGACTTCATTTTATAATAATTTTGTTTATATAGTGAATACTTTCTTAAGCATGGGTAATGTTTATATCTTTATAAATAATATGGCTATAATAATGAATTAATATTTAAATATTTTATATGTAAAGTTTTAAGAGTAGGTGTTGTTTCTATGCCATTACCTAGAATATTATAGTAGAGTGTTAAGTTATATCTAACTGGCATTTCATCCATTGCTTAGTTTTATAGCCTTCAGTGTAATGTTTACTGTATTACTAGGTAGTGGATTAAGGATAGCTTGTTTTGTTTTGGTCATGTCTTATATTGTTGATCATATATGTGTATTTGATTTTGATGTATTAATTTAGATATTAGTATATTACAATGACATTATTGTTATTTTATTTTTTTAAATAAATTATTTTGTTTAATAATAAATTATTTTCTTTTTATTATTCACTACTACTTGAATTATAAAATATAGAATTTTGATATGCCAAATTAATGTATGTCCAAATGTAACTCATGCTGGGTAAACTTTTTAATTGGAAGAGTTTATAATTTATGGCTTCCCAACATTTTTGTGTAATTGTAACTTTGCTAATAAGCTAACTTTTTTCTTTGGTATTTGCTTATGTTAATTTTCAATATTAAATTACAATTTGTTATTGGAAAAAGTCTAGATTTATTATTTAGTGGTGTCTTCTAGTAAAGTTATCTATGGAACTATTTATCCATTACAATATATATACAAATAAAATGTCTATTAATTAAAAAACTATTGTAATAATAATAGTAATTGTAATATATATATAAACTTATACTTCTCTATATAAGTATTGTAATAATAATAGTAATTGTAATATATATATAAACTTATACTTCTCTATTAGATTTCAGAAATTATCTCACATTGATTGCATGAAAAGTTACTAATTAGATATAGTTTCACTATTTAAGATTCATCTCATAGTAATATTTCTTTTCTGAATGCTCAATTGTAATTTTTTTCAGACAACTGATGCATTATCTCATACAAATGAACTTTTTGTGAGGTCCCAAAGAATTTTTCTAAAATCTAAAAAATAAAGTCAATTTGGGTTTAACTAGTTGTTACTGGTATCTCATTTCAGAACTATCCTTATTGTTCTTAACTGACTTATAAATAGAATTCAAGAGCCTGTGTCCATGAATCACATAGTTAATGACCATCAGATCTATGTCTAGAGTTACAGGGATTAAGGATTTAATAAAGCTTCTATTGAATCTATTTTCAGGTTAGAAAATCTTCAAATTTTTTGCAAAGCTTGCTAAAACTTGAGTTATTTAAAAAAAATTCTAACGCTAATAAAATATTACATTCAATGTAAAGATTGACTCCATCAATTTTAATACTGATTGTTATTCATTTATATTACACAGAATTTTTTAATAAAATTAGATTCTCTTGTAACTAAATGTAAATAATTTTAAATTAATCAATTATGTAATATTATGATTAAGATTCACTTATTTATAGTTTAACATCTACTCAATATCAGAATTTATCAAAATATATATTCTTTTTTATTCTCTTTCATTATCAAAATTTTGTAATATGTTATAGTAAGTGACATAATTTGAGAAATTCTGATTTTTGTTGTAAAAAAAATATTCTCTTATATGAAAAAAGGTCTTGGTATATTTTTCATTTCAAATCTATCAAATATTAGTCTGAGTGAATTTTATGATCAAGGATTCAAGATTATACTTCTAACTTTAGAATCAACTGTTGGTTTCATTGTTATACATTTTGTATATCTTATCACAGTTATATTTACTCCCCATCTAAATCAAATTTATTTAAATAGTAAATAATTCATGTGCTCTATTTGACAATACAGGTTTCCATTATCAGATTTTTTCCATCTAAACATTCTTTCTTTATATATTAGGGTATAAGTTAAATTACTTATGTAGTGATAATAAACAGCTTTATCTTATTTTTGTAAAAGGACAAATGCAAATTAGTCTTTTAATTTATTTTTAACTATAGAAATTTCAGCTGAAAATGTATTTTAAGTCTTTGCTGAAATAATGTAGATGAACTTCCAATCAGCAATTTATTTAATTAATGTATGGCAATGAATAGTCAAAGGCTTCTTGATTATGTCTTCCTATGAAACATTTGTCTTTATAATTTTCTTTGAAAAATATAACTAGTTTTTACTATTTGTCTTTAAAATTGATGAAATATAAATTTTTCTTCTAAAATTTTCACAAGGAATAGATTGATTGTCTTCACGTCACATATCTAAATTATCAGAGTATAAAGTAGGCAAAAATAACCAATCTGTATTCATATTAACTGACTAATCAATATGGAATAATGTTTATAACTGTGCAACTTAATTTTATTATTTAAAATGTTTTAAAATACATCTATTTCAATTAAAGAAAAAGAGAAAATTGGCAATAAATATTTTTGGCAAATATTGAAAGTCTTTAACTAAATAATTGATAAACACTGGAAGTCTTTAATTGAATGATAAAATTATCACAGTTAGTTTTTAAATACTTGGAAACTATTTTTAAAAATATGACTTTTTTACTTAGGGGGATGCAAATAATTTTTAATATTGTTTAGTGTTTTAATCTGCCAGTGCTAGTGCAGCAACTTTGCCCCATTGTTGATAGTTCTTTCTGTTACTTTATTTGATAATCTATTTAACTATAAACTAAAATTCAAAGCTCTTAAGCATGATTTCTTATTTGACATATATAATTTTTCAATTTTTGTTTCTTATCAGTGCATCTTTTGTATTATCTCAATAATATCACCCTCATCCATCAACCTAGAAATCAGATCAATCTTGCTCTCTCTAGATATGTTTTGAAATATCTGCATCACAATTTTTCCATGTGAGTAGGATATATGTAACAAAAAAACATGGAGTTATACTATCACTATAAAATAAAGCAAAAGAAGTTTGTTCAGAAACCAGTGATTTGTAAAAAGAAAAGATCTGTATAGAACAAACTCTTATGAAAAATGGTTATCTATCAACTGTTATTAAGAAAACATTAAATAGACAACAAAAAGAACCATCAAGAGGAAAGACAATTACCGGTACTGTAGTATATCCATACACTCCAAAAATAGCAGACAAATTAAGGAAAATCTGCAATCAGTATAACATTAGAACAGTTTTCCAGAGCCATACCATCCTATGAGGAATTCTAACATCTACAAAGCCTAAACTTGAAATGCTGAAAAGAAAAAACTGCATCTATGAAATACCATGTGAATGTGGAAGAACATATATTGACCAGTTCCCCCATATTGAAAAGTGCTTGCAAGAACACAAACTGGTGATTAGAAGAGAGAAAACAGATGTGTCTAAGGCAGCAGCCATGTGTGTGCCACTGAACATATGTTCAATTATGAGAATACAAAAATATTGGATAGAGAAGAAAAGGTACAAAAAAGAAAATTTAAAGAAGCTGCTCACATGACAATGGCAAAAAATCCCATAACCTAACCTAATGTGACTATACATAATGTATAGAAACCACTAATCAAGTTTGCTCTTAGAAAAAAATTAAGAAATCAGGAGAAACCTCTTAGATAAATATATGAAATTATTACAGACTGTTGCCTTTGGCAGGATGGCTATTGGTTAGAGAATTATCTTAAAATTCAATACTCAAGAATATAGGGGTCCAGATTCAATCCCATGCTAGTATTGTTACTGGTCAAGCCAGAAACACCTGAGGAAGAGGGGAGAATAATACCTCTCGAAACATTGTGCATATTCTAATCTGTATGATGTGCTATTATTAACAGTTGAATATATTTGGAATATTTAGATAAAGTTAAATTTTTCTAAAGACATTCAATACACATATTAGATGATGGAAATAGTCCAATATAAAAATATAACTAAAACACCATCATCACAAACATTCAGAAAAACAATACATAGCTTATATTGTAATTTAATTTCATATGCACATTTTAAAGATATACTTTAATTTCATATATATTGTAGTAATTAGCTCTCACTGTGAATTAAAAAAATGTAATCTTTAAAAGAATATATTTCATATTAATCATATATAATTGTGGTCATAAATCTCATTTTAAAAATAGAAATCCATTGTGTCCATTTATGTTTAGTTCATAAAGTTGTTTTTCAGGTTTAACTGTTTATTTTTAAAAAAAAAACTTAAGATTAAAATCTTTTATTCATATTTATGTGAAAGAATATTTTAATTTTTTTTAAAAAAAAGATTGAAATATTATAAGCAATTATTTTGGTTTTAGTATTTGCCAAAGAATGTGTGTGTGTTGATATGTATTTAAAAGAACAAGGGAAATATTTAAAATTTAATAAAATTATATAAAATGTTAATTTTTTAAGTTATATTTTTATTATTTTTGTTAATATCAAAGTTATTTTTAGAAGTAGTTGAACACAAGGCATTCAAAAATAAATTTTCAAGGTGTGTGTGCAGTATGTAAAGTGAACTATGAAAAATTTTTACATCAGTGGTTTCCAGGAAATAACTATAGTAATTCAGACATTCTTAATTTTGCAGTAAGGGATGTTGTTTACCCTTAACAAAAAAACTCTGGGGAATTGATGACACTGTTGATTCAACTAGATCATTTTCTTTTAATGTAATTTTTTTTTAAAAAAATGACACTAGTAAAATTATTAGCCAAGATGGCTGGCTGGAAGAGGCTTGTGAATTTTCCATTCCAGTTGTCTATATTGCTGCTCAGGGTCCCTCTCTGTGGTAAAATGTCAAAAAAAATAAAAGCCTAAAATAAAAATAGAAGCCTATATAAACAGAAAAAAAAGGAAATCTATTTTTTTCTAAATGTAATCATTGAAGAAGTTACATTTTAAAGATATTTAGAGGAAGAATGTTATATTGAAAGGATCAATTAATAGTTGTCAACAGTTTCAAGAATTCTTAATTTTTTTCAACCACCTGTAATTATCTTTAAAATATGTTTCATGAACCATAGACTTTTTATTTAGAACTTTTAAAATTTAACTTTGTAATTTACACTTTCTTATTTTGTCAACAATCATTGTCCTGGAAAGCCACTGAAAAATCAGATTCAAATGAACTTTGAATATAGGATTTTAGATTTAAAAAAGGAAAGAAATAAAGACATTAATTACATTAATAATAATTTTATTATGAATTGTTGCTATGAATTTTTTTTTTCTTAGCTCTTCCAAGGAAATGTTCTTTTAAAACAACAAAGGTAATATTTAAAAATGTTTTTTCTTTATATATTATGCATGTTTGCAAACATTGCATACATTAACTTTGGTATGAATGGTTATTCTTATTAGGAGTTATGTAATGATTATTAAAATTTATTATTATTATTATTATTATTATTATTATTATTATTATTATTATTATTATTATTATTATTATTATTATTATTATTATTATTATTATTATTATTATTATTAATAATAATAATAACCTTAAATCTCATAAATGAGACATTCTGGAATAAAAGGAAGTATGTTGAGATGTAGCGAGTCATTAGGGATACAACTACCAGATGTAAGGCATTGCAAAATTTTGTTTGTTGCATGAATAATTTGAATAGTATCTTATAGTTGTCATTGTCATACATGGTAATATATTTTTTCATTTGTATAAGATATGTTGAACTCCTCTTATGTCAAATATGTTTTATTTCAGAGATAGTGAATTCCTCTCATTGTGTAGCTATTTCATTTTTTATGAGATGATAAAATTCCTCTTGGTATATGTTAAATGAGAATGTACATAAATACATGCAGCAATATGTTTATTTTGCTTTGCCACTTTATTAAATACAACATTACTTGTGATCTTAAATTAGCTTGTTCAGCAGCTCCCTATATATTATTTTGTATAAGTCGATAACTTGATGTGTTATTAAAAAAAAAAAACTTTTACCTGTGAAATATATATAGAAATTATATTCTAAATTAGTTATTTATTTAATCATTATTAAATAATTATAATATTGTTTTATATAACCTTGGTCAAAATATATCACTGAATATTAATAGCGTCATTTAACTTTGGATTTGTTTTTTCATTTTCTTTTGTAGTTAAAAAAAGCTGTCATTACTTCAGAAATATGTTTATTATTAATAATAACATTAAATCACTTAAATGTCAATAAAATGTATATATTTTTTATTATATTTGGTTCTCATTTATTTTCTTTATAAGATTGGCACTTGACATTGAATTATTGTCACGCATATTAGATTTTCTATGACATCTTGATATTTACCCTGAGATATTAACTACACTAATATTTTCTTTTGTCTAACCGCATTAAGTCGCCATTAAATAATATAACATTGTAATATAAAAGGGAAATGGATGAAGTTTTCATTAAAAGAAATTTCAGAATTATTTGTTTACTTATTCCAAATATATTTCGAGATCAATAAAATACCCCTTTGATTTTAATGTATATTTATTTGAAATATGCACATATTAGATACAAAATATGTTTTTCCTTTTATAATTTTATCTAGTCAAAAGTGAGGGATTTATTATTATTAATCCATTATTTATAATTACAGTTTCTGTCTTGATCAGTTTGAAGGGAATATTAAATAAAATAAAAAAGCCAAATACATAGGATATTTGAGGTATCAGCTTCCTGTATTATTTACCATTATAACATATATTTCAAATTTTTATTCTGTTATACATTCCTGAAACATATGACTCAAGAAATAAAAAAGATAATTATATATATATATGTCCACAGATGGCGTTCTACCAAAAACACCGATCAAGCGTATGTTTCGTTTACATAAACGTCAGAGTAGTTAGTATTCACTATCTCTAACTATAATTCCACTTTCAGATCATGATTTCAAGCTATTTGCTAGAGATGGCGTTCTACCAAAAACACCGATCAAGCGTATGTTTCGTTTACATAAACGTCAGAGTAGTTAGTATTCACTATCTCTAACTATAATTCCACTATAGCAAATAGCTTGAAATCATGATCTGAAAGTGGAATTATAGTTAGAGATAGTGAATACTAACTACTCTGACGTTTATGTAAACGAAACATACGCTTGATCGGTGTTTTTGGTAGAACGCCATCTGTGGACATAAATACAAGCGTTAGCAAGTTTTTTAACTTGCATTTTTGTTTATCATATATATATATTGCAACAAAATAAGTCAGACTAAGCTTAAATAAGGTAATATTTTTGTTCACTATCAGCTATATTGTAGTACAACCACTAAAAGAAATATATTCAGATATATCAGTTATGAATTTATTCATAGACTATTGGAACATCAGATAAAGCAGCATTGTATGCAGTCAGTATCCCTAATGTAAATATTATAAAAATTATTCTAGTCATAAAACCAAACTATGATCATAGCTTGTAAACAATCCTGTAACTTAATTATCAAACATATTTTACTAGTTGCTTTTGAAGTTAATATTAAGGATATAATACAGATTTGCCTTAAATGAGATTTAACATCTCAAACATTAATTGCTAATTACAAATTCTTTTCCTTAATAAATATCTTTAAAATTTACTTGCAACAACCACTTAGTTCTAAACCAATAAATAATAGTGATACTGCCAGATACTAGCAAGTGTAATTGCATAAGTGATGATGATGCTAAATAATCTATTTTTGATACACTCAATTGTCAAGCAGTTAAAGCTAATATTATGGATGGTATACAATTTACATGTAACTTTAAAAGCCATTTAAATATTCAAATGATGATAATTCAGAGAGCAGGTTTATAAGTATATAATAAAAAGGACAGAAGCATAATCTATTTTCAAATGCAACATATTTAATCGACAATTAATTCAGTTGATTAAAAAAAACAAATATGTATGATGAAAATAATTTCATAATTTTAATTTTCTGAAATGGAAATTATACAATAATGTTTATTTAAACTTTAAATGCAAAGCTAGTGACAATAATAACTATTTCTGCTAGAAGTTTTATTTTAATCCTGCTTTGATATGAATAAGTAAAATAAATAAATAAATTTACAACTTGTGTGTGTATATATATAAACTATTAAAAAAGTTAATTAAGCTAATAGCTTTGATACATATATAAATTATTAACCTAAAGAGATTAACCCTTCTATAGAGTGACAGTATCCCTGGTGACAATTTTTGTAATCTTGAAACTTGATTTGGTAGAAATATATATTTTTCAATTGAAAAACGTTTTAAAAGATCATAATGAACTTGGAAAAAAGTTTCAAAATGAGAAAGGATGTTGTCATCATTCAGTGGTCAATGGAAAAACAATATAAACAACTGACTTCAGAAAATCAATAAAACCTTCTTTGATTGAAATTTATTTTTAAAACAGAATGAATAAATATTAATCTCTGACAAATATATCAAATTCTACTATAAAATATTAAAATTGCTTTATAATTTTTACAATATTTCAAAAGATTCTAACAGTGTTAGTGATGATGTTTAGGAATCAATTTCATTAAAATCATAGTTTTCTTTGTTAACAATACGGACAAATTTGTTAATTTCTATTTTTAAAAATAAAACACATATGAATAAAATCAAAGTGTGTATATATATATATATATATATATATTGATTTTAAATAATTACTATACAATTATTTTGAAAAAATAATGAGAAATATTTAATAAACTAAACAGAAAAATCAAGTTTTTAATTATTTCAAAAATTGTTTAAAATAATCTCACAAATGATTTTGAAATGGATTACAAAAAGATAAAACCATCACACATTTTAGAAATAGGATTAAAATATTTTGACTTTACCACCTATACAAAAATTCTGATTCCTCCAGATATTTTTAAATTAAAAAAAAATCAATATTCATTAATATGAGAATTTGCAGTTTTTAAAAAATCATTGAAATATTTCAATAGATGTCTCTACAAATGCAATTTAAGCTCATATGTTGAAAATGATTTTTATGTCTGAAGACCTTCACTTCACTTTAAGAAAGTGTTAATTAAGTTAATCTTACACAGTTCTGTATACACATGTATGTTTTACATTTAATGTTTTTCCCTGTTTAAAAAAATTCACAATATTAAAAAAATATCAGCAATAATATTTTCATCCAATGCATTGCATTATTTTCTATAACAATGCAAGTATCATTATATACTATATTACACAATTATTTTACAATACTATATCTTGTATTGGAAAGGAAAGTATTCATTTATTATTAACACTCGCAAAGCACGTGCACAATTAGCTTGAAAGGCTGATATTTGAATGTAATAATGATTTACAAAAAATATTGAACTTTCTTCTTGTTGATAGATGATGTTGCAACTTTTGGAATGCTTCTTATTTAAAATTGTCCATTGGACTTAAAGATTTTAAATTTATACAGAATGTTCCTGTGCTTATGCATGGTTAACAGCACCACCTAGCAGCTGGAACAAACATTGCTGCTTTTGGCCCCTACTATGGATACTTCTGCATGTCTATGCAGAAACAGTGCCTCTAGTGGTGGGAGTACAGTATCTCCACAACTACCATAAAATTATTTCCCCATTATTTATTCCTGTAATATTTAGACTGATATATCTTTTTTTACATATTTAGTTAGAAAAATCCATTATGGTTTTATTACTTTTACTTATTTCTAATATTTTCCAATGTAAATATTTTTGCTTTTTACATTTTATTTAAAACATAAAAGACCATGATATTTATCTTTTAAACTAATTTTAACAATCTAATGTGATTTTTTGCTATTCCTTTTTTTAAGTAGTAATAGTGGTCTTCCTTATTCAATTGTACACTGTTTCCTGTTTTTATATTGTTTCTTTTTGGTAAGTTTTGTTTTAAAAAAACATCCATTTTATATATATTATTTTAATAGACATAAGCTTCTGGAAACAAAATGATAGTCTTCTTTTTTACTTGGGAATAGAATTATTTTCTGAATCCTTTTCTAAACTTGCAATACATTAACAAAAATAATAACAGTATTAGTAAAATAGTATAATTCAGAATATTTCAAAAACAAAGGGTTTTTAAAGTAAAAGTTATTTAAAGTTTAGATAAAATTTCTTTTTTTTTTTTGCCAAAAACCAAAAATGTACATTCTTTATAAAACATTCTTGATATTAAGTATTCATAACTTCTGATTCTCCAATTATGTACATAATATTTGGAGGTTGATTTTTATATTATATTCCAAGGAAGAAAAATAAATAAATATTTGGTAAAAAAAAAAAAAAAAAAATGAAAAATGTATTTAAAAATAGCTGATTTTTAGAAATCTACTGAATTAATAAAAAATTAAAAATAATTGATATTATTTCTTTATGGAAATATTAAAAAAATAATTGGTAATATATAGTTTATTGATTAATCTAAATATAAATGTGCATGTCCAAATAGTCCTCTATATCACACATAAACACAAAGGGAATTTATATTGTTAAGTAGATAATGCACAAGAAATGTGAGCTAGAATTTCAAATTTAAAGAAGTTAATTATTAGTTTTTCAATAGTTAATTATTATTTGATTAATATGAGATGTTATTATGACAGTAAATGTAGTGTATATGCACTTTTAACTCTTGTTTACATTTAAATATATGATTCTTTTCTCATTTAATAAAAAATAAATCAAATATATAACAAAGTTTCACCCAGTTACTTATACATAAATAAATATTAGTTATGAATAGATGGTCATATATTCCTTAAGTCTTGATGAATTTAAATGAACATTAATTGATATTGGTGAAAATAAGATATATTTATATTTCAACCAGATTTTAAATATGAGTTAAATCATTTTAAAATTATATCTATATATCACAGGACAAAGTAAATAATAGATATGCATAGTCCAATATATATATATATATATATATATATATATATATATATATATATATATATATATATATATATATATATATATATATAATATACAAACTAACTAAAGGAAAAATAAAAACATAATAAAACACAGAATTACTTCTATAAAAATGCTTTAATATTTCAACCAGCAGACTGGTTTTCATCAGAAAGCAAAATGGCTACTTACACAAATTAAGGCTAAAATATTACAGACAGTTACGTATCAGATAACATATCTAATATATATATATATATTAAATTACATACGGGTTATACATAATCCTATATATATATATATTAAATTGCATATGGGTAATCACTTTCTGCACACCATTAATAAACAACACATATGTTTGGGTTATGTATATTTATTATTTACATTTATAAAATTAACTTAGTATCAATATTACAATTCATGAAAAATAAAAAATATTTTTTGCCTTTGATTTCCATCAATATCAATAAATTTTCATTTAATTACATAAAAACATAAGGAATATATGCCTATTCTTTATAACATTTATTGATTTATGAGTGCTGTTTATTAATGGCTCAGAAAAAAGTATTATTTCCATTTAATTAACACACACATATATAAATATAAAATACATGAGAGCAGTCAACTCTTAAACAATACCAATATTAATATCAATCAATAATCTCAATATGTTGTCAAGGTTAACCTTTAAACAATAGAGGTGGAAATCCACCTTCATATATGATCTAATATATTTATATAGTTATTAAGGATTACCACTTGATTCTAAAGAGTGAAATTATTAATTCAAAGAAGTTTCAATAAACCTCATAGAACAGATAAATACAACCTCTTCTGAATGCAGACTAACAAATAATCAATTATAACATTCAATCCACAATTATAACTTCCAAACTTCACTCTATCTATATATTACTTACATAATAAAACTAATAATGTCCAAGGCTAGATAGATAAATAATGTAAATACATGAAAGAAATTAATGCTTAAGCAATACTAATATCAATAAGAACTAACAATCTCAATATGTTGTCAAGGCAACCACCTTTAAACAATAAAGATGAAAATACACCTTTAATGTATTTATATAGACACTAAAAATTGCACCTTGAGTAAGCATATTCATTACTTATATTTATAAATATACAATGCTTATATATCATGTGAGAGGAAACCAATCTTTCAGACATGTGCTAATAATATTAATTTGTTTGCACTCACCTGTCAATAAATATTTTAAAGGTGTGGGTAAATCACTTATGCTTAAAGCTGATTTTTATGTAAGTCAACATTTATTGACCATGCTTAATTCAAGACTTAATTTCATTGTGAGCCTGATAATTTAAATGAAAAATTATTTGTACAAATTTAATCTATATATCATAGGGAAAAGACAGTATCTCATTTTTAATTATCCACAATCTTGAATTATATTAATTTAGAATATCTGTAATTGATGTATTAGCAATCTATATATAGATTTAAATTTATACAAATAATTTATCATTTGAATTATCAGACTCACAACAGAATCAAGTCCTGAATTAATCATGGTCTATAGTTGTTGGTTTACATAAAAATAAGCTCTAACCATAGATGATTTACCTATGCTATTAAAACACTTATTGACAGGTGAGTACAAGCAAATTAATACCAATAGTGCATGTCTGAAAGATTAGGTTCCTCAGATCACTACTACTTTAATGCTTATAAAGTAAAAGAAACAATTAGAATTCTTTTTAATGAACCTGCAATATACTTTTTAAAAACCCCTTAATGTGTTAATTATATAAGTTTGAAATTCAGAATAACAATTTTAGTGTTCAACATCCATTGAAATTTAGTTTATTTTAAATTATTTTTTTACCATATTACCATTTTAATTTTGAAGAGTACTAATATGATCTGTATGGTAATCTGTGCCTGTGTGTATTCATAAAATATTAACTGTGATTACACTGAATGCGGATATATTCCTTTACAGCAATATTTCTATCTAAACAAAATGTTTATAAAAGTTAACTTATATGTTATTAAGAAATTCAATAACAACAAAGCATTAAAAAGATAATCAAATGGTTTGTTGCTCAAAGATTTATATGAAGTTTAAGCACCAAAAGTTGATAGACTTGAAACACAGTCCATGAAAATCATGCAGGGATATAACCAATTATATCCTCAGAGCTATTAACATTGCTTTGGCATTTTGGGACAAACAAATTTTATTGTTCCCACCCATATGTGTGCCAATAAAAAAGTATATATATTAGTCATTAAGGAATACATGTTTTTTTCTGAATTTTCTGAATTTAACTTGGAGTATAAGCATTAATAAAATGGGCACAGATACTATTGTGCAAATCAAGTTTTGCTATCATAATACTATCAGTAATACATTTAAGAATAATATATATAGAATATTAGAAATAACTAAGTCATAGTGAATTGAACAGTGCAAAGTTGCTCAATGATCTGAACTTTTAAAAAAACTTGAAGCTGTATATCTTGCAATTTTGAATTACAGTTTCTTACTTTGGTAAACACTAATCCCACAACTTTCTTTGCTTGCATATATAACTTATGACTTTAGAAATATTTCTTCTCTCTATTTCAGGATCAAATATTGTGCAATTAACTTTCACTACATAATAGTGCCACCATATATTTCATATGTCCACACAAATTTCTAGTTTA
Source organism: Epiperipatus broadwayi (assembly GCA_028023455.1). Taxonomy (NCBI): domain Eukaryota; kingdom Metazoa; phylum Onychophora; class Udeonychophora; order Euonychophora; family Peripatidae; genus Epiperipatus; species Epiperipatus broadwayi. Next base: position 241,238 of record JAQFVV010012448.1, on the reverse strand, counting down.
TGGACTTTATCAATGATGATTTGTGGGCCTAATACATCTCATATCAAACAGAAATCTTTACTTTTGGTATGTGGAAATAATATCATTACCATATAGTGTCAATTTATTACTCAAGATTACAGTATATAGCCTGAAAGCTGTTCCTAAAAACAAGTGATTAATGCGAGTATATAAAAATGTTGGTAAATGCCATGCTGCTAAAAGATAAAAGTTTTTTTCATTTAATATAAAATTGAGATCTCTAAAACATATAGTTATTAACTTAGTATAAAATCTATATAGTCATATAGAAAATGGTTTAAATTCAAAATCTTATGGTATTTTTATAATGATTTGTATATGTTGCATTAAATTCGTAAGTTATCACTTACAAAAATCATGATCAGAAATTAATCTATGGGTGCAGACTTGATGGTATTACAATCTAATATCTATTAAATTAATCAAGTGTACAGTAGTTGCCTTATGAGTAAAATAAACAGAACTGTTTCTAAAAACAAGCTGTCAGTTGAAAATGTTGGCCATTCTTTTTATTATTATTCTTACACAAAGTTACCTTTTCTTTACATCGTTTAAAATAGACATGGAGGCTAAAACATAGAGGGAAAAGATAATATATAATATTTTTTATAAAATTAAGCAGGGTAATATAGCTTTAAATAATTCCCTGCATGATAAAGCATCTCTCCATGATGAAAAAAGTGCTCTTAATCATCACATTAGTCAGTTGCTAATTAATGATAGTTTCAGAAGTTTTCTTCTTGTGTTTAATTTTTTAGTGAAAAATATTCCTTTACCAGCCAATAATTAAATATCCAGCTGATACGGCTATTGGTAGGTACCTTAAAGCACTCTAAAGTTGCATAAAAATTCTCAGTTATCTGTAAAACATTTCCAATATCTAACTGAATTTGAATTCAGATTGTGAACATGTCACTTGAGTTGCCTTATTACTATACTACAAATTTATTTTATAATATTAATAAAACATGTTTTTTTCTACTCTACATGGTATTTAAATAAGAAATATAATGTTTCTTTAAAAAAAATGTTTTAATAAAAGGATGATTGTGTTTTCTACTACTGCTGTTGAATTAATTAAAGTAACTTATCTAATGGAAATTTCAACAATAAACTGTTTTATTAATACACATTATCTTCGGACATACAATTTTTTTTCTATTTCATGCTCTAAAAAGCTTTGTACATGTGAACAATAACTTTTTACAAATAATAATGGATGGGAAATAAGTTTTGAAACTAATATGTAGCTACATCTATTAGAATCTTTAACAATTTTTTAAACATCCAACCTTTATGATTATGACTCATTTCTATAAAGTCTATCTTATCAAATCAGTCGCAAAAATATTTTCTAACTCTTTATAATCTTTTTGACTTAATTATAATGACAAAATATAAACAGAAGAAAAAAAGTGCTAACTCATAGTTTAATATTGAATTATGTAACTAAACAAATTAATCCGACTATCATAGAATTTAAATCTAATCACATTAAATACATATCATAAGCTATGTAAAAAGTGTTACCTTGGAAATCTTTTATTCCCAGTGCTACTATAAAAATAATAAAAGATTTATAAAATTAAAGTTTAAACCAAATATTGCGGTCAACAAATTTTACGTAAAGTAATGGCTTTCTTTTATTATAAGAGCATTAAAAAAGGCTATTCTATGTGCATTAAAAAATAATGCAAATTGAAATATATTCTTTTATATACTGAAATTATTTTTTAGCAACAACATTGCAATATCACACGGAAAGAACGCATCAAGCACAAGCTCAAAACTTGCAGAATTATTTCCAGAGTATTATAAAGTAATATTTCTATTTTGCTTTTGCAATCATTTATTAAATCTTCTTATAAAAAGCACTTTTCACTTCTGCAGACATCCAAAGTTAAAAAACATCTTGTCTGAAACAAAAAAAGACTTGAATTAAAAAAAAGCTTATCATTGACCATTTTAAATAAAACAAACAAACATAAATTTTCAAAAGTATTTAAAATATTATTTAAAAAATGGTAGAATGATTACCTGCTTATGATATGTATTACTTATCGTACCAAAAGTAATAGATTCAATTTCAATCCACTTAAGTTTCGTGTCCGTTATTCTATCATTGCCCTGAATATGACATTAAATATATTAAATATCAGCATAAAGGACTTAGTGCACTTCAAAAAGTGAAACAATTATATCAGAGGTCAATAATGTCTAGCTATAATATTTGGCAAATAAAATATAAATTACCTATTTACAAAATATTACCTTTTACAAATTTCAAGATGAATAACTCAGCAAATAATTAGTTTTTTTAATCATAAATATGTTCATCTTTACTGACAAGGAAGTTTTTCAACTATCATCAATCTTAATTACTTTTTACATCAGCACTATGACTTTTTTTTAATAATCAAAACTAATTCTTTAACCAATATAAATTCATTCATATCAAAAACTATACATATATGCATACTCTTCAAAGACTAAATTCTTCATGAAATATTTATTCAATAATTCATAACTTAAATACATTTTTCTGTGATTAATGAAGCTAATATAATAAAAGCCTTTATCATCTGTTTTGAGATATATTCATTTTAAAAATTTCAGTCCCAAGAGCTTGGAAGTCAATTGAATGACCTGAATCAACTGGTTCAAGAAATAAAACAATGCATATAATGTTATTGCTTTTGTTTATATTTTAGAAATGAAATAAATGTCCGGATGTGGTTTTGTCTTTGATAATATCAAGTCCAGTGTGATTTATTGCATTTGTATAGTGATGCACTCAAAACTCAAAGCCCTGGTGCATGACTCCAACTCTGTTATTTCTAACATCCAACCTTCTTGTAAATTAATGGGCAATAAATCATTGTTATTTGAAATACGTATATTGGTGATTATCTTTTCAATATGTGTATGATCAGATGGGTCAGCAATATGAGATGGCATGGAGAGCTGAGGGTCCTGTGAAAGTCTTGAGTTTGAATCCCTTATATATTACATTATATATGTGCAGGTGTGTGTAAGCCTGTACAGTGTATTAATTTACATGTTATTTTTAATGTAATCTCAGAAAAAGAAATGTTAAAGGCCTATTCTGCTTCTACAACAGTATAAAATATCTTCACAGTGGGATTGTAGATCACTATGATGAAAATACATTGCTGTCTGATAATATAATATGAATCAAAACTTTCAAGGTAATCTCATGAAGTTCTGCTATTGAATTCATTTGAGTTAATAGGCAATTGTTAAACATGATTGCTCTTAGTATTTTCTTAGGAATAAAGTAGAATTACGTTTATAACCAAAAAACTATTAATTTTTTTCCTTCTCTGTAACTAATCCAAATACATAGAAGTATTTTTGAATCCCAATCTCAAAAACATCATATCGTTTATATATTTTTCATTTATATAATAATTAAATGAGCATGTTATTAGCATAAAAGGCTTTTTAAAGTTTATGATGCAGCCTAAATATAGAATAATTTTCGTTAAAATAAATGTCCAATAATATAAACTCTATCCGACCTAGAGAACTTACTATGCACACTCATATATAGACGTTTTTACCATTATATATAAATAAAAATCTTACATTTCATAATCACTTTTAACACAAGTAATCTTATAGTATATAGCTGAAATCTGATACGACTGCTAATGGAATCTTTTATAAGTCATTAATGTCAAAAGATTAACAAAAATTAAATTACAAAAATATTCTTCGAATTTAAATGTTTATTATTCTAGTAATAATAATAATTTATAAATTCGTTTTTCAAATTGAAGTTTTAGGAGATAATAATAAAATCTATTTAATTTATTAAACGATAATTGATTCAAAGTTAGTTTCTTTATAAGTAAATTCTAATGTATAATAAAAGCAAATAATTATTTCATATTAGAGCACTATTAAAGCTACTAACAGAATTAAAATTTGGGATTGAATGCCATCATAATTTCAGAATAATGCAGTAAAGTCTTTATAAGTGGTGTCTTAAAGGTCATCACCTTTTTGAAAAATAAGTAAATAATTGTGAAAATCTGATTTAAAATAAAAAAAATTTTTTTATTTTACAGTATATGCTACAAAGAATAGTATTCACATGGCAGCTATAAGTGCCTCTACAGAATTCAAAGTGATTGTCCCAGAATAACACTTTCAAGCAATGAAGGTGTTATTTACTTGACTATATCCGTAATACAGTTTTTAAGTTAGCTTACATCATTAATTTTTACACTTTAGATTTAAGGAAACTTTAAACCACAAATCCAATTATGTTAAATAAATTGAACATACTTCTTATGGTTGTGGTCATCCATGACCAATTCAGAGACTGGGGTAACATCTCTCTAGATAATTACATACAATTATTGCATAATGGCATGATGCTCCATTCCTATTAAAAAATTTTCTGTGCCATATTGAAACAGTGAGATTCGTATTCGAATCTCAAGTTTCACCTTTTTCTGTCGTCTCTCACTGACCGGTCTATCCCACCCAAATTTAAACTTTTTGGTATCGAATTGTGTGTGTAACAATATTAAAAATGTATAAATATATGTAGAATTCAACATAAACACGCACACATTTCGATCTCAAATTAAAGGCAATAAATACGGATAAAATAATATAATTTAGATTCCTTTTTAGTTAAATAAATTTTATGTAATCATAATCATTTATTTTGAATTTTATAAAGTTCGTATTTGTTGTTTAGTTTAAATTTCGTTAAATAATAATTCTAACAAAATCTGATGCATTAATTAATTAAAGTTAAAATAATTTTATTCCCTTTTGTCTTTGAAAATTTAAAAGCATCGGTCAGTGATAGATAATAAATTAATTATAGCAAAATTCCAAAAGAATGTAATTAACGAATGTAAAGAAAAACAAACAATAGCACAGCAAATTTCTTTCTAATTAAAACCAGCAGAGCATTGATTATCCTGAGGGCAAGATAAATAAAACCTAAAAATATCTCAACAGAAAAATTAAAAGATCAAGATAAGAAAAAGGAGGCCATCTTAGACTTGCTGGAGACTTTCTCTTGAATTTTAGCTTTGCTCTCGAGTGGAGCGTCTAAAATATCTTAAATAAATTAATACTGCAAGGTATGACCGAGTAAGCACCGAAATTATTCTCCATCGGGAGATGGCCCACCATATGCCGAGCTTCACCTTGCCCATCGTAAAAACACCAAAATGATCTGCTTCCTGAAATAAACAAGAAAGCCGCTGCTGTTAAAAATCAATAAAACAACATGCCCAGGACAAGAAAGAAAACTTCTAATTACGAACAATCTGCTATTAAACCAATGGACGAAAACCTCTTATAAAACAGGTACCTGTGTTTGTGTATTCCAAATTATAGAGTACTCTAGTAATAATAAGCTATAGCTCATCTCCTATTATTTGTATAACTTCTAAATGTTAAAATTGTAAATTTGTGAAACTAAAATTTGAGAATTAATGTAATATGTAAATTTCTCGCATAATCTAGCTTACCTCCCCCCTCTACCCTTCTTAGGTGTGTATTTCTCAAATCTACATTTATTTATAATTATCATTGAAATATTACCTTCTCATAATTGTCTTAGTTTTAAAGCTAAATCCATAATCGCTTGAACAGTGAATGCGTGTCGAATTGTCATTAATATTTGCTTTATAAATAACTTAAATTTCATATAAATCGACACACATTCAAAGAATCAGTTATTGTAATGCAGGGTCTACTACTCCGTAATAACTGGCATACTCGCTGTAATAATTCCCTTTTTAGATATTTTTTTTATTATTAAATGTTAATGAATAATTATGTAAATTTCATTTCTTTGAGAGTCACCAATTTTCTTTCAGTCAACGTTGATAATGTTGGGCCGAGTTTGAAATCTGGTTAAATATTACCACAATCTTTTAGATATTATACATGTGTTACGTTTTGAAGCCCCGATGGCTCATTCCACGCTGTGAATACTCCGGATTCTCTAGGGTTGAATTAACCCCAGTCATCCTACACAAGCGGACATGATAATGTTCCCGTAGGGCTTGACGACCGTCACGCAGCCAGCTGGCAAATTGCGACATGGACCGCTTGTCCCTGGTTATGCTCATGTGACACCTTATCTCTTCGGGTCACGGCAGAGACCAACCTGAAACCCTTATAACTTATTCACGGCATTGCAGTTTCAGCGCTGCCATTTTACATCGCCCTTCTAAAGCGTACCACGTGTTCTTTTATTTAGTTTATTATTCTCTCTATCACTCCGCCTTGGCATTATCTTCGTCATATACTCTCAAATAAATGTTTGCCCTTAGTCGTAAAATAAATATTTTTATTAAATAAATGTATGTCCGCCATTACTGATGACTCTTGCAGTGCAAAGTATAAATTCCTTACAGCACGCATTAGAAATACTCACTCGAGAACCCCAGGTAGCTAGATTATGCCTTCATATAAATAAATGCTCCTTATAAATAAATGTATTTTATATATATAATATTACCAATTAGCTGTTGAGACTTTGAATTTAAAATATGATTAATAACATTAATAATGTTTTCTTTTATTAAATACGTAAATAAATAATTCTAACTATACGTCTGTAGTTAAGTTTTCATTTATTCGATGCCCATTATAGACATTTCCTCGATTATATATGTTAATTAATATTCGTTTGATTGTTGGCCAACTCAGAAACAAAACCCATGAATCTCGTGCATCTCCCTGACCACCGTGCCTAAAGAAGTGTTTACTTATGTCGCATCAGAGGCATTATTCCGTAGATTGTATTGTGGAACCGATAAACTATGTTCGAACTCAGTATTACCGGTGGCTTCGCTACTCGATGGTGCTGCTGTTCTGTGTGGTGGTCGAATTCTGCAATATGTTAACGAGATACACGTGTTTTGACTGTTACAATGTGTATCATCTGTAAGAATATGGATTTGAAAAATTATTCAAGTATATCAAGACATGCAATTTTCTATAACAGTAGAAGTGAAACTTCTTTAAAAAAGACAAGTCCATACATGTTTAATTTAATCAAACATTCACTTTCTATGCATCACATCATCATTCAATGAAATAAGTAAATTTTCTTTCAAAATTGTTGCATGTTTCCAATACTCACCATGTTCATCATCAATGATATGGATTGAAATAGAAATTTAACAATTACACAAAATTTTATGTAAACTAATTAATGTTGTGCACAAATTTGCACTAAAGATAAATATATTTATGATAGTATACCATTTTAAAAAAATTATATCACTGAAATGGATGAGTTTTGAAACACCCTATATTTTAATGGTATATAATATTATTAAATGCAGTCAGCTATTTTCTGTATTGATAAAATTTTCAATATAGTATTGTTTATTACTGAATTCTCTTGCATAGTTTGAAATAATGGATTTACTCTTGACATGATTGCACAGTTAACTGTTAATAATATTATCTTGTCATTATTGTCAAATTATTGAAATAACTATTTCATGGTTTTTAAAATAGTGTGGTCCTTAGCATTTGCATAAACCTAAATGTCAAATTTTGTAATGACATATTATTAGAAAAATTTCAATACTTTAATTTTTCCAATAAGTAAACTTTTTTGTTAACTAATAATTAAATGTTCATCTAATTGATTAGCCATTTTTAGAATGACTATTATAATATTTATAACTTAAAAGTAATCTTTAAGTGTAATTTTATAATGTTTAACCCTTAAACCGCTAATTTTATCATTGGTTGTATCAGATAAAAATCAAATCTTTTAATTGGCCAACTCACAAACTGAAGACAAAGCCTATTGTTAAAACATATTCGCCTATAATATTAAATTCAACTCAGATACGTTTATAAAAAGTATATAATTAATTTTTAAGGTTGTGAAGACAACGAAAGTTCTTTCAAAAATAAATTGCTATTTATTTATTCTAAGATATTGAATATCGGCAACATAAAAGTTATAATGTAAACAAAAAGATCGACTTTTACGTTATAGAAAAGTAAATATTTCTTTTTATTACAACTTCAATATTTGTACTAAAATCTTCAATATTTTTCGAAAATAATTTTGTTTTTTTATTATTCTCTCTGAAAATTATGTTTAATTTCCATAAATATTATTTAATAATAATTTAAATCGTATTCGAAATGAAAATCTCAGCGTTTTTCTTTATTTTCTTTGATCAGGCAGTTTCTTTGTTCTTTCCAGCCAATCAGAATGTCTTTTTCGGCTGAGAGCATGCTAAGAACCAATCACAAATAATGTTCCTTCTTTGTTTAGGTTTAAATGCATTTTTTTCTATTTTTTACTTCTAAAATAAATCGGAAGATGTCACCATCGTACAGAACTTTTAAAAACGAATTCAATACGTATTTAACGAATTTTTTCGTATAAAAACCAACTGAGTTAGAGTGATTTCAGATGTCGACGAGGAGCCTCGTCGAGCGCGGGAAAAGGGTTAAATCTCATATATAACTTTTCTATAATTTTAAAATGCTTAATTCTAAAGTTATTACAGACTTAAAGTGCTAATAAGTTTAATTTTAAAGTATTAAAGTTGAAATCATCTTAGATCAGTTGTTCTAGTTTATTAAATTTAAAGATTAGAGAAGAAATTTTTAAAAATGACTTCAAATTTGAAGACTACGTCTTAAATATTTAAATTACTTGTTAATAAAGTGTATTATTTAATATTAACTATAATGAAAAAAGTTTAATTAAATAATTTTAAAATTTAGCTGATTAAAGAGACAAGTAATTTCTAAAAATCAATAATTAGTTCTTATAATTAAGCTAGAAATTTTTTAAATAAAGAATGTAATAATGTAAGTGTGTTTGCTTACATGTAAAAGTCATTAATCATTAAGACTTTTTGGTTGAGACTTAATCTTAAAGTTATTTGTCAATTGCTAATGTTTAAAATTATTTTTATTTTAAAGATAATTAAATAATATATTCTGAGACCTTACCAATACAATTTTTAAAAAAAATGTTTTAAGTGAATGTTATAATGTAATAGTTTATTAAACAATGTAAATTTTATTATGATTAAAGAATATAATATTTTATTTACTCTAATATATTTTTATTTGTTAAATAACTTGTTTAAAAATTATTATTATTTTTTTTTAAAAAAAGTCATACCATTGGCTGGGATGCGAACCCGCAACCCGGGCAGGCAGTCGCGCTGACCTCTCAACCACCAATGCAAGACGTGTTATTAATTAGTTGATTGTTTATATTTTTAATCTAGTCAGTGTCTTAAAAAGTTCTAGAATTATACAAATTAAATATATTTTTAGTAAGCTCCCAATGGATACTGAATAGTAAGGTCAAATGGGTGTAATTATATTGTCAATTTTATCCATTAAAATTGGTCGCATAATTTGACCTATAAAAACTGGTGGAGATTCTCTCACATGATTGCTTGCTTACTTACTTTCATTCATGACTTAACTCTTATCTTCAACTTATCAACTTTTAACTAAATTTGAGTAAAAGTTTAAAATGTACATTATTAAAATAATAATTATTCAGGCTTTTCTACAACCATTAAAACTTTTCAATGCTTAGAAATTGTTTAACAAGAATTTACAAACACTATAAAAATTAAATTGTTCTTCCAAAAATTAATTACTTCAATAAAATTTGATAAAATATATTATTATATTCACATTTAGTAAGAACTTCATTAATTCTACTATCTATATTATATGTAGACTTTATTATAGAAAGAATAATTTCTAAGATATATGAAGAAACGTTTTAATTATTTAAGATTTAAATGTTAACTAACTTTTCATGTAACTCTTTAAGTCTTTATTATGTTATGAGAGCATTTCTTTTGGAGTAATTTTATTTAAAATGAAAAAAACTCTATTTAAACCAAAATTGTAGAATTTTTGGAACAATAAAGTATTTTTATAAATACCATGTCTTTAAATAATTATATTTTTTTGAAAAGAAGATAATTAAATTATTATAAACTTTTTTTTATGTACTAGTTTTATTTATAAAACTTACATTGCTGAATGCTATAATATAATACCTACACCTTAGCAGTAATTTATGTCAGAATAGAGCTAAAACGTCACTTTTGCATTTATGAATATATTAAAGAATTTGCTACTAATAAATGACTTAAAGTTAATTAGTATGCCTTATTATTTTTAAATGCTTATTTTAAAAATTAATATTTGTTTATAAACTTATAATTTTCTCAACAAGTTATCATATTTCAATGACAGATATTATAAATAATAACCTTATGAAAATTATTTTATTGTGTCTACACTAAAATTTAAAGAAAGAAATATATTTTTGAACAAGTTGACTCAATACTTATTGAATGTATTTATTTTTCAAGAAATTTATTATATAACTTAGGATATGCTTCAGACATATTAATGTGGAAGTTAATTTTCAAACTTATTATTCTCTGTTGTTCCAGGATATTTGTTCTCTATTATATCCATTATCGAATTATAATAAATGCTCAAATTTATTAATGTAATAGACTATATAAAAGAAACAATGACCACTTTAGAACCAGACACTTCATTATAATTGTCAATGAATGATAATATTAATTTAAAACTACTCCTAACCTATTATGCTACATTATGAAATGTACTTTTGAAATAATTACTCTTCATAAATTTTAATTATCAATAAATCATAAATGTGTGCTCTAAAAGAAAATACTAATTTTATTATATAATATTTCATTTAAAATATTTAATGTGCATTGTGTTTGATATTCTGTTCATTAAATTATATTATCCAGTCTGAATGGCTATGTGTATCCATACTAGTGTCTTCAAATATTTTTGATTTTTTATATTTTGTGAACTAATGTGTGGGTGTAAATTTAATGAAATTTTACTGTATCCTGGGAAATCTGCAGAATACTCCAGAACTTTATTTCAGTAACTATTTCCAGTATAAAGGTAGAAATATCAAGATGAAGGACTCGGTTTTTCTTTTGGTAATAGGTATAATTATTAATTTTAAATATCATAATATTGTAAATACTATGAATTATTTCTATGTATTTTATTTTGTATAATCCTTTATAAATTATTTATGGGGTATATTTTATTATAAGTTCTGAGAATATTGTTACCATAATAATATATTTTAAAATATTATATTTGTCCCTATTATGAAGCTATTTATTTTTAATGTGTATGCAAATGCTGGAAGAGGTAGCAGCTGATGTATATTGTTTATTGTTAATTATTATGCAACAATTTTTATATTAAGCTATATTTAGCACTATTTATTATTTTTATTAGTTTTACACATCATTTAGTTATTGTTGTCCTAAAGAGATTTAGCATTAATCTCTCTTATTGAAAATTTATCTAGCCAGTGTATTTTAAAGAGATTTAGCATATCTTTCTCTCTCTTATTAATATGCTATCTTGCCAATATATTTTAAGAGTATAGCTTAGTCTCTCTCTTATATTGTGTTACATTTTTCTAGTGAATTATATTGTTCATTTATCTTATATTTAAGCATATAGTGCTTTATTGCAGCAAATCCTTATTGTTACTGTTACCTGATGGTTCATTCTCATTATTTTTATGACTAAATGATAAAGTCTCAGTTCATTTATTGCCTTCATATGTAGGTGCTTTTACTTGAGTTCATTCCATCATTATGTTTTGCCTTTGCTTACATATTCCTTAAGGTGAATTTTCTTTATGATATATTTTGTCTGAAGCCATGGATAGTATACTACTATGACATTATCCTGGCAATTGATATTTTTATAGGTACTGAGAAATGCTATCCTTACCTTCGGTTGCACTTTTAGTCCGTCTGAGTGGTTTATTTGTGTTGATGTGTATGTCTTGTAGTTATGCCTAGCTAGCACTTCAAGATGTTAAATCCAATAAAATGTTTGATATTAATGTTAAAATTGTATATGCAGCCTCGTCAAATAATATATATCTTCTGCATTCATTGCACAACAAGGAATGGTCAGTTCATATTTTGATTAGGGTGTTAAATATGTTACATCAAACAACTATCACAATATGTATATAAATGTGTATGTGAATGTATAAGTCCATGTTAAATTAAATATTACTTTATTTAAAATCAACATCACATCATCACCATTTCTCATGTTTGCACTGAGTGGCACTACTTTATGGAGAGTTTTGTGTGTTTATTTAAAATCAACCTGCATTTTTAGTTTTGTGTAATCAAGAAAATAATTTTATTAAAAATAATAAGTATTATAAAATTTGGCTTTAGAAAGAAATTTTCTAAAAATATAAATATTTAATCATGTTTTTAAAACCAACAGGAATGAGTTGTCTTAGATTCAGAAAACTATTAGAAAGCTATAAATTTTTAAAACCTTTAGACAGTATTCAAAAAACAATATAATCCTTGAATAATGATATTTTCCAATTTCCAGTTGCTAAAGAATGTTAATTATCTAGAAGGTTCTAGATCTTTTATTGTTTAGAAAACTAGAAACTGCCACATAAAAATGAAAATTTTGTTGCGGAAATTATATTTACTTGCTTGTTTCTTCCTTTTATGTTATATCAATAAATTATTGGGGGGAAAATAAAGTCAGTTCATCTTGAGTATATCACTCATTATATTTAAATTTCAAGGACAAACTTTTCAAATTTCTATATATTATATCAATAATATATTTATGTGTTCAACATTAAAAATGTCTGAGTAAAGATCATTTAAAAGTCTCTTGATTTAATCTGCAACTAATCTAGATGATGGTTTAAAAAGTGTATTTTGTTTGATGTGACGCCAGTTTTTATGAATATTATTATCTTTATGAAATAGTGCTAAAAGTCCAAAAAAAAAAAAAAAAACGAAATTTCTTAAAATTATGAAAGTCTGAAATAAATCTCAACTTGTAAAATATTACAGCTATTTTTTAGCCAATTTCTGCTGTCATCCAGTAAAATATATTGATCAAGAATTCATAAAATTATTTAAATCCACAGAAAATTGTCCACTTCTATTGATCAAGAGTTCATAAAATTCAGCATGCATTTTAAGATAATAAATGTTAATGAAATCAATGAAATCAGCAAAATTTATGATGGATCAAAAAAAAACATGAACTGCATGTGATTTTGATTATCACTCTTAAACAATTAAGTTAATTATCACAAGAAAAATAATTGTATTATTTTTTTATTTAATGTTATTTGAAATTTATATTATCATATAGTATTACATTTAAGTATTTTTATAAAAAGAAATTGAATTTTTATTTGTCATATTTAAAATTAAACATGAAACATTTGAATAAAATTCTTTATAATAATCATATAAAAAGAAAATAATTTTATTATTTCTTTTTTCATTTTTCTTATTTATGTTAAATATAAATTGCAAATTAATATTCACGAATTAGTTTTCAGAATAAATTTTAAAAAGAAATCTAAATTGTATTAAATCATTACTTTTAAAATAATTTAATAAAACTAAAAAGTAAAACTGATAAATTAATCTCCTTTAAATAAATCATAAATATAACTGATAAATCAAATTGTATGCATATTTATATATATTTTCATATATAGATAAGTGAAAAACATCTTAAATTGGTAAAGTTTAAATTAAATTTTAGGCTAACAAATGAAGAAACTTAAATTATTATAATTCAGTATTTTATTCCTGTACTTTTGAAATACTTATACGGATGGAGTAAATCAGTGTAAATGAATTTAAGATAGGAATCAGAAAGTTGTAGCAGTAAATATGGATTTTTAAAAATCTTTTAGCTATACATGTTTCATTGTTTTAGAAAGTTTGTTATTTCAGTAAGTGAGGACCATGCTTCAAGAAATTGAGGGTATCGTGCACAAATGGTCATAACCCTGTATATATAATTGAAGTTAAAAGTCGATTGTTGTAATTAAATAGTGAATAGCCAATAAATAAAGAATATAACTTATGCATGAGACAGTTAGATCTATAAATATACTATAGTAATAAAAAGTAAATGGTTTTTTTTGCTTAAGTGTTCATAATAAGTTTGACCAACAGTCCTATAAGCTTCAAAGTCAATCCTGGAACCTATTGCATCAAACCACACAGGTCACTACATTAACAATTTTATTTTAACACTATCTATATAGAGAAAGCCTACCTTTTTAAAAGTCATTGCTGAACTTAAATGTGTTTAATATATTGTTTTTCAGAACATATGCTCCAGTTTTAATTGTTTCACATTGCCTGTAAATATATTTCAAACTTAATGAATAAAATATTGTCATATTACATTAAAATATCTTTCATTTATTATTTCTATAGAAGGTTAGTGTGGAGTTTCCTGTTCAAAATTTTTTTTTTTATCTAAGTACTTATGCATATAAATAGGTGTGAATGTATACTATTTCATATTTTAATTTAAAAATAAATTACTTCATAATAATAGTTTGCCACACAAACATAGACAGATCACTATATTAAAAGCCACAAATTAAACATACTCTCAAGTAATTAAATGATAGACAAATAAATTAATTTCATTTAAATTCATTGATTTTAAATGATGTTTTGAGTTTGCATTCAGGTATTATTATAACTAATTCTCTTTATTGTTAATTTGTATTTATGTTATAAATAATTGTTTTAATTTATTACACAAATTCTCTTTAGTATTTATTAATAATTTTGGTTTAGTTATTTAAGGCTTAAAGATTGTAGGAAGTTTGTGTGAACTATAATTTATCCCATGTATTATTTTATAGGGTGCACTTGTTTGGCTATGAAAAGGAATATATAATTCAGATCAGGTATAGTTAATAATGTAATAAAAAAGTATAGTTGAATGATATGGTCTAATAAGTGAATCAATTTGTAGTATATTCATGGAAGCTAAATAGCAAAAGAAATTTTAACCCAATTTCTTGACTTCCATATTCCATTTCAAATCTATCATATATAATAGCACAGCAAAGGTATGTCCACTTTTTCTTTTAAAATATATATGTTCTACAATAATATCAACAAATAAAAAATCCTTCTTTTTCTTTTCAAAAACTTTATTTTTATATCTCAATACTGAACATATATATACATTTATATAATACAAAACTCCAACGTTGAACATATATATACATTTATATAATACAAAACTCCAACGTTTCAACTGTTTTTATCTCATACAGTCATTTTCAAGGATATCTCTCTCCCAAAACTCTAATGTTTCAACTGTTTTTATCTCATACAGTCATTTTCAAGGATATCTCTCTCCCAAAACTCCAATGTTTCAACAGTTTTTATCTCATACAGTCATTTTCAAGGATATCTCTCTCCCACTGCTCCCAAAACTCCAATGTTTCAACAGTTTTTATCTCATACAGTCATTTTCAGGGATATCTCTCTCCCACTGCTATATTTTATAGCAGTGGGAGAGAGATATCCTTGAAAATGACTGTATGAGATAAAAACAGTTGAAACATTGGAGTTTTGGGAGAGAGATATCCTTGAAAATGACTGTATGAGATAAAAACAGTTGAAACGTTGGAGTTTTGTATTATATAAATGTATATATATGTTCAACGTTGGAGTTTTGTATTATATAAATGTATATATATGTTCAGTATTGAGATATAAAAATAAAGTTTTTGAAAAGAAAAAGGAGAAGGATTTTTTATTTGTTGATATTATTTCAAATCTAGTAATACCTAACTAGAGGGTAGAAATGTAATATATTAAATGTCCCAAAAGATTAAATTATCCAAACTCTATTGATCTCAAAAGCTGTAATTATGTTAACTTTTAATCATTGACAAAATAATATATCCATGAAATTGGAATCCAGTTCAGTTATATGTATTTATTATGGAGAAATAAGCTCAAAAAATCGCCATAGTAATTCAGAAGTCAGACTTACTAGAGTTATTTTATTATTACTTTTTTTTTTCATTTGTATTTGTAATAGTTATTTTAATAAATTTGTAAATAATATCTCTCTTACCAATGCTAATCTAACAATCAAATAAAAAATGGATCACAACTATAAGTAAATGATTTTAATAAATCTAATTTATGAATTATTAAGGTATGCACTTTCAGAGTTTATTTTTCCACAAGTATTATTAGATATTTTTAGTGCTACATATTTAATAGTCCTTGTTTATTTAGAGGGTTATTAAAATTATATACATATATATTAATTTTTATTGCAGTTATTAATGTATAATTTGTAATAAGTAATAAAATTTTGGTGCAGATTTAAACATTAAAATATCAATCTTCACTTTTCATTATCTTTAATGCTACATACCTTCCAGGTAAACAAGATGTCTAAAACTATCATCCATAAGGATTTATATGATATATTTTGTATTCTAAGTGATATATTATGCATAACTACACTTTTCAGTTTTTCCAACCTTATTATATACTATTAAACATAATTGCACAAAAATCGAGTCACTTATACTTTTCAGAATATCTCTATCCTCAGATTGGTTTTTAGTTCTGGCTTTTGTCAGTAAGATGCTAGGATATTCAAGCTTAAGGCTTTGGTGATTTTATTTTGCTAAAGCTATTAATATATAATATATCTGAACTTAGTTCAGTCCCATATGGCTATTTAAGTTAGATAGCTGAATTTGAAGACATATGAATGGCTGAAGATTTTAGATTTTCTACGTAATAGTTAACCATTAGATAAAGTGCTGGTGAGGGACCTGGTATTTTAAATATAATGCTTGCATATCCTAGTGCCTCACTGAGAAATACCAAAAGCATGAAACCGATCTGGGGATAGGAATATTCTGAAAAGCTTGTTAAGAACTATTGGTGTGCTCATTATATAACTATTAAATATCTATATTGTAAAAACAATCAATAGTTTCGTTTTAAACTTTACATAACTTGATTATTGAAAAGTAGTAATTAATTTATAGAGTGCACAGAAAGCTTATGTAAATAGTCTGACCAGGCACTAACCTGTATTCAATGCACTTTAAAATATGCTTGATTATTGCGAATTTTAAAGCGCATTGAATACAGGTTAGTGCCTGTTCAGACTATAACTTGATTATCTTAAATTTTAAATTGGGAATTGATTATTTTAAATTTGAAGTTTAAAATGTAACATTAATCACTCTAATAAAACATTTGTCTTAATTAAGAGTGATTTTAATTCTCTATAAAAAGATTATAACCCATTGGTTTAATAGCTGTACAGTTACTCTATGATTTGTATTATATCAATTTGGTTTAACAAATGTTTAACTATATTGTGTGAATATGTGCTTTTTTGAGAGTATATAAAAACTACAGACTTGATGCAGTGGCAGAATTTTCCCTCCTCTAGTTGAAAAAAAAAATTTAAATGGTGAAAATTGGATAATTAGAGGAGATTGATTTAGGATACCCAGAAAATTGGTCAATCTACACGGATTAAGTGCTCTTTTATTTGAAAGTTACTCAAATTTTAAAACCTGAATTGAAATTAGCAACATTCATAATGATTTGCAGGGTACAAACACATGACATCTTTCATTCGCAAGCAGCTCTGTTGCTTTAAGCTGAACATGATTTTGATAGAGCACTATCTCTATTGTCAGTATTTTGCCAAAAATTCTTAATGATAATGCAGAAATATCACCTCAATCTCTGTACTAAAGGGGTAAGAAAGAAATTGAGATCTTTTGCTGCTAATCTTAGGAAGCTTTATTTAGCTATGAGGTGAGGAATTTCTTAAATGTAGCGGTAAGAAATCATATTGACAGAATGTATGCAGTCCCATAAGCAAGTCTCACTGAATATATAATAATTTGGACTACCTGGTTAAATAAAAGAATAGAAAAGCTGTGCGGTTTAAAGACTATCCCAATCAGAACAAACATATTTTTGGAGTTTGGTATAGCTGTAACAAACTTAAACATGTACACAAATATAATTTGAAAATTTTGTAAATGAATTGGATATATAGAAGCTGATTGTTTTAAAAAAGAAATAGTAAAATAGCAAACAGGAATGGAAAATCCATTGTTAAAAGTCTAACAAATGAAATAAAATCATTGGTAAAGACATTGGCAATACAGGCTGTTTTTAAGACCCAAATTATTATTAATGATGCACAGACTTCAATGGAACTAAGTTCTTGATCTGTTGTTACCATTATGGCAAAGATACATGGACCATTATTAATAAACAAACTTAAAATAAACATCACCTATAGCTATCCTAGTAATAAAACAATTACTGATTACCAAAGCAATCAAATCCCTCTTTTGGGAGAAGCCAAAATAAAAGTCTCTATGCCAAAAACATGTAATTGTCTCTGGTTGTGATGGCAGATGAATGTAATAACCTCTTACGCTGAAAGTGGTTTGGCCCTTGGTAATCTTAGTGATCAAAGTGAACCAATTCACAAGATAAACTGAAAAGTGATTGCTCGGAGATTTCATTACAAATCTGTTCTTATGACTCATGATCTGCTTACCATTAAATAAAAATGTGAAACCAATGATCTGTCATTGTAGACTACTGCCACTGACTTGCTTGGCTTGTAAGATTACAGACTATAGTGGTTATTGAGCCCATTACCTCATCAGAATGGGATACCCCAATAGTGCCAATGATGTTCGGATCTGTTGTAATTATTGATGTACAGTTAACAAGGCACTGACATTTGACAGATATCCATTATCATCAGTTAACAGATCTGATTTACATTGTCTGGAGAAAGATGCTTCACAAACATTGATCAGAGACATACTTTTTTGAAGATGCCAGTTGTCAATAATCATTCACAAAGATTTATTTAAAATGAATCATTTGTTGTTTGAGAAATTGGTTAGCCCAGAAATATTCTAGAGAGTTATCAACCAACTTGCTGGCAAAATATCTGGAGTAATCCTACACATTGATAACTTTTATTGGTGGCTAAAACACTAAAATTATTATCTACACAAATGCAGTTTTGTGGTTAAATAATTTGAATTTCTAGAATACTATGGGGTCATGGGGCATTAAACCAATTAAAAAGGCAAAATAACTCTGGTTAACAGAAAAGGACTCCAGTCTTTTTCAAGCCTCATTATTATTATGACAGCTTTCTTTATCATAAAACTAATGCTTCTGGACCATGACAGAGGTTTTAAAAAGCTGAAAGATCCAATATCAGAATCAATAGGGTTAGCATACCTTGACCCCGAAACTTATGATGCATCATAAGTGAAAATGAGTGTTGTGTTGCCTCATAGAATGAAAATGTGACATACTCCCTTAATGCATTCATATCAAAGTAGCTCTCAATAGCTGAGAAAACTATGCAATTTGACAATAAGACCTTAGACATGATTGTTGGCTTTATGTTGATCACTCATAATATAGACTCATCATAGCCAATTTTGGAAAACTATTGCATCCAATAAAGAGACATCTCAGCATGCTTTACCAGGAATTCTAAAATGGTTTAATGTTTTATCAGGCTATAACTTTAAAGTGAATACACTGAGGGAAAAAAATTCTCTATATAGAGATGCCTTAACTCAATTGCTGCAGAGGCTGAAAAAATGTAAACTAAAAAGTCAATCAATTATTATTATAGTATTGGAGTTAAATGCATTGGTTAGTAGAAAATTGATTGCTCGATGGACCAACCTTGAATTCCAAAGGTTACTGAAGTAGTTCAATCAGGGGTGGCCATGAAGAAACCTGAGTCCTGCATGTGCTATGCTAGACTAGAAAACTAAAATTTTCAACTGATTATAACTGCATTATCTGGAGATCATGAATGGTGATTCCACTAGTTGATTGATTCAAGTTTTTAAGATTTTACATAATGAGAATACAGGAATCATCAAAATGAAAATATTAGCTAGATCATACTTCTGGTGAACCATATTGCACTCTGACATTGATTCTAAAGTCTCTCACTGTAACATTATAAGATGGACCAAAAGATGTCAACAAATAGCAAAAATGCTTAGTGGCCTGAACCCTGAGAGTCCCTGGACCATAATTTAAGTATGGAGACTCTTAGGATGCTATTTTCTATCCATGACTTGCCTAAAACTATAGCGTCAGACAAAGGCAGCACTTTTACTTTCCAATGCCAGAAGAATATTAGTACAGCTTTTTACACCAATTGCAGTTACTGGAAAAATATTAATTGAACTCTTGGAACTTTGTAAACTTATCTGTAAGTTCTTAACCCTAATCTACTTAATTAAATAGGGGAAATGGAAATCCTAAAGTACAGACAGATAAGCGAGCAAATTGTATGCAGCACATGTGGAACACCAAATGAGTTCTAATCATTATGATTAAGATGAAATGATTGCTGACAGTGGTTGTTAAGACCATAGCACCACAGAGACCAGCTATGATTGAACTATAACTCACCAGCCACTAGTAAAAAACCTATAATTAAATATACCCAACTTGCTGATGAAGAAGATACCAGACCTCCTGACACTAAATCTGCAAGTGAAAACATCATACTTGCTGATAAAGATACCACCCTTACTAATGAAGACACCAAACCTGGCAATAATGGAACTAGACATAAAGAAGTCAGGAAGTGACAAAGAAATTTATTCATGTATTTCAGTAATTAAATTTTCTAAGGTTAATTTTAGCCCGGGAGGAATGTTATGGATCAACTTATCTTCAAACATTGAACTTGTCCAAATTCAGCATTTATCACAACTAACTAATGAATTGATAGATTGATAAAATTAACCAATGAATGATAAATAAATAAATTAGTCAATGATAGAAACAAATCAATAGGTAAAAATGTTCAGTAATTTCACCTGCTCCACTAAGAAAAGAGACCTAACTGTAAAATGCAGCCTTTTTTGTAGGTCAAACTAGGCAATAATAAATACTGGTTTCCTGTCTTTGATTGGAAAGCAGTGAGGCAAATTCATATTGAACTGAAAGCTGTTAAAATGCTTGATTGTAAGCAATGAGAAAAATTCACATTTAACTGAAGATGCTAGAATTTACATTTAACAGAAACACTGTCACAATATAGTTGGAAGTGTTAGACACTCCTAGAAGTGCGCCTGGAGTCCTTTGGTTAACTGTTATACAATAAATATGTTTTGTATTAATATCAATTTCATTTAATAAATATTTAACCATATTCTACAAATATGTGTTTATTCTGCATGTACCTAAACACAATGGAATGGCTTATTGTGCTGGAATTCTTTATGAAATTCATGCAGAGCTGGGTTGTGATCCATGAACATTGATTCCCAAACTCTATCTCTCTACTATTGAATCAAACTATTTTATTTTTAATTTGGATATTTTTATGGCTAATAATTTCTCAAGTATTTATTGGGAAAATGATTATTATGAATAAGTGCTTGCTAAAAAAGAAGCTCTCTCAGAATAAAAGTGTATGATATACTAGGGCATATATGAGTATTCCCACGTATATTTTATAGTCTTCTATATTTAATTTCAATATAGCATCTTATTTTAAAAAGTACTTTGATAAAAGTAAAATTATTAAAAAATAGTCATAATTTTTTTTTTTTTTAAATTGTTTATTTACCTTTTTTTGTTTATGGACGATTTATTCGCTGTCACTATTTTATTACCACAATTTTAGATTTAAAACACAACTTTACTTAACGCTTAGTATGGTTTGATTTTCTTAAAATCTAATTAGACAGCTACACTTAAATTTAAGATTTTCAGCCCATTTTCTGTCAAATAATAAAGTAATTTAATAATTTTTTGGCTTCTTACATCAAGACAGTTTCTGATTCTTTTTAAGCTTAAATACGTTTATTACAAATTAAGTGAGACAGCAGTTGAAGACATACATATTTTTTCTTCAATCGATTAAAAGATATTATTAAAATTACTTATTTTTTTTTTACTCTCGTTGTTATACATATCAAACGATTTCAAGAAGCAAAACAACTTATAATTTACCCACAAGATTTTCTTTAAAACATAATTTAACGTTAAAGCATCTTATCTTCGCTTTTATTATTAAGAAGGATTTATGGAAGTAAGATGAACAATTTAAATAGCAACTGCCATTTTTTCCCCCTCGATTCTTAAGAAAAAATAAGAATCTAAGTTTTACCGTTTAAATGTTAGATTTTTTATTGATTTTATATTTTAAAAGATAGAAAATTGCACGATAATATAACATTCGAAAATCTATAGGAGAAAATATAAGTTTTATAAAGCAATAATACATTTCATTAAAAAAAAAAAACATTAATAGACATAAAAAAAAACGATTTAATAGAGAGGGAAAAATTCCTCATTGACTTCTTACTGTTTAGAAAAGATTAAAAACAGATATAAAAATATTTTTTTGAAAAGTCATCATAAGTATATTTGCCTATTAACATAAATGGCACGCGTTAAGTTTGCGCTTATATTAATAAAATAGGATAAATTAAAAGAATGCTTCTATTATAAAAATAAACAAAGATAATAAAATCTAGTTATCTAAAAATACGCATATGAAAAATAAAAGTCAGGTAAAATAAAATGTTAAAAATCAATAAACATTTCAAAATAGAACAACCAATTACAGAGATAGTTTTATAAATATGTGACTTTAAGACCAAAATAATTATGAAAATTATTTATCAAAAAGTTAACTTTAAATTTATCTTAATTTTAATATATGAAAAAATGTAATCTGAATTTAAAAAGATATTTTTTGCTGTTGCTGTAATTAATTCATTTTTTTTGCTAAACCTGAAATGATATTCAGATATCAACTCTGTATGAGTTGGTTCTCTTAAATTAAAATCATTTATAAAATAAATTCAAATGAATTTAGTCTATTTGAAATATATTCTAAAAAATTTGATTAATGGAATTAAGTATAGGTTGATATTCATTTGAATCACATCGCCATAGAATCAGATATTAAAAATATCAGTAGTTGAGGAGGAAAACTTTATGACAAATATTGCATATTTCATTTATCATAAAGTAAATTTATGCTAATATTGTGGAATAACTACACATTATGTAGATTATAATTGTAGTAGTATAAATAACGATTATAAAATAATGAGAATAATTCACAAAATAGAATTTTTGTTTTTCTTGAGATCTGCCTTGTTTAACTAAATTCACATTTATAAACATATTTATATAAATTAAAGTATTTTGTTTCTAGAAATTCATTTCAAATTATATCTGTGCTATACACTTATTGGAAATTTGGTTTCTATACACTTTTATCTTTAACTATATTTTAAAAGAATAGTTTCTTACATTTTAAAATTGCTTACCGATGACATCTATTTTTTAGTATCATATCTATTCACAATTTTAATAAATTTCAGAGAAACATTTAATGATAACCTGTGATAATGTATTAAAAATATAATTTACACTTATTGCTTAACCATAATTCAAACAAAAATGTCATTAAATAGTAAAAAGTCAACAGATATTTTTTTTCTGATAAAACTATCTTTTACCTAATATTTATTCTGAATTTTGTGTTTTTAGAAAGAAATCTTTTTTTTTTTTTGCCATATAATTAAAATAGCATAACTTCAAAAAAAAAACTGTATAAACTTGTCATTCTGCCATAAATAATGTTATAAGATTTATTCTACAAAAATCCTATCATATTCTTGCTTTATGATTCTATTTGTTCAGTATTTGTTACAGATGCAAATAACAGAATATTGAAACACCTCAAGTTTAAAGTAGTTTCTATAGTTATTACATAACATTACATTTTGCATCTAGATACTTAACTACAGTGATTAGATAATAAAAGATGAAATAAGATGTGAAATTCATTATTTAAAAGCTCATCGATGATTGATATGTTTTGGAAAATATAATTTTTTTAAATACATTATTTTTCCAATTTTACACACATAATTTAACAGCATTATGACATAATTTAACAGCATTATATATATATATATATTATCAAGTTTTATTCACTATTTCTAACAATATTTATTATATGAAACATTTTGTCAATAAGTCCATCAGTTAAGAATTTGAATGGCATCACATGAATCAAAACATTTTTAAAGGAAAAGTTCAACAATACAGTTTTTCCTAAACATTTCAGTTCTCCACTAAACATCACATGATCACTGTTTCTTATGCTTGCTCATAATTGTTATTAAACAGGTGAAACTCTTCATATGGGGATATTGGATGAATATGCACTAGATAGGGATTTTATGCACAAGCCTTCTGGCATCAATTGATTACTCTGGCTTGCACTGAGTAAGTACCACTGTATGGAGAGTTTTGCCTGTTTAATTTCAGTTCTCATTATGTTAATACTTTAAGAAGTTTTTGTTTTTTGACATTTTCTAAAACATATATATATAATACTGATGTTAAATTAACTTCAAAATCAGGAGTATCTTGTTGCAAAATCTTTTGTTTATTCATCAGTTTCTTTTATAGTGTCTACATGTAGTCTTGTTGTATACATTATCTTTTTAACAAAGTCATTTGTCTTGTGAACTATATGCACAGCCTGCTATTCTATGGCTTTATTCCTGAGTTTGATATTACTGTACCTTTTACTTAATTGTTAAATTCTATTTTTTGTTCTGATATTATTCTAAGATATTAAATATTTTTCTAAAGCAATATATTTTTGATTATAAAACCAGATAGACTTACATTATGGTAATTCCTGATAGAAAATTAATTTAATTAGATGTTATGACCACTCCTTTAATAATTTTTGTCAAATAATGAATAAATAAACTTTAGGGTTAACATGACATACTTGTGGATATATTTGTTTTAAAGATTATATATATATATATATATATCGTAACGGGATATATATATATGTGTTACATTTAAATTTTAATACTTGATTTTTTTTTGTAAATATCTAATAATGAATCAAAAGCACAAACGTTCAAAATGCACAAATAATGAATTATTAATTTATGTTTAATTTGAATATTGAAATAAGATAAGTTTTAAAAAAATTATAGAATCGAAGCAAAGATTCTATAGTTTAAACAAAATATAATAAAAACCTTTTAATTTAAAAAAAAATAACGAAGAGAGTTTTTAATCTTAAAAATAAAAATTACAAGCAGATCCTTAAGGCAAAATGACCATTGAAAAGATGATTAAGAAATAGAAACAAAAGACTTGTTTTTCCCACCCAAAGATATAGACACAGACCTCAGTGGAAAAATCCATGTAGCCAGAAACCCAAAATTTACTTAGCCACAAACCCAAAATCTACTTAGCCACAAACTCAATGAACCAATGAAATATAGATATGAAATATGTTTGATAGATCCATGCATTCCAGAGATAAGATGCCTGAGGACTATAAAAAGAAAAATCCAAAGGAAATAATGAGTTGGAGATTAGAAAAATTAAAAATTTATTCTAGAACTTTTAATTTAGAAATTGTGTTAAAAAAGTGACAAGAAATAGAAAATTTTCAGTAATGCTGACGAAGTATTATTTTGTGATAGTAGTAAGTATTCCGTTATTTAGTTTCTCACCGGCTTTTGCATGAGAGCTTAATACTTTGACTTTTCAAATACTTTCGATTGTATTAATATTTTATGTTAAAGTCTGCTAATAATAGATTTTAAAATGCAGTAACAAAACATCAATAAGCATTATTAATAATGTAAAAAAAGAAAAATTCACTTTTTTATTATTATTAAAAAAAAAAGTTCTATTGTATTATTTTAAAATATTTTTTAGATAGTTGTGATGTAATGTTTTGTTTTTTTTTTTTCGTTTTAAAAATAGATGAAATAAAAAAATTTTAAATAAAAATTACTAGTAGTCATCAAAAAAACCTTTTATAAAAGATTAAATCACATCAAAGTCAAATCCTCTTAAAAAAGAAGAATATCAGATCATGATAATCGGGATTTAGAATTTTTAGAAAAAGAATTTTGAGTTAATAAGAAAAGATCTAGTAGAAATTTTAATCTATTGCATCTAAACTTAAAAATGGATATTAAAAGAAAAAAGTTAACCCTACATTTGTAGTAATTAAAATAAATGTTTTTAAATTATAAAATCATTATACATAGAATTTTAAAAAGCACAAAAATACTATAAATAGCTTAGAATTTTGATGATTAAAATACTAAACACATTTATCAACAAAATGTTATTTAAAAAAAAAAAGGTGTATCACATTTTTAAACCTATTCCAAAAATTTCAGAATTTATTCAAAGTATTTTTAAAAAGTTTTTAATAGATTCTATTAAAAACATATTAGACACAGTCTTTTTTTAACAAACTAAGTATAGACGGGCAGGTAATGATAGTGATTGTATTTCTAATATTAATCTAAAAATATTTCTTTTAAATTTAAATTCAAATTGTTTTATGTACCCAATTTAAGTCATTTAGTATTTAAAAAATTTCCTTGTATCCACTGTGTGTATAAATCATATCAAAACTAAAGAATTTTTATATTATTCAATAGCCCTTCAAACTTATCAAGAACTTAGCAAATTTTAAGTGTGTATAATATTATTGCATAATAAGAAATGCATTAACTTTTACTTTGAATTGTTTTTCAACAAATTTCTGAAACAAAAATCTTTATTAAAAATTAGAAAATCTTAAAAAATGTTTACTTTTATAAATATTATAAAATTAGGCTGTATTTTTTTTTTACCTGTAAGTTTTTTCTTTTTTTACAAATTGCTCATGCAGAAATATTGCTTTGATTTTTAAATTTCAAATGAAGATATATTTTTTGATCATACTATTTACAAATTTATCTTCAAATTTGAAATAGGTTTCTTTTATCATAGTAAAAAGAAATTTTTAACTTAAGTTTACTACAGTAATGTAATCTGTAAATTATAACATATAAAACTAATTCCTAATGACTTATACTTTTGCCCTTTATATTTGTACAAGCAGATCTAAAAATATTTAGCAAATATGTAACAGATGTTAAAATATGATTTATTATTTAAATGTTTGATATAAGATTTTTAAAGATACTTTATATGATATTATTTTTTTATTTTTTTTAATAGAGAGTAGGTATTTAAAAGTAGCACATACTAATAAAATTAAAATACCTTTATTTGAAACAGAAATTAGCTATTTTAATATTTTACATTTACGAAAAATGGTGTTATCTATGTTTTCTTATGTAGCATGTTTATTTTTTTAATATATTGGGTTTTTTCAACCCATTATGCATCAAATAATATAAAATTTATCAACCAAATTTATGATCGTAATACTAAATAAATATTTTCTTTCGTCTTTTTTTCAGTCATCAAACTATTTTCAACACTAAGGAACAAAAAATAAATTTGAAATTTAAAATGCAAACAACAATTTACACAAAATATGAAAACTCTGCCATTATCAATTAGGACTCTTAAATGTAACCTTTTATGCTGATAAAATTTTAAAAATTAATTAACTGCTCAAAAAAAAAAAAATTTTTTTTTAAAATTTTTTTATTTTAAATGTATAAATTCTTAAATTTTACCAACTAAAAATGTTGTAATTAAGAGTCCTAACTTTAGATTGGAACTAGTATAGTTCTTACTCTTTATTTAAATGTTTTATATAACTTTAAATATCAGAGATTATTAAAATTATAATTGGAAAATGTAATATTTTCATCTTAACTAAATAATAATGTACAATCAGGAATTATTACTAAGGAAAGGGATTTACATGTGATAATGAAAATTGCTGTTGCTAATAATGGATTAAGATTACAAATGAATTACTTTGCAAATCTGAAAACCACAAAACAATCAAAACATATTATAAATGAATAGTCAATTTTTTGATAAAGTTATTGTTTAAATGCCCTGCTTTTTTAAAAAAATTGTTCAATTTTTTTCTTAAAAAAGTTCAGATTGTATCTTCCATTCTTTTGAAATTCTAGAAATTATTAAAGTTATTAGTGTAGTTATAAATTTAGTATTTCTATGTTAATTGGATTAAGATGCTGGAAAAAAACAAACTATTACCATCAGAAATTATCACTTAGGAGGGAAACTTTCGCATGCTATTATTAATGAATTGAATTTATAAATGAATACTGGTGTTATTATTGGATATCACAAAATTTATAAACAAATCCTAGATTATGCTCTCTATTAAAATATCTTAATTATTATTAAAAAAATTGAACTTTTTGTTGACTTTTTGATAAAAATCGTTTAAATGTTCTTTTTTAAAAACTTTAAGTTTTTTCGGTACTGGTTAATTAGACATGCATGCCATTTGATGGTATTGTTTATGTGCTAAAACACATGAAAATGCCATTTACACAGCCCAAAGTTTATGGCCTATAGAACAGTGATGTTCATATTAGATGTTGTGGGCCTATATTGCATTGCACACAAATATTACAGCCTAATGATGTGCTTCATGACACTATGCAAATGCACACATTTCATAGATCACTACCATAGCATGAGGGTGTATGGAATTCAACTGACCATAACTCTCATAATCTGCATTTTAAGTAATGATCTTACATCCTACCTGACATAGTGTTACATACTAATAATTATAAGCTCATCGTTGTGCTTCCCTGCACAGCTTGGAAGGTGAAGAAAATTGCAAAAGTGTAGGGACAAGTACAATTTCACAGAATACATGCAAAAGGCACATTTGCATGAGAAGAGCTATGAGACAAATTAAATGGCTGAGGTTACACGTTATTTTGAAAATAAAAGACTGGATTTTATCAGACTACTGCATCCTTTGGATGATCCTTTGGATCATCAAAAACATGTCCCTGCCCCTGCACATTCCAGTGCTATGTGCTGACATTTATAATGTAATTTAAAAATATAATTACTCAATTTCAGAAAAATTTAATTCTTACATTTTATAAAATAATGTCAGCCCATAATGTTTACTATAGTGTCTTTTTTTAGATAAAGATCAACTATGAGACCACTAAAATTGCATGTTATTTTGGAAAATTATAAGGTTGATTTAATCAGACAACTGCATTTTTGGATGTTCCTTCGGATCAGCAAAACCATCGGTCCTCAGCCCCGCACATGCACTGACATTTACAATGTAATTTAAAACTGTAAGTATTCCATTTTAGAAAATAATATTGGTTTATAAATTGTTTAAAACTAGTTTGAAAAATGTCAACATGCACTGAAATGTATAATGTAATTTTAAAATGTAATTATTCCATTTTAGAAAATAATGTTGTTTCACAACGAAAAGTTGGGCTGGTAAATGGCATTTTTATGTGTTTTAACATATAAACAATGCCATCAAGTGCCTTGAATGTCTAATCAACCGGTACCATTTTTGTAGAAAAAAATACTTCTTTGTTAAACACATGTTTTTGTTTTATTTATTCAGACAAAAATTGTAAAGTTATTATGATTTTTCTATTATTACAAGAATGGGTATACTATAATCATTCCTTATCTATGATTTCTGATTATAAGCCTTCACATAGATATCATCATCAACCATTATCAATCCACTGCAGGATGAAGGTCTCTCCAAGTTCAATCTATTTTCTCTGATCTTTAGCTTCTCTTCTTTACGTCACCCCTGCACACTTTCTTATTTCATCCATCCATCTCACATGTGGTCTCTTTCTGGTCTTTTACAATCTCTTGAAATCTAGTTTAAAATTTCAATTGTCCATCTATTATCATCTCTTCTAGCAATATGTCCAGCCCAACTCCACTTCAGTTATTTATTTTATTCAATGAGGTCAGTAACACCTGTTTGTTCTCTTACTCATATATTGCATTTTTGATCTCTTCTTGTTATACCTAATATGCATCTTTCCATATTTCTTTGAGTGGTCTGAAGTCTCTGTATTGTGCTTCTATTAAGTGTCCAAGTCTCAGATCCATAAGTAAGAACTGGTAAAAGCATTTATTAAAAACCTTCCTTTTCAAACATATAGGCATATTTCCTTTTAGTATCAAGTTATTTCTACCAAAAGCACTCCAAACAAGTTTGATTCTATGATTAATTTGATCCATTATGTTTTCATCTGTATTAATAATCTGACCAAGGTATTTATAACTGTTAACTTCTTCTAACTCATCATAATCAATCTTTATTTTCATATTTTGAGAAAATCCATTGAACATTACTTTAGTCTTTTTAACATTTATCTTTAGTCCTACTTTCCTACTTTTATCTGATAACTCCTGCAACATTTCCTGCAGCTCTAAAGCATTATTTGCAAAAACAACTACATAATCTGCACAATCTAAATGACTTAAATAATCTCTATTTACTTTCACTTCTTTAGCTTTTTATTTTAATCCACAAAATACTTTTTACAGCACTGCTGTAAAAGGTTTTGGAGACATGGCATCACCCTGTCTTACACCCTTCTCGATGTTGACTTTACTAGCATCATTATGTAATCTAATTGTTGCTGTTACATTTTTATAAATATTCTTTAAAATATGACAATATTCTGGATCTATACCTGGATGATCCAATGCTTTTCATTTTTTCTTTCTATAACTTCTCTCAATACCTGAATATGATCTTCTGTACTAAAACCACTTTTAAATCCAGCTTTTTCTCTTGGTTGGTGGAAATCCAATGTTGACTATAGATGAATTGTAATTATCTTGGTAAAAATTTTGTATAAAATTGATAAAAGGCTGATAGATCTATAATTTCTAATATTTTCTTTATCACCCTTTTTAAATATTAATATTAATACTGCATTTTTCCAATTATCTGGTACATCTTTATCATTTATTGGTATATAACTTTGCTAACAAATTTTCTATTTCTTCATCTGCTTTTTTTAATATATCAATTATAATTCCAGCATTACCTGGAGCCTTTCCTTTCTTTATAAATTTAATTGCATGTCTCACTTCTTCATTTAAAATTCTGGGAAATCCAGAAGATATAATAGATATAGGAGGTACTTGTTCTTTATTACTATATAATTTTTGATAGAAGTCTTCTACTCATTTCATGGTGTCATCTCTCTTTTTAGTAATAATTCCATCTTTTTTTCTTATTGCAGATATAAATTTTTTACCAATACCAAAATGTTGTTTTACACTCTTGAGACTTTTCTTCTCTTCTACAGCTTTCCTTACTAGTTCACAGTTATACTTTCTTATATAATTTTCAACTCTTTTCCACACCATTTTACAAAATTTGAGGTATTCAATCCTTTTTAATGTATCATTTTTGTATATTTTCATATTCCTTCTTTTCTTCATAAATTCTCTAGTCTCACTAAAAATTTTATTGGTCAATTGCTGCATTTTTCTATCACCTATCTTTGTTGCAGTTTTTAAAAGTGTATCAGTTACTTTCTTATTAATTTCATTTAAATGTGAATCGTGTTCAAAATCTACTAATACTTGAAACTGTTTTGTAAGTTCTAATTTAAATTCATTAGAATGTTTCTGAAGATTACAAATATCAACTGTAAATATTGTTTTTCTTAATAATTTTTGTCTCTCTAGTTTTGTGTTAACACATATCTTACTTCTTACTAATCGATGATCACTTCATGTGTTAAATTTATTAAAAACATTACATTCTTGAAATATGTATTTTCTGTTAGTCAAAATATAATCCAATTTTGCTGCATCTCCATTTGGATGCTTCCATGTTCATTTCCTTTTAACATTTTTTTTTTCAAAAAAAGAATTCATAATATAAAATTTTTCTTTTTCTGCAAACTCCACAAGTCTATGTCCTCTCTCATTTCTATTATCATAACCGAAATTACCTACAGCACTTTCATCTTTCATTTGTTTACCAATTCTAGCATTAAAGTCTCCCATAATAATTTTAAAATGTTGTTTACTCTGATCAAATGTTTTTGTACATTCATATATAATTTTTCTACTACTTCATCATTATGAGAACTTGTTGGGGCATAAACCTGAATTATCTGCATTTGATATCTGCTATTAAGTTGTATAACTAATTTTGCCACTCTGTCCGATACACCATCAGTCTCCCCAGTGTTGTTTGGTCACTTTTTGTTTATAATGAATCCTATTCCATTTGTATTTCCAATATTTGTGCTTTTATAGTAGAGTATATGTCCACTTTTTAAATCAATTGTCTCTTCACCTTTTCTTCTAAATTCACAAAGTCCAATAATGTCACATTTAATATAAGACAGGTCAACTTTTAATTCTTGCAATCTTCCTTCACATGAAAGTAATTTGCAGTTGTAATTACCTAAATAAAGTCATCATCAAATGGCATCCTGGGTCCACATAAATATATGAAACTGTATATTTATAATGGACTTGAACTCGAACTTTCAATCTCCTACCAATCTATCTTATACAACTGATGCACATGACCAAATACATGTGAAAAAGATAAATAATCTCCAATATATATATTTCATGCTAATCCAGCTCTCATCAGTTAGTCCATATCACCATCTCCACACATATATGTATAATCAGTGCTCAGTTTATATTAAGGTAGCAAATCTTTAAACCTTAATGGACAAGCCTCAATTTTCTCCACTTTCCAACTCTTCAGCTATCCATTTATTGAAAATCAATCCTATTGGTGAGGGATTAGATTGACTTAATGTCAACATACCTTCAGATTTTCAATAAAATGTATGGCTGAAGAGTTGGGGAGTAGAGAAGATTGGAGCTTGTCCATTAAAGTTTAAATATTTGCTATCTTAATATAAACTGAGCAAAAGCTCTTGAGAATATTTCATATGAAGAGTTGATAGAGAAGTTAAATAAATACTGTAAGCCTACAATATCTAAACACATAGCACATAAATGCGTTAGAAACAGGGTCCAGGTTACCATGCAAGAACATAATTATGACAAGGTATTGCATATGCTCACAACAAAATGTGACTTTAGAACAAAGCTGGAAGATATGCTTTTAGTATGCCCAACAAATACATCTGTGTCAAATTGCATTGATATAAATCAAAGTTATAGGAAAAAAATTGCTTATAAAACCCTCCTAGAAATTGCAACAAAATTTTAAAGTACTGTGGCTATAAAAACCTAATATAATGCTAAATAGAACATAGGCAAAGACTGCAAACTACAGGAGTTCAGTTATT
This sequence comes from Epiperipatus broadwayi, assembly GCA_028023455.1. Classification (NCBI taxonomy): domain Eukaryota; kingdom Metazoa; phylum Onychophora; class Udeonychophora; order Euonychophora; family Peripatidae; genus Epiperipatus; species Epiperipatus broadwayi. The sequence continues at coordinate 208,156 of JAQFVV010012448.1, read as the reverse complement.
TCCTGGGTGTATTATTGTTGCAGCAGTAAATGCGATGTTAAAATGATATATAAATATATAAAAAAAAGATCTCCATTGTGGAGTTAAAGAATATTTATCATAAGTTTGTTGTCCAATAAACAGGAAAAGAATAAAGACAATTTATAATCAGACTATAAGTCAAAGGGAGGAGTCTGCAAAAAAACAAATTAATATCATGAAGATAAATGTAAATGATGTAAACTACAATTTTTTTTGTTAAAAATTTATAAGCAAAAAAATCAGAATGAAGATAGACAATGGAGCAAGTGTATCTCTTATTTTAAAAAGACATTTGATAGTTATCAGAAGTAATTGTAGCAAGAAGATATCTATGAATAAAACTTAGTGTCCACTGACATCAATGGAAACCAGATAGAGGATTGTAGGGATAATAACAATATAATATATATATATATATATATATATATATATATATATATATATATATATATATATATATATATATATATAAACATGAGATTAAAAAAATTATCTTTACATATAGTGTCAAGGGGTTTAAACCCAATTCTCTATCAAAATTGATCAAACATTTAGGAATAAGAATAAAAATAATAAAGAAAGTCTATCTAGAATCTGAATTCCAGAATAAATTTTCACAGCTGTTTAAGTCTAATTCACTAGGATTGAATACATAGGTAGTTTATATAGTTAATGGATAATACTCAGCCTATTGTTTGTAGACCATGGAAAGTTCTTTCTGTTTTGAAGAGTAAAGTAGAAGAAACATTTAAAGATTTAGTTAAAAGAGGTGTAACCTGATGGAACAATTCATTTATACATGACTACCATTAACAATGAATAGATGCATAAATAAAAGTGCATACCCTATATCATGAATTTGAGAAGTTTTAGCATTAGTTCAAAAAATTTCATATTTTAATAAAATTGATCTTCATCATTGTTCTATCAGATTTCAATTACAGAAAAAACGGCTGAATTCTTAACTATTAACACATGCTTGGTACTATTTAAATATAATAAACTGCCATATGGAATAACTATAACTCCAACAATGCTTTAAGTCAAAATAGAGGATTTGTTTCAGGATATGTTAGAGCTTATTTTTTACTTGTATAGTATTCTAATAATTGCTGGAACAAAAATGAACTCTGTGCATATGTAAATAAAGTGTGAAAGTTGGAAAAATTTAGAATATGTCTTAATGCTACTCAATGCATGTGATCCATTGAATAAATTAATTTCTCATGACATATTATTACTAATAAAAACAATATCTGAATCTGGAGAAAGTAAGAACTGTAAAAAATGAATCTGCAACCAAAATTGACAGGGACTTGCAAGCATTCTTAGGATTATTGAAATCCTTTGACATTTCTTTGAGAGTTTTCTAAAGAGAAAATCTCATGTTGTGACTGCTTTATGAATCATTGAAGGAAAAACAATGATGGAAGTGGGGGTCAAAGAAGACATAGCATTCAAAAAAATAAAAGAGTTGCTAATGTCAAGTCAACTTCAAGTGCAGTTCTGAAATGATCAAAAAATAATTATAACAACAAATGTTTCAAGGTATAGAGTAAGTGCTGTCATTTCTCATACAGTTTGTGGAGGTAACGATCCTATCATGTATGCATCCAGAAGCCTAACATTAGTCAAAAAACATTATAACCAGTCCAATAAAAAAGCTTTATTAGCAATAGTAATCACTATGAAGAAATCCCACTAATATGACATATATATAGGTGTACATTCGAGATCTATATGGACTATAATCCTCTATTAGGAATACTGAGAAAGCTTAAAATAACTCTAGATTATGCTACTTAAAGGATAATCCAATGGATAAATGTAATAGTTTTGTATGACTTCAAAATAATGTATAAGCCTGGGAACTCATGTTAATGTTTTAAGGAGAATACTAAATATTAGCAAATACAAGCCATGTATCACTGAAATAAACTAAATCAATTTGATGAAGTTAGTAGCATTGAATAGTTGTCATGTCAAAGTGGACAAAAGACAATTCTGGATACCAATTAATCAGAAAATGGATTAAATATGGATAGCCTCAACATAAACCAAACTATATGGTTGAGCTTATATGAAATAACTGTGAGAGTATCCATGTGTAATGGCTGCATTTTAATGATGAATTGCATGTTGATTCTGACAGAGAAGAAGAGCTGTGTATTAGAATTATTATAAAAAGAACATTCTGGAATCATCAGAATAAAAAGATTTGCTTGGTCATGTTTGCAGTAGCCTAGTCTAGATCAAGCAGTCAAAAGATGTAGTGTGTGACAATTATCAGTGAGGCTACCCTCTAAAGAATTGGAACTGTGACTACTAGTCACTGAGCAATGTCAAAGGATTCATAATCATGCTAGAACTTCAATAAAATATTTTCTTAGTTCTCGTCAACTCTTATTCAAAATGGACTGAACATGTTCAATATTAATAACAATATTCTAATGAACACTGAGGGAAAGTCATACAAAAAGATATAGTAGATTAGAGAATGCAATAATATTTTTTAATAATAATTGCTTTTGAGTTTGAACTTTGAATAATCAGTAAGTAAGCTAGTTGTTATTCTGAAGATAAATATTTTAAATATACATATTGTGCCATTACAATTTAGTCAGTAGCTAAATTTGTAGTAATGTGCATGAAAGAAAATGTAAAACAAAAATCATCATCACATTTTTCTATAAAAAGGAAGCTGTAGGGCATCCAAGTTTAAACCCTACAAGATCCAGTTCTAAAAGCTTAAGTCAGAAAGAGAGTGGGACAACAGTTTTATTCTTTATTTGTTTGTGTGTTGATAAAAACTCAAAACTAGTAGTACACACATTTAATAGTTAATTTTTTTTGTTAAAAAATAAAGTTATAACGCATATGTATAGGCAGTGTGTGTTATAAAAGCTAATTAGTTAGTCACTTTTAAATTACACATATTAACTTTCTTTAAAACTAACCTACACTTGCTAAATTTTAATATCTTATTCTATACTTCTATTTTTGCTTTTCTATAATTGTAATTTGGATTTAAAAGCTAAGGATTTAATTTTAAATATTAGGGTTATAATTACTAAGCTAGCAATTAGATTATTTTAATGTCAGTTTATAAATAATTTGAATGAGTGTGTGTGTACATTGCATACATAAACTATATTTTATTTATTAAATATTGAAAGAAAAAGAAGAAAATCTGTTAAATTATTATTTTTTTTCTTACTCAACAATTTTGTATTATAAAGGTTGTTTTTCTGTTAAAAAACTTAGAGACGATGTGAGAAGTCTAATTTCAAAAATGTCTCATCCTAAGATCAAAAAGAAAGAAGCTCAAATTTGAGATGTTACATAGGTGTAAAAAAGGATTAAGACTATTTTTTCCTTCAAAACAAAAGTTTGTCTGAAAACCAGGTGTTTGATTTTTTTTTTTAACATTCCTAAAAAAGATTGCACTCTCCAGCTAAAAATGAATTGGTCAAAAATAGAAATAAAAAAATCAGATATAAAAGCAGTCTAAAAAATCAGTTGATATTATAGAGACTTTTAAAAATATTGAAACTAAAAAAACAAGTGTTTTTAACTCTACAAAAATCTCAATCAAAAATTATTTTTTTTTATTAAATTTTTTTTTGAGGATTGAAGATATAAGGATGGCTGGGTAAAAAAAATTAATATATATCTCATCTTTTGACCAGACCATCCAGCCAGCACATCATATAAAAAAAAGGAAATGTCTTGTCTGAAATTATAATATTCTACACCTTCTTACTGACTGAGAGAAATAAGAAGTTTTTAAATAGAAAGGGGAAAACATTCACCTGCATTTGAAGGTGATCAAAAAAAAGAGTAATCTACTGATAAATATTAAATCACCAAGTCCAATTAATTGTTCCTGTAACTGAGTTTAAACCCAAGAAAAATTATAAATGTAAAAACAACTGCTGTACTTCATCCACTAAAAGCATCATGCTTGACAGGAAAAGAAGAAAAGTTAATATAATGATTTCCAAATTGTCCACTAAAGCAAATAACCTCAATAGAATCATCATCATCAAATAATTATACACCTCAAGAAAGAAATTGTTCCAAAGAAAAACAGAAATGGCAGCTGCAAAATATAGACATTAAACAAGATAAATTTGACTCATTGGAAGTTGCTACAAAGAATAGAACTGGTAATATAAATTTTCTTTTATATATTTTCTTTATAATATCAGAGACTCAGTAAAATTTTAGCAACAGAGTGGTATATTTTTGTTTAAAGAACTTTTAAAACAACCAAGATCAATTGAAACCCAGAATTTCTTAATAACAATAAACATAAGCTTCATTAATGCTTTTATATATACTAAAATTATGATTGTCTATTAACTTAAAGTTATGAAATGTTATTAATATGTAACATTTTTTTTTGTTATTGTTATTTTGTTTTAAATAATATTTTTGTTATTATGGGTATAAAACACGCACATACATAATATAATAATACTTGTTGCATATATGTAATTGTGTGTGAATGTAAAACAATAGGCAATATTAGGAATATTAGAGTATTGTGTTTTAAGTTAAAGTATAGCATTTCAGAGGATAGAAAGGAGGGGGAGAAAAATAATTTAAAACTTGTTCTGGAAATCTTGCTCTTTCACTTCTACTAACATTTTTTTTTGTCATTCTACTTTCCATATTAGATTATAAAGGTATGTGTGCAAAAGAGAAAAGAGAGAGAGAAAAAAAAAGGAGTGTTTATTTTTTTGAGATATTTTCTGGTGGAGTGAGAATCTCAGAAAATTTGACATCTAATTTAATATAAAATTATACCAGTTGTGGAAAAGGGGGAAGAATTTAAAATTAATAGTATGATTTCAAATAGTCAAGTATGATTATTATTGTTATTATCCATATAAATTTTCATGTATGTCTAGAAATTTTTATGTATATGTTAGAAATGCAGTAATAAATGTGAATTTGTTTTAATAAATGAGGCGTATATATTTCATTAAGAATAGTTTTTATTAAGTGTGATCATTCATCATCAAGGTGAATATTAGCTATTTAAGTTCCGATTAGATATACTAAAATTAAGCAATAATTATGAATTTCTTTATAAAAATTAGGTTTATAATTAGGCTTAGTCCTAAAGCTGTGGTTGAAACCATTATCGTTATCATTATTGTAATCATCATTATCAACGTTTTAATTAATGAGCTAGTTAAATGTTTAAAGGCCATAAATAAATAGTAATTTCATGGTATTTAGTTGACATTTGTGAATAAATATTATAACCACCATCTCATTATCTATTTCATGCAAGGATAAGTGAATTGCCATCCTAAATGAATAATAATAATCTGAGCTAGTAAAACTTATAAAAAAAAATTGAAATGCATTTATTATGTTAAGATCTAAGAAATGATTTCTGACTAATGAATTTTATATAATCCACTTTATTTTAGGGATGTTTTATGTTTACCTAAATTTATTGCACACAGTGATATGGGTCTAAAAGCAAAATCTTCCATTTTTATTAGAAATAAAGTACCAAAAAGGGATTCAAACCCGGTACATGTGAAAAGGTTATAAGATATAACTGTGTCTAGGTTCAGATAATCTAGTGGCGCACTGCTAGACCATATTCACTTGTGATTTATTTAAATATGCACTTGACATCAAACCAAGAGATGAAAGTGAAAAAAATCTACCATCTGTATATCTGAGAAGTTATTTTATTGAGTTACCAGTGTACTCACCTACTTGATATTATTTCCTGAGTTATAGTAGTTTGTTCTTAATAATTTGTTTAATAGCTATACTCAGCAAGTTGCATAGTTTAATTCTTTTCTTTTTGATATAAAATAAAAGCTACAACCATTTTTCATTTATTAAGTTATAATATTATGATCTTATATATTATAGACTACCCAGGTATGAAATCTTTTCTACCTTTATTTATTATATCTTTGAACTCTTTTATATTATGTTACAGTATATAGAGATAATTAACTCTTGTTAGAACAGGCAAAATTCTTCATACAGCAGTGTCATTCAGTGCAAGCCAGAGTAATCAATGGATGCCATACTACTGTATGGATAGTTTTGCCTGTTTTAATAACAGTTATGAGCAAGCATAAGAAATCATGATTATGTGGATGTCTAGTAATTAACTCTTGTTATTAAATTTTCTTTTGGAGTTACATGTTTATTTCTTATAACATTTTAGATGGCTATACAGATTATACATATCAATACTGCCCCGTATATTCCAATAACAACTTATATTATAATTTAATAATGATAATATTTATATTATGTAAAAGATCTTGGCTAAGATTCTAAATGGATTTAATTTTAGAGATAAGAATAAGCAATAATTTATTCACCATTTCTCAGTTGTTTAAAATGATTCACAGAAATGTTCAACAATTTATTCATAACATGAATATACAAAAGTTTACAATAGCATAGATGAGTTTTATTTTAAAATAATCTTGAAAATGTAGAAAAATTTATTATGAGTTTTTACTGGGATAATTTTTATAAATCTCATACAGGGAGATATAAAATTGTTAAAATTAAATGTGAAATTGATTAAAACAAAAATGTTTACTATCATCCTTATTATTTATTTTGTTTCTTAAATATTTAGAGATGTAATATAAAAGGATTTCTTTTTCCAAAATAGTGTAAAGAATATGGAGCTGTTATTTTAAAATGCGCAAAAACAAAATAAATATACAAATTTTAAAATGCTTACTTTTAAAGTATAAACAAAATTAAAAAATTTAAAAACCATTAAAGAATCAATTGCTCAGAAATCATATGATATTTAAACACAAAAATAATGGGCTGACCAATATATTTCTATCCAATTGATCAATTTTAGATTAAGTTATAGGTTGGTTGGGTCCACAAACAGCTAGTTCTTGAGTTTAACTGTTATCATCATTAAGCTAAACTTCTCAAAGCAAATACCAGATTTTTAAAAACTGTACATTTTTGAGCTACCTTAGATGATATGCATAACTTTATGAAGTATTAATATACATTTTGCATTTTATTATACAGTTTTAAATATTTAAATACAATTGTATCAAATATAACCAGTGTGTTGAAAAGGCTCCTCGTCAAATATAGAGCTCATCTGTTATAACCATGATTTGAGATTTATATCCAAAAGTAGAATTGGGAGTATACTTGAAACTTTTCCGTGATTTTTAGATAGAAAGCTCACCAACCTCCATTGAATCACCTATTACTATTTGGATAAGACCATCTATCTATTCTTAAGTTGATGATAAAAGAAGTCCCGTTTAATATAGGTGAGTAAAATAAATATTACTGCACTTACTAAAATATAACGCGCGTTCATTCTCATTAGGGTGTACGATACATCTAGCAGATTATCATGTAATTAAAAGATATATTTGTCTGCTTGGTTGCCTAGATACTGAAATATGTCTTTTCATTTAAAAATGATATTCAATAACCTATTAAAATGATGAACGCAATTCAAATTATTCGTTTATTTTCTTTTTAAAAAATAATATTTTATTAAAATATAGTTACTATTGAAAAATTTTATAAAAATAAAATATTTCTATATATATTATATTTTTAAAATGAAAAATAAATTCTCTAGATAAAACAATATTTAGAGGAAAAAAATCTAGACTATTTAGAAAAGAAAAGAAAACTATTAAGACTATTCACTTGAAAAATCTTAGGAAAAAAAACTGCTTAAAGGAAAAATAACCTTGAACAAGTCAGGAGAGAATTATTTTGTGCACTATAAAAGAAAAAGGAAACATTGAATTTCAAAATGCAGTGATTTATCTACATCTCAAAAGGCAGAAGAAACAAAACTACAGATATCAGTAAGATAAAAGTTGCTTCAAATGAACAAGAATGAAGTAAATTATCTGAAAACGATTATAACAAAGCATCTCGCGATAAATATTCTTTACATAAAAGAATGTAGGAATTATATTCAATGAGTCTTTATTTAGTTAGCAGAATATTAAGCAGCTAAGCGAAATTTTTTGCATTAAAAAATACTTGTAATTAATTACAATAGTTTTAAATGCGATAAAAATTAAATCGGTTTTTTAAATATTAAAATAGTTTTATCTTGTATTAAAATTTATTTTTCTCTGTGTTTGTTTCAGTATCTATCTATCTATTTATCTATTTGTATGTCTATCTATCTATCTATCTATCTATCTATCTATCTATCTATCTATCTATCTATCTATCTATCTATCTATCTATCTATCTATCTATCTATCTGTCTGTCTGTCTGTCTGCCTGTCTGTCTGTCTGTTTGTCTGTAGACTGCCAGCCTGTCTGTGTTTCTATTTATTTGTTTGTTCATCCCTATTTATATATACATATTTCTTCCTACTTCTCCTATGTATATAAAATTAGAATGCACATTTCTGAATTAAATATAAGAAATGTCATAATATTTAATGTTAGAATAGCATTATATGTGTTATTACGTCCCAAAATTAAGCTTATGATTTTAAACAGACTGTCTGGAAGATATATTGTTTGATACAGAAATTACTATATTTACAAAAAGAAAAATATGCAAACAAAGCAAAGTTTACCAGAAATATAGTGCATTGGCCACAATCTATTTCATTTAAATACATTATGTCAGTAAGATAGAAAAAGACCTGAATCATGCTATAAGATACTGTATCATGTTTGGCCTCAACCACATGTAATGCTGAAAAATATATGAGATTAATAGAGCTTTCTAATTGCATACTTGGATGCAATACTCAATTTTTATCTAATTCAATTATCTATAACATTAATTAGCATCATTTTAATAATATCCCACATATTTTTTTAAAAACTTTAATCATAATTTGTCAAAGCATCAATGATCACTATTGCAATTGATAACACTTAGCTACCAAATAAAAAATAGTATAATACTCATTAATGTTAGATAAATCATAACTATGATCACTTTATCATTAGCTGACCATCAGCAAGAATTTAACTATGATTTATTAATGACCTGGCCAATATGTTCTGTTGTTATGTTGGTATAGCATGTTCTTTACGTTTGACAATATTTTATAATAATTGAGAATTATTGTAAAAAAATTCAGAATTCACACCTAGCTCTATCAATTTGTACTGTCTTACTAATGAAAAAAAGTATTTTACCAATATTATTATAATAGTGGATTTTTTTTTTTGCAGAAGCTTTGACTTCATTATTTTCTCATAGCAAAAAATGACTAAACTTTTTTTAAATGCTGCATTTTCTTTAAAAACTATTTCCAAACATATTCAATTGTTTTTACAAACTCAAAATATATAGTTGCAATTTAAAGCTTAGGCTATACTTATTGACTACATCATGCACTTCTGAATTGCAATACACTCAACAATATATGTTAAACATTTTTGGTTCTTAAACACTATAAAATATTGAACTATTTCTGTAGTACTCTACTCAATAAAAATAAAAATAATTTATGACTGATATTTTTAAATCTTTTGCAGCTAATATAGAACTGGCATATTAAAATATTATCTACAGATGTATATTGCTGGATTATTAGCTTTTAAAAGAGGGGCCAATTTTATGCATGCGAAATGAGAAAACTTAAAAATTGTCTATGCTGATTAAAAAACAACAATATTTTTACACAAAAGTAAAATTCTCCATACAGTACCATCACTCACTGCAAGTTAGAATAATCAATGAATTCATAAAGATTTGTGCATAAACATTCCAACTAGTGCCTACTCATCCAATATCCCCAGACTAGTTTCTAGCTTGTGGCTTTCATCAGTGAAGAACCTAGGATCTGGGAGCACTGCACCTAGATCTTAGGATCTAATGCAACCCTCCAGCAACTATCTTTTATCTTATTAGCTAACTGTAAAGTTTTGAGTCCAAAATGAAAACACAATAATGTTTTCAATCCAAGCTCGTCAGCTTGTATAGTCATATAGATCTGAACTCAGTTCAGCATCCATACTTTTTGGTGTCTTTGGTTCTTTAATAACCACAGTCACCATAATCTTATTAGGCAGAATTGGTATCAAACTAATAAACATCACATGATCACCATTCTTTATACTCACAGAAGCTGCTGGAGAGTTGCATTAGAACCTAAGATATAGGTGCATTGCTCTCAGACCCAAAGCTCCTCACTGATGAAAGCCACAAGGTAGAAACTAGTCTTAGGATATTGGATGAATAGGCACTAGTTAGGAATTTATGTACAAATCTTCATGCATCCACGGTTTACTCTAGCTTGCACTGAGTGGCACTATTTATTGAGGTTTCCTCTGTGTAAACAGCTTGTGTAAGCATAAAGTATAGTGTTCATGGAATGTTAATATTTTTGAGGGTTAAAAAATAAGACTACAGTGATATCATGTATTTAGGCATACTTCATGCTTTTCATAATTTGTCATCATTGTGATTTATCTTTTGCAATTGTTTTCTTTAAAATTTCTGATTTCAATGTATTATTTTTCTTCACTTATATGTAACAGTTTTTGAAAATTGTATTCAGCCTTTTCTTATAATCATTTAAACCCATCATGAGTGCATATTTACATTAGTGCATTTTAAAGATAATAAATAGATAATGGCTACCCTATTTCATAGACACAATCAACTTTTCTAGATTAGAAATCAAGGTCAAATGAAGATTTTTAAAAATAATTATGAAACAAAGACAATTAAAAATTAAAATATTGTAAGTTAAAAAAAAAAATTATTTAATAACCTCTTGTGGATTCACACTTTTGTTTTATTATTTTTAAAGTATCATCAAAAATGGAAATAAATTTAATCCATTATACTGTTATTTTATAAATATTAATTCTTATTAAGCGCAATGTCGCACGTAATACTTACATAAAGCTAAAACTTTAGTACATGCACCTTGAGTGCTTAATTTTAGCAAGAGAGACCTCTACAAATCATAACACAAGATTCGACTTTATAAAGATAAGAGGGACCCTCCTATCTCTAACCTATTTTTCTTAATTATATAGACAAATCTAAAGCATTTTGATATAATTAAGAAAAATAGGTTAGAGATAAGAGGGACCCTCTTATCTTTATAAAGTCGAATCTCATGTTATGATTTGTAGAGGTCTCTCTTGCTAAAATTAAGCACTCAAGGTGCATGTACTAAAGTTTTAGCTTTATATAAGTATTACATGCTGACATTGCATTTAATAAGAATTAATATTTATAACTTTAAATTGATTCAAAATATTTCTAAATTTAATATCTAAATATTGACTCATTGTAAATCGAAAGATTTTGCGAATGTTAATGTTTAATAGAAATAGTGGACTTAATCAGTGAAGAATTTATTAGCTTCATGCTCCCAAATCAAAATGCTTTAGATTTGCCTATATAATTAAGAAAAATAGGTTAGAGATAAGAGGGTCCCTCTTATCTTTATAAAGTCGAATCTCGTGTTATGATTTGTAGAGGTCTCTCTTGCTAAAACTAAGCACTCAAGGCGCATGTACTAAAGTTTTAGCTTTATATAAGTATTACTGTTATTTTATATAATTTTAAGTAAATGATTTAATATAATATAAAATACTATTATAAATCAGCAATAAATCTATATATTTATTACAATATTAATACAAAAAAACTTTTTTCAGCAAACATTTTATGCCCTTTTCAATGTGATTGATTTTCCTTTTTTGCTGAAAAATGCCTTGTTGTATTAATGTTATAATAAACATATAGAATTATTGCTGTTATGTAATGATGTATTATATTATTATTTAATTGTCATTTTTGTTATTATTATTTTTATATGTATGGATTTGCATTTATATATGAATAAACCAAAGAAGAAGATGTATTTGCTGCAGGAAGAAAGAGATTATATATCATAGAACTATATGTGAGGTAAATTGTATAGTTCATAAAAGAAAAAGGAAAACAATAGAAAAATGTATTATATAATGGAGTAGATATTTTTATATCCAAAAATGGCAGTTTTCTGAGTAGCAATTCTACAGTTGACAAATTCCCAGACTTTATATATAAGACAGTTGGAGATCTGGTGGGTATTTAAGTGAGCATGTCAGTTGTAAAATATCACATCTAGTATAATTACTTGACAATGATTATGATAAATGTAATATCTGTATTTAATGTTAAATATACAAGATGAAGTTATATATATGGAGTTTTAATAATAAATGAATACTTTCACTCCCAACATGAGATATAGTATTTAAGAAAGAATAAAGTGAATTCACTTATTCTTTCCAACCCAAATGCTTATATACGGGCAAATCTTAAGTACTGGAAGTGAAAGTGTGAGGATAGACCACTCACTTTAAATTACTGATTACGATGTCTGAATGAATGACATCGATGAACTTATCTAGAATTTACTAAATGTCACTCTCAAGTGACATATGTAAATAAGCATTTATTTTTATAGCGTTCTGCTTTATAAATTGTAATGCATTAAAGATCAGCCTTTTCAAGCTATTGTGCATATGCTTTTTACGAGTGTTAATAATAAATAAATATTCATAAAAAGCGCATGCACAATAGCTTGAAAAGACTCATCTTTAATGTATTACAATTTATAAAGCAGAGTGCTATAAAAATAAATGCTTATTTACATATGGTTAAGTTTCACTTGAGAGTGACATTTAGTAAATTCTAGATAATTTTGTCAACATCATTTATTCAGACATTGTAATCAGTAATTTAAAGTGAGTGGTCTATCCTCATGCTTTCACTTCCAGTACTTAAGATTTGTGCATATATAAGCATTTGGGTTGGAAAGAATAAGTGGATTCATTTTATTCTTTCTTAAATACTATATCTCGTATTGGGAGTGAAAGTATTCATTTATTATTAACATTCATAAAAAGCGCATGCACAATAGCTTGAAAAGGCTGATCTTTAATGTATTACAATTTATAAAGCAGAGTGCTATAAAAATAAATGCTTATTTATATATATAGAGTTTGTATAATAAAAAACTTTTCTTTTTAATTTTGAATTTGGTGTTATTTTAATCTCATTTTTACCCAATTAAAAAAAAGAAACAGACCAAAAAGTTGTTTTGGTAAAGTGTCCCATAGAAATAAATCAAACATTATAAAGATGTCATTTTGGTAAACAAAAAAAAAGATCTGGATGAAGGAAAATTATCATCAATGATCTGTCTCCATTTTATGAAGTTTACAATTCCAAAAAGAAATGTCACACACAAAATAAAAAGATGATACAAATGCAATAAAAAATTTTGCTATATGTGACCAATAAATGAGCTGATGCAATACAGAAATGCCTACTAGGTATAGAAATTGACATGTAAGGAGTGGTACAATTATTATGAGATTGACGCTTTGTCTTTTAAAGATTGCATTTTTAGATAAATTCCTTTGATTATTATTTAGCAATTATATTATCTAATAATTTAAATAAAATTTTGATTTATAATTAATTTTATTTAAGCAATTGCTATGAAAAAATAAATAAAAATTGTTTATATTAATTAAAATTTTAAAATCTTATTATTTTGTTATTACAAACTTTTCTGCCAGTCTAGCACAGACTGGCAAAAAACTTCTGCAGACCGGTGCTGGTCCGTGGACCAAGGGTTGAAGATGACTGTGTTAAACAATTAAAAATGTAATAAAAAGAATCTTAAAATATAACATAACAGTAATGAAGAATTGTAATCTTGTTTAACTGTTTTGAATCTTCATTTTCTTGCACATTATCTTTGACTTTCTATTAGTTGTAACGACTATTTTGCTAATCAATTTTAATTTAAATTTTACCACCAAATGCCCTTTTTCTTAAGCATTTTTCTTTTTTTTTTCCAGGATAATGCAATAATTATTATAAAATAATTGATTTTTAGTTTCAGAAAGAATTAGCTGTCTTAATTGACTTCAATACTTATATAATATAATAGTCACCACCATATAATGGTCTAATAGTAATTTTTAACATCCTTCATTGGCACAAAACCATGTGACATTTGAAAATGTGAATTATATTTTTTATTTTGCTATTTAATTAATTCTTATTGCACTTTCAAGAAACTGCTATAAAATGGGAAATGAACACTAGCACTCTGTCGTAATTGATTTCATAAAATTCTTCTAACTCTCTGTATGATTTGAGCAGTAGTGAAGGGAAAACTCTCTAGTTCAAGGCTTATGGACTGTGTCCAGTTCATTTTCCAATGCTTGATTTTCTTGTACATTCCTGATTCCTTATAGAACCCTGGTTCTATAATTTTAATAATTTAAAAATTATTTTGGAGCTGTAGGGATATAAAATAATATATTGTTTAAATTCTATATTTGTTTTGTAATCATCTAGAGCATATCTATTGACAATATAACATTTGAATTTACAATAATAATAACTTTTGGGAATTGGCACATATGCAAAAAGTGAATTAAAATATAGAAATTAAAAAATAATATAAGATTATTTAAAAATATATGAAAATAACACTTAGATTTATTTTTGCAATACTTTTATTGTTTATGAAAGTATTCTTAATCAGAGCTAGACATTTAAAATAATGTCCATTCTGCATTATGTTGAGAATGTGTCTGAGCTGTTCTCTATTATATGTGGCAAGAGTTTTTTATTTATTATCAGAAAATATATGTAATATTGGTTCCAACAAACACAAAATCTGTCATTCCTTCATTTCTAAATTTATTCTTGATTAACAAATTATTTTATCACAGCTGAAAAGTTTATGTTGTTTCTGAATGAGAAGTAAATTAAGTTGATTTAGTAGACATAGATACATTAAGGAGTTGTATTAAGAATATTTTGTAGACTTATATTATGTTTGTGGCAATGAGACTTATATAATATCATTGCTTAGTAAAAAGAAGGTTCTAACAACTTGTGATATAATTTTACTCATAAATATTAGCCTGGGTAGAAATATCTTTTATAATACCACATGTATATATTTTAAATGTATTTTAGTCTCCAGGGCTATAAATATTTGTTATAGTAATGTATAGTCATTCAGTAGAGGGAAATAATGATAGACTAGTAATAATGAAAATGAATACCAGGTCTTCATCTCCATTGTGTCAAAAAAGATGTAGGTTATGATTAATAAAGAAATAATCATTGGCTGCTTCCTAGAAATAGAGTGATTATTGACTATCAAGCCATCCTGGTGATTTGTATTTTTAACCTGTAAAAGTTAGGTAAATTTATAATGTCATGTCTATTTGTGCACTCAAGTTTAGAATGTAAATATTTTATTCTTTAGAAAAAAGAATAAAAGTTATATGATAGAGATATCTATTTTGAGAGACTGATTTACAATAATAAATAAGATTAAATAAAACATTGTTTTACATTAGTTACTTAATAATTAATTAGTATTTGAGTTTTACTTAATACTTGCTTAACAACCTTCTCAAATGACTTTGTTAGTTCCACAACATGTTTAGAAATACATATACATTTTACTTTAGTATAATATAAATTGAGATAAATTTTCTATATTTAAAAGTTATTGGAGATCTATGGATTTAAATTTTGATGAGAACCTACTTTATTATTATTATTTAATGTTAAAATTTTTTTACTAAGCACATAGGTTGCATGAAATTAAAGAGAAAGGATTTTTTTAATATATTCTCTTTACTGATTTTTATAATAGCTCAATGATACTGTCTTGAATACAAAGCAAACTATCAAACACATCACAAGATAGAGACTTTATAAAGATAAGAGGCCATCTTACCTTTAACCATTTTATTTATAAATATATTGATTATCTATTTACTAAATTATCTGATTTTCATCTTTAATAATTTAGTATTCATCATCTAATTGGTAATTTACAGTTAAATTATCTAATTATATTATAATATATAGGGTATATTAGCACAGACTTTCACATGACCCACCACTCTCCACACTATCTCATAACACTGATGCACCTGAACACATATATGTTTATTTAAAGGTATGCTCTACACTAGCACAAAATTTAAATAGTAATGCTTAGTTACTATAAGATATGGTTGAGATACAATAAAATATCTTATGTTATTTAGCCAGATCAATGATAAAGATTTTTAAGTGAATAATAATCTTATTTATCACACTTAAATATTTTAAATTCCAAGATAACATTAGATTTGGTATATGTATTTTGAAAACTTAGAGAAAGTACACTAGCCACACAGATATTAATAGATTTGTTTCTTTCTATTTACATATATGCAGTTATATTTTAATTTTATAACCCTAATATATTATTATTTATTAATACAAATCTGTTTACATTAAAGAGTTGTTATTCTTAGCTACTTATTACTTATTAAGCTATAGACCTGAAAATTAATATCTACAATCTTATTAAATCACTGAATAATATTATTTTATTTGATATTGATGATACTTTTATCAAAAATGATCAGAGGATTTTGATCATATTTTGAATACTGATAGCATAGATTGCATTTAATGATATATTCATTCTATTGTTTCATACTGATTTAGACAGAGATATGTAACTTACTGACTTTAAAACACCATTTTGTAATCTTTATTAGAGAGAGATTGAGATCTGATAATGGGATCTTTGGAGAAGTTTTAGTATATAATAATACATTAGTTTTAAAACTATTGCATTTTTTTGAAATATGTAAACTAATGAATCTTAAAGATGGTTCTAGAATCAAAATTATAAACTATAAATGTAAAGATGATAGGAAAAATTACAACCATGTAAAATATGACTTATTTGTTACAGAAATACATTTCATAATATTATTACATTTACTACTTTCTGTCATATGTTTATATTAATATACAGAATCAAAAAGCACTATAGATAATGTATTTGTTACTGTCTTAAAAAAATAAAATTTACATATTAATTTTGTAAATTTGATCAAGATATTTGAATCATTTTGCAGCAGGGTTTAAAATAGTCTGTAGTTTACATGATGGAATGACCGAATGATATTTCTGCTAGTGAAAACTATGAAAATTTGAAGGATGACATGGGTTGTTTTAAAATATTTTGCAAACAATTACATTAAATAGACCTCAAAATATGATATGAATTTGTTGTTGCATGCTATAATTTGGATAGATTAAAACCAGAAATAAAACTTTTCTTTTACCATTGGATATTTAATGTCTGTCCCTTTTCCTATTGTTTTTAATTTAACCAATAATAATTCACAATAATTCATGTTTAAAAAAGCACAAATTGGTTTATTAGATACTAATGGACCAAAAAAATCTTCAACAACTTTTGACTTGGATGATTACCAGCTTATCTATATGGATTGACTTAAATATCGGATAACTCTTAAGTAAAAATATTATCTTTGAAATGTATATTCAAAAATACTACTGTGGTATTTAGTTTATTTAATACAATATTTAATTACAGTGATGAAATGATCTCAACTCTAAATTAATTGTATATTGATTTATTGATACCGAAGTAAGACATATATTCCATGTATGTAACATAACAACACTGGACTACTTTCACT
This sequence comes from Epiperipatus broadwayi, assembly GCA_028023455.1. Lineage (NCBI taxonomy): Eukaryota > Metazoa > Onychophora > Udeonychophora > Euonychophora > Peripatidae > Epiperipatus > Epiperipatus broadwayi. Next base: position 190,591 of record JAQFVV010012448.1, on the reverse strand, counting down.
TAAGAATTCTGCATAATATTCTGAAAATACAATGTCAAATCATAATGTTAATCAATATGTTCTTTAAACCATGAAACATCACATGATAACTATCTCTTATACTAACACATAATTGTTATTAAACAAGGCAAAACTCTCCATACAGTAGTGCCACTCTGTGCCAACCAGAGTAATCAATGGATGCCAAAAGGCATGTACATAAAATCCCTATCTAGTGCCTACTCATCCAGTATCCCCAAACTAGTTTCTGGCATCCACTAATTGCTCTTGTGGGCACCAGATGGCACTACTGTATGGAGAGTTTTGCCTTGTTTAATAACAATTATGTGCTAGTATAAGAGATAGTGATCATGTGATGTTTAGTGGTTTAACACCAATCTTGCCTAATAGGATAGTGGTGGCTATGGTTGTTAAAGAGTCAAAGACACCAAAATGTATGGGTGCTGAACTGAGTTCTGATCCATATGACTATATAAGCTATTGAGATTAGATTGAAAATATTATAGTTTTCAATTTCATTCTCATAGTTTTGCATTTAAGTAAAAATAAAAAGAGGCTGCTGGAGGGTTGTTGTATTAGATCCTAATATCTAGGTGCAGTGCTCTCCGATCCAAGGCTCCTCACTGATGAAGGCCATAAGCCAGAAACTAATCTGGGGATATTGGATGAGTAGGCACTAGATAGGGATTTTATGCACAAGCTTTCTGGCATCCATTGATTACTCTGGTTGTTTCACAGGGTGGCACTACTGTATGGAGAGTTTTGCCTTGTTCAATATGTTCTTTGTTATGAATATTGTAAAGATATTAATATACAATAGAAGCTCATGTATATTGTATGAAGAATGTTATCTAAATAAAAAGGATTATAATTCCTAAATGGATATTTTATAATGAATTTCAATTTAATTTTTTATTCAACAAAAATTATCTAAAGAGACTATAAAGAAATAAAGTTGAATGTCAGGCGCATAAATGTTTCAATTCTAACTTTGAATTCTAATTTTCATTGATGAATGCAAAGCGAAAAACATTATAGGCATTGGGGTTTGTTGTAACATTTCACCTTTTGGTGCCCATTAATTATTCAAGCTTACACTAGATGGTTCTTAAGTAAAATGAAAAAAATTGCTTTAAGTTAATGTATACATTACATACTTTCTCATGAGTAGCTATAATTTTAATAAAAATTACATGTGGAAAAAAAAGGTAAACTCTTATTAATACTAATCAAGCATTTTTTACGTAGTCGCTGCTTATTGCTAGAAGACCTAAAAGTCAATAAAATTGCTTTTAAGAAAATCTTTGAAGCGGATATTTTTATTGTAGTACAATATTACTCAATAAAACGTTTATTATTAATATATTGTTTGTTATGTTTACATATTAATCAATGCTTTTTATAAAAGTTTCTATTGTACATTTTTTTTTTTTTGTCTATATTTTTTGGCCGTAAGAATGTTTAAACTTTACTTAGACAGGAAGAATATTTATTAGCTTACTTGATCAATTCACTAAATAAAGAGAATCAAATTTATTTTTTCTATTAAACTTTTTTTTTTTTCGGAAGAAATTAAAACGAAAAGAACGGCATCTGCTTGAATTCTTTCTATACACTATTTAAAGCAAAAAAATAATTCTTTATAACATATAAACTATACAATTCATTTTAAACTTGAAAAAACTATCTAATAAAAAAATTGTTAATATTAGAATAGATTTGTTTCCTTTATTGCGATTAAATTGACTGTTTATGTTATACAATTATACGTCTAATAAAATATTTATTCTGTAGTAAAATGCAAAATTATATATTACGTGAGAGTGCGTGGACAATTAATAATTAAATTTCGAAGTCTTATTAATATATAATATAAAGAAACAGAAATAATTGCACACACACCCCCATGTGAATTATGTATAAACAAATAATAATCCCTATAAATAAGTGAAAAGAATAGAATTGTACCTTCTATTTGTTTACCACAGACCTAAAAAAAATAAATGGTATCATTCTATTCCTTTTGTTTATTGAGATGATTAGTAGATTAAACATGGTTCATGATAATTGCGATTACTTCCGATTACTTCCGTTTCAATTTCGTATATTAAGCTTTGATTATTTATATTGCATGATACAAAGAATTGTATTTCTTCAATTAACGGTAAGCAAAAATATATATATGTAGCTTTACTTTATCAGAAATTCATAAAGGAATATGGCCAAGAAAAAGTTAAAATTATTTATTGTGATGACTATGCTTAGCAATCTCTGACGGCAAATACATTCATGCATATACACATGCATTGCCAATAATCACTTTAGTCTCATTTTTAATCTTACCTAATTGTTGCTTTCTATTGTGTTTATTGACCATCACAACGCCCTAATATAATCAATTTGATATTGATCTTTTTAGAGTTTCTTTGATTTAATCATATGTGATGTGTATGTGTCAATTTAAATCAATTCTCCAACAGATTTGGAAGTAAAACTGGGTTTAGTCACACTCTAAGAAATTTAACTTCAGCTAGCTACATGTTTGCACGTTCCTAAGATCACGTTTTTAATCTCACGTTCTTAATTATTTAACTTGATTAGCAATGGCAGAGATATTACAATAATCCACCCACAGTAGAAAGATAGCTATCTCACAAAGTCTCTTAGATATGCAGGTGGCTTCCTATCTCACCTTGGGTATCGATATTCAATACTATCTACTGCTGCTGTAATTGACAATTCTGGTTTTACTAATTCTGGATCTTTTGCTAAAACCTTTTCCTGGGTTTTTGGTATAAAATGGTCTGGACTTGGCTCCAAGTTATCAGGTTCACTTCTGTAGGTTTACTCCCACTGATTCGAACTGTATATCTACCTTGACAGTTTGGATAGGTGCGATGGCGAATATAATTAAAATGTCTCTTGTACTTCACATTATCTTCCATTTGTACAAAAGCTATATTTTTGGAAATTATGCCAATCACTTCACCCTTCATCCAAATCTGTTGTAGGCACTCTCTAAACCACACCTTCTCACCTACAAAAACTTCAGTTTTCTATTAAGTTTCTCTTGTCAGTTCCAGAAGCAGTAAGGTTAGATTGGTTCATATTTTTCATCTCAGGAACAATTTGGCAGGAGTCTTTCCACTAGCAGTGGCTGGAAGAGAATGTTGTTGTAAAAGTATCTGGTTTAAGGCTTCTAGCATTCTTGTAGGTTTTTTTCTTTCTTAATGCATTTTTTAACTTGTTTCACTGCATTTTTGGCCATGTCATTACTTTCTGGGTAGTATGGTGGTGTATGAAGGTTTTCTGATGCCTCTGTGTATCAGGAAGTTTTTGATCTTAGATGAAAAAAAACCAGAACCATTATCTGATACTAGAGTCTCTGGATATCCTTGTGTTGCAAATATTGAGGTCAATTGTTTGATTGTTTCATCCATCCCAGTATTCTTAATAATTCTGTACTCAATCCAGTATGAGTAGGCATCGACTAAAACTAGAAAGATATGTCTCAGAAAAGGACTGGCATGATCAATGTGGATGCATTCCCAAGCCCTTGTAGCTGGTAGTCACTGTCTATATTCCTTCCAATTCAGTCTGCTGTTTGTTTGGCAGTTCATATACCCTTTTGTAAAGATTTTCTATTCATTCAACTTGGGCCATCAAACATAACTCCTGACTAATGCTTTGGCATGTACTATTCCTGGATGGCCAATATGAAGTAGTTGTAGAACCTGTTTTTGTCCTTGTGGAGGTATAGCTATTCTGTCACCATTGAGAACACTTCCCTTACAGATTGACAATCGCATACATGCATTCCAGAAAGATGTCTTGTTAGACCAACCCTCCCTGATCCAGCTATTCAGATTTTGGTAAACTGGCTCATTGTTGGTCCAATCTGATACATTCCTACTGTTCACTGTCCTGTTATTCCACTAGTTAATGTAATTTACTTCTATGGTAGGCTTCATTCTTTCTGAAGCATCAGGCAGTCTAGTCAGCCCATACACATGTTGGATAAACTTTCCACCCTGGTAGTTTTAATCATAGTCATAAGTTGAGAGTATCAGATATAAATCTGCTTCATGGTCATAATGTACCAAAAGTTTCTCAAACATCAAGAGAAATTTTATCTTCTTGAAAGTCTCTTCATGTACTGATGTCCACTTTCAGACTTGGCTCTTCAAAAGGTCGAATAATGGGCATGCCACATGTGCCTTTAGAAAAGAATCAAAATAATTAATAAGCCCCAAAATTCTTGTAGTTCCTTAACATTTGTTGGTCTGGGAACATTATGTACTGCTTTTGTTTTCTGGGGTACTGGGAATTTTTCTTGTTCAGATATCACGTGGCCTAGAAATTTTAGGTTCTATGTATTCCATACACATTTGTTAGTATTAAGAGTTGCTCTAAATTCTTGAGTGACTCTATCCCTTAGGACTTCTTCTGAGTTTGTAGTGATGAGGAGGTCATCATAATATGGAATGACTCCTGTTAGATCCTTAACTAAGATATCCATCTTCACTTGAAAAATGTTTGGAGTTACATTTACTCTAAAAGAAAGTCAATTATATTTGAATAATTTTAGATGTGTGATTATGGTTAATATCCTCGAAGTTTCTTCGCTTACTAGTATTTGGTGAAATGTGGAATGGAGGTCGAGTTTTGCAGTGTGATGCCTTCTCTAAAAGGACTAGAATCTTTCTTGAATTGGGAACTGAATATGCAACCTTGCAAATATTTTATTTATTGTTCCTCTATAATCTCCACAAATAGGTACTTTGCCGTCTGGTTTATTCACTACAATTGGTGTAACCCAGTCTAAATCTTTGATTGGGCTTATTATGCCTTTTTGTAATAGGTGATTTAGGGTTTTTTTAACTTTAATGTGTTGTGCATATTGTACCTTTCTAGTTTTTCAAATTACAGGTCTTACATGTTCCTTTAATTTTAGTTGTATTGGTATTGTTTTAATTTGTCCTAAATTTGTAATGAATAGTAGTGGGAATTTATTCTGTATTTTGTTTTTGATATTTATTTTTTTTATTACATTAATAGTAATTCCCAAAGGTTGGAACCAGTTTCTGCCCATTAGGGGTTTTATCATTTTATGCACTATGTGTAATAGTAGCAATCCATTGTTTGAGTTCAACTTGACTTTTGCCATAATCTTTCTGACAATTTCAATTGTGTTTCCCTTTATGACTCTTGCACAAACTTCGGTATTCACAATTTTTTTTGAGACCTGTTATCTTTAATAATAGATTTCTAATCCTTTAAAGACATGAGGGACACCTTTGTTTGAATTCTGATTCTGAATTTTTTAGTGTTTTGATCTTGAAAATCTCATGGAATTGACTTTCCGAGTTGTTTTTTTAAAGTTTTTCACCAAGTGTCCTCATTTTTTATACAGTTGTTTACAATTGCATTCAACATGTTCATTTTTTGTAGTGGAAACATATATGGTTAAAGCTACAATCCTCAGCTTGTTTGGCAGTTTTCTGAATTGAATGGTAAAAAATATAACGCAATGCATTTATATATTCTTTAGCCTGCTCAGTTACAAGTTCATGAGTATTTCTTTTTTAATAACCTCTTTACATATTATGTTCAAGTCCGCAAGTAATTGTTTATGAAATTTTGTGTTGTATAATCCAAGTAACAACTGTTCTAGAAGTGCTTCTTCTAAATATTGACCATAAACACAATCTTTTGCTAATTCATGCAGGGCTGAATCATATTTCTTGAAGGTTTCATTATTTATCTAATGTCATAAACAAAAATGTAGTCTAGCAATATGTTTCAATAGTAGTGGGCAAAACTCTGACGTCAATCTTTCAACCACGTTGCTGTATTGTAAGGTTTCTGGTTCAACAAGTTCACATAAACTATTAGCTATTTTTAAAACCTTGATCCCTAAGAAACCTAGGGGTGTGGCAATTTTAATGTCAGTTTTGTTAACACTTTATCAAAAAGTGTTTTTCTACCAGTTTTACATATAATGGCCATTTACTGGGATTTTCAACATTGAATTCTCCTATTCACAGTTGTATTATGGTGGCCATTTTTTGTTCCAAATTGTTCTTCAGAGATCCTGTTGAACTGCACCAATTTGATGTGTATGTGTCAATGTAAATCAATTTTCCAAATTTGGTGAGCAAAACTGGGTTTAGTAACAACTTAGCACAAAAAAGTTATATATAACTATTAATTACACTCTAAGGAAATTTAACAACTAACTCTTTGGCTGGAAACATGTTTGCACATTCCTAAGATCACATTCTTAATTATTCAATTTGATTAGCAATGGTGGTGACATTACAATAAGTACATTCAGTATCATCATAATCAGCCTGCAGAAGAACATTATATAATTTTGCAGTAATATTTTCAGAATATTATCGAATGTTATTAAAAAATTGGTACTTATGTATTAATTCTACAATCTAGAGGACATGGTACACCTTTTCACATTCATGATAAATGTGTAACCTTGTGATCATGTCAAATAAACCTTGCAATTTCATTTAATAATGTGTTTTTGTCATAATTTTACACTGTCAGTTATTGTCCAGATTTCACTCCAACACAGTGCTCTCACTTGCATTTTAAACTATTTTTTACTTTATTTGCATTCATAGTTTTGATTCAATGATTTTTACTTCATTTGTACTCATAATTTTAAGAAAGTACACATACTTTTCATTTTGATTTCATTTTCATAATTTTCTGATTAATAGTCCTTTTTTTAAACAGTACAAAATGATCACAATTTTGAAATCTACCCATTGCTAAAATGAATGCTGTTTTATATTTTCAAGAAAATGTAAAACTAAAGTCCCTAACAAAATCATTGAAATTGATGAGAGCCTTTTCACAAAAAGGAAAAACCAAGCTGGGTGAATTCTTCTTGAACAGTGGGTGTTTGATGGCTTGTGCAAGGAGGCCGATGAATGTTTTATCATGATAATCAATGATAGAACAGTGGCAATCCTCATGGAAGCTGTCAAACAAAATATGGAAAAGAGATTGATGATTTATTCTGACTGTTGGAAGGCCTATAAAAGTGTTGAATTTTTGGGAATAATAAAAATTTTACTTTGTCTCCATTTTAGAAAAAACATCCACTTAAAATGAAGTAGAATAGATGAATTGATTGTTTCATTGTGACAATTCCTGTTATATATTACACAGTAAGTGCCATATATGTATATATAATGGGTTTTTGTAATATTTTAGGGTATTTTGTAATTTAGGGATTGTTTTTTCCTGTATTTACAGTTAAATTTGGGAATTGTATAATGGTGTGTCATATTAGTCCATATTTAAAGTAACATTTGGGAAATGTATAATGGTGTGTCATATTTTACATTTTTTATGTTAATGCATTATTTTTTACTATTGTTAAAAATGTATTTTTTAAGTTTGACTTTTGGTTGAAATTGATAATTTTAGTATTATTAGAAATTAATATTTCATGTCATATTTTATATTTTTTGTGTGAAATTCATATTTTTATTGTTGTTAGATTTAATCTGATGCAATTTCTGTCATTATGTCTTTTCACATATGTATTTGGACTGCCAAATATCACATATACATATAGTCTGTTTTGATGAATTTAATAAGATTCAAGTTTACATATTATTTGATCAAATCACAAGATTTCAAATTTGTCTACGAATATGAAATGATGTGGCAGATCTAATACATTGCAAAACTAATACATAAGTACCAAATAATACTTTGTATGTGTTTTTATGTTACATTATTAGAATCCATAGTTAACTTCTAAAACAATAGATTATTAGCCTAATAAATATCAGAACTACTTAAAAGTAAACTATATGGTACTTTATTATCCGAAACAGTGGTGGCCTGTGAAAGTTTTAAGCTGGAGTCACCACCGAAAAGTAAGCAAGGAAAAAAAAGCAGAGCTTTTCTAATTTCACAACCAAAGAATCATTTTATTTTTCCATAACAATCATTATTAAAAGATCTAATGTATTTTTATTTTCACTAAATGCTGCTTGATAAATAATATCTGGAATAGATCGACCTTTATTTTTTTATTTCAATATTTTTATGTAATGACAATTGAGAAAATATAATTTATGTATATATATTTAACACTAACACCCATCGAGATAAATATTTAAAATAATATTCTTCTATTATTTTGTTATATTTTTCTCTACACCAGGGGTCCCCAACCCTATGCCCGCGGGCACCATGGTGCCCGCAGACCATTTTATGTGTGCCTGCCACTATTCAGACACAATAAAAAATTATTTATCTGATACAAATAAATTTAATTTTTAAAATTTCTTATAAATTATTGTATTATATTGTAATCAAATTGTAGGGCATACTATACTTTTACAGTGTAAAAATATAAACATTAATTATATGTTAAAATTTTATTTTTGAAATAAATATTTTTTTTGTACATTACATGTATTATTAACAATATCCAACTATAAATTTACATTGAAAAAATAAATGGTACCCGTCATCTGGTTGAAAAAATAAATGGTGCCCACCACCTGACTGGTATTGTAGAATGTGCTCTTAAGTGCAAAAAGGTTGGGGATCTCTGCTCTACATAATATTTTATTCCTTATCCTAGATGAAAACAATAAAAATGTATTTGCTCACTACTCTAAAGAGAAACCAAAAGAGATAAATATATCATTCTCAGAGACTTATGCTGCTATAGCAAGCACTCAAATAAGGCTAGTTTCAAAACGAAGGAATGTTGGAAAGCTTAAATTCATCAAATATGACACTTCTGTCACTGTCATAATTGGTAGCATCTTTGAATAGAATCTCAAATACAGCTTAAAATATTTTTTTTTAAAAAAAAAGATTTAATTAGTTGTATTTTCATAATAAAAATACAGAATAAATATTATATTTTTATATATTTTTAAACTAAATTTAATAAAAAATTTTCTGGGGTGCTACAGTGTTCACGGATCTGCAACCACTTATCCAGAACCATTTACTTTACTAAATAACCTGCAAAAGTGTATACTGAACTATATTTTCAAAATGATCATTATCCGAGATGGCCATTACTATTTTTTTCATTATTGAATTTTTTCACAATTTAATTGCTAAACCAAAATTTTTTTAGGTTTCACTGAAAAATTTAAGAAAATTCTAGATTATTTTTTGAAATGGAAAGAATAGCATAGTCATCATTGCACTGCAAATTGAGTCAAAAAGATGAAGTCCTTATTTTTGCTTTTAATTTATTCTGACTAAAAAACCCATCATAAAATCTATGCCATATATTGCAGAAGCCATTTATCAAAGGTTTCAAAGATCATTATAACAAAACTAAAAACAAAAACTTTTTGTTTTTTCTACTCTTATCATAAAACTGAAAATAAAAGATATTTTTCTTTCTCTGCTTTGGTTCCATCTATTACACAACAATTTATTAATACTTATCCTATTTATCTATCATCTGTGAAATACTGCTTATTCAAATTTACAATAAATGACGTTAAAATAAAGGCAAAAATCGCTTGTTTATTGAAGTAAGTTAAAACAATCAAATAATGGTGTATAGATTTTAAAATAAAACTAGAACAAATAAACATCATTGTTTAAAATCATTCTTATTCCAAATATCTTAAATATATCATGATGCTTGCTCTTGTAACATCAAATAATGATTGTGTAATGCTATTGGCAACTATTTAAATTTAAAAATTATTACAGAATCAATTGCAGTGTCAAAATTGATAAAAAGATTGTACAAACCATTTGTCTAGCAACGAAAATCATATCTATAATGCTTTTTGATTTATTAAAACATAATTGAGACTCTGGTAACCCCAATCTTTGTCAAGAGACAACCTATTCAACAAAACCTTTAAAAGTTCTTTTGCTACAGTGAATAATAATGATATTCCATGATAATTTTTGCAATCTTTTTTATCCATTTTTATAATTTCAATAGATAACTCCATATATTCTTAAAAAATTGCAATAATTTTAATGTTAAAATATTATCATCCTAAACAAACAATGACATATTTTTAAAATCAGGTCAGCAATTAATACAATAATTATTATCAGATAACTAACCAGTTCTTTTTCTAGAGAATTTTAGAATAACATTGTGTGGACAATACATTTCTTAAGAGAATTCCATGTCTCAATGGCACACTAGCTTAAAAAGTCGATTATTTTTTTTAATGTTTAGCAACTGTTGAAATTTAGCACAAATAATAGTTGCTTTTTCATTTTAATTTTGAAGTGTATTATACAAGGGACTAATTTTTTCATATTTATAATCCATATGATAGTGATAATTTGGAAAATTATGCATCTAAAAATGCTCGTAATTAAAATGTTTATGATAGCCAAGCCCAACTTATACCAAAAAAGGGATAAATGACAATTCCAATTCCATGCAGCAATAGCATTCTTTCTAATAACTTTGAATCGTAGATGATTGCATCTTTTAACACATGTATTGACGGTTTTTTTAAAAAAAGAAAAATTTACTTTATTAATGCTATTGATGCAAAACAATATCCGACCAGGAATAAAATCTTTTTTCTTTAAATATTCGCAATCTAAAAATTGAAGCCTAAACATTGATAAAATGAGCGCAAAAATCCCTTGCACAAAGCCATTTTAATATTATTAAACTTTTCGTTGATAGATAAGAATTTCAAGAATAGATGACACCAAAATAAACACTACCAAATCCATCACTAGCGTCTCTTATCACACATTGATCTTTCTTTCCAAAACAATTTTGAATGCATACATCAGCTAAATAATGCATATATTTTATGTGCATAATTTTTAAACAATGCTGCTAATATTAACCGAAAAGAGTTATATATAAAATTAGAATTGCGACAAAAACGTACAACCTTTTTAATAAGCATAGAAAAACGTGATATTCTACTTGAAACAATAGCTGAGATATTATCTACAGTAGAAAAAAAATAATAATTGTAAAGAATTGTAGATTTTTTCCGATATTTAAACGCTTGAAATAAAAGTTTAATATAATATTTTTAATATTGTTTTATTTAAATTCTCAGTTAAAAGAAGAAAAAAAAGACTATTAAAAATTTAATTGATGATATCTTCACTTCAGTTTTTAACAATTCAGACGGAAATAATACATTTGCCAATATAAATTTTCGTTTTTCTCAAGTTTTAAGGTGACAAGTTCTAAACTGCAATCAGCCTCAATTCTTCCGTGAAATCAGACAGTTAAGAGATTCATCCAAATAAATCAACTGATTTGTCGAACATTTTTGGCGCCAATAAGATTGAAATTGAAAAGTTTAGCAACAAACGAAAAAGAAATAAAGAACAAGCAATTACAACTATTAGTTAAGCTATATTTTCTGCATAAATAAAATAAAACTACATTGCTTAAATGAAATGATTTAAATAATTTGCACGTAGCAGAGAATATTTTGATAACTTATTGGATTACGTCTAAATAATGGGAGGAGGATAGAGTGGATCTTAACTTTAAATTGTCGGAATAATTTTTAATAGAGCTCACACTTTTCAACTATTTCTTATTATATATCAACAAAATATTATATGACTGCAACTTAGACAATGCTTTTTAGCAACAAATAATATTGCTTCATTTTTGATACCTATTGAAAATTTGAATAGATGATAGATGGCAGCATTTATTAAATCGCTATCCAATACTGTTCTATCTTTGTCGACAAATTAGCCTTTGACTTGTAGTCTTATTCATAGATGTAATATATCTGGATATTTTTGAATCTAATGTATCTTTCCTCCTGCATCCATCTTTCACTTCTTTCTTTACTATCAGATTGCTAGTTTCAAATTCAACTCCCTCCCCTTTTTTAAAATCCAATCCAATTTATTTGTATAGATGCATAGAACTGATATTAGATATGTATCTATGTTTGAGGCTCCTAAATGTTTAACATTTATCAACATATCTATCATATGATCAGAATTGATAAAACATCAACAAAATATTGCATGAGCCCAACTTATACCTGCTTTTCAGCAACAATTTTTATTATTCTAATTGATCCACATATCACAAATTTGAATAAAAAATGTAAATAGTAATTTTTATTAAACTTTTATCCCATACTGGTCTATCTATATGTCTAAACTACTTTCTGGATTAATGTCTTCATTAGTGAGAACTTTTATATTAACTCTGATCTAATAATAAATAGAGATGTCAATGGTAAATAAAGAACTGAGGATACTAAAATATGAATAATGAATTAGTCTCAGTTTTATATTACTATATAAAGTTGTAACTATAAATTTATTTAAACACACATTGATTACGTAATAATATTTACTAAGGCTGTAAATCTTAAGAATATGTGCATGAAAATGTGAAGGTAGGGACCTCTACAGGTCTTAACCACAAGCTTACACTTTTTTGTGGTTAAGACCTGTAGAGGTCCCTACCTTTGCATTTTCATGTGCATATTCTTAAGGTTTACAGCCTTAGTAAATGTTATAACTATATAAAAAGAATTGGCATGGATTCCAAACTTAAAGGTGTTTTTGAATTTCTGATATCTTGATAGTAAAAAACAAACAATAAAAAGTGACAGCTAGAAAAAAAAATCCAGTTAAGCTAAAACCAGATTTAAAATGTCTCACTGAAAAAGACCAGTCAAAAACTAGTCTGGGAATATTAGTAAAGCAGCACTTGATGGGGGTTTTTAATAAGGACTATCACATACTATCTGATGATTACACAGGTTTACAATAGGTTAAAGAACTGATAGTAGGATTGCTGATTTTATTATACTCAGTAATTTATCTAATTTAGATAATATTTTTGATATGTGTGTATCTGTACTTTTTTACATTTAATTTGATTTATACTTACATTTAACAAATGTTGATAATAAAAGTTAAACTGTTAAAGATATTTGTATTAGCATAGCTTTATAGTTCCATTCCTGGTATTCTGTCTTGCAAAGTATAGAAATGTATATAAAATATAATATCAATAAGTTTCCTTTTAATGTCAAGTCAGATGTGTGATTAATAAATACTTTGTATTAAAATGTTTTTATTACATATTTCAAAATTTTTTATAAAATACTTTTTAAATGTTCATGAAATTCAACTATGTAATTTTTTATTTTAATTTTCCATTAAAATAAACATTTTGTTCCAAAAAATTGTAAAAAAATGGAAGCAAATAGTTCTAGCATTTGTTTATTTATTTATTTTTGTCAATGTTAGGTAACTTCATTTCACTTGTCAAATCTTTTAAAATAAAATTAAATAAATTTATTTAACCTAGAATTAAAATCATTATTTACAAAGTCTTTAACATTGCTTGACTTTCAGTGAAAAAATATAGTTCAAATTTCAATTCTTATTGTTTTGAAAAATATTGCAAGTTATGAATACTTAGTAAAAACAGGAAAAAAGATAATTATTTCCTACAGAAATGCATGTATACTTAAAATCACAAATCTTCTGTAAATGTCTTTAATAAAATTCATTATTTTGTTTTTAATTTTAATTTAGACCTGACTTTAGACACTGAGATGCAAATTTTCTGTAAAAGATGTAATATTTTCACAATGTATTAATAACATTTATAAAAGTGCTTGCATAACCTAACATGAAATGACTATCAACTATATAAACACCAACGCATTTGACCCAGTCAATTTTTCTTTCATCTATGAAAAAATATCCTTCATTTTTAAACTAAAACTATGCTTGATAGATTGGTTCCATTGTAAGTATTATATATTTCAGCAGAATGATAAATTTGTTGCCTTTTAACTTTTCACTTTATAATTAATTTATATCTTTAGCGATATCTTGGGATCAGCAATTAATGTTTTTATTTGAGAATGAGATATTTAAGAAATGTTTAGTTTTCAGATTCTCTAATTCTTATAGAAAGCTTTTAATGTTGCATTTAAATTAAAAACTTTTACAATCATGATTTATATATATATTGCTATTCTAAATACAACATCGTAAATTGCTAAAATAGTTATTATAGGCAATTCTACATTGCATGTTTAAAAACTATATTTTTATACATTCATTTTTTGCAATATTATGCTAAATTTGTAATATTTATTGACAAAATTTCTGATGCATTAATAACATTCTTTATTGCTCTTTATTATGCATTTGAATCCAAAATTTAAATAATGGTCATCTTATTTTTATAGTTATTTAGTTTTTCATTCTGCTTTCTTTAAATCTGCTTTTTAACCATATATAAAAAAAAATTCTGTCATGTTTAATTATAAAATACATAATATACCAAAAAACATAAAATAACAAATTGATGTAATAATATATTTTTGGGCCCTCTTAGCATGTGCTAACACTAATTAAATGTAAACTGCATTACTAGTTATTCATTGTAGATAAAATATTGGTGTTGGTATATGATTCAAATACATGTGCATTTAAATGAAAAGTCTAATTATATATTTTTTTCTCATTGATGAAAGTTTATTCATCAAAAAAAGATACAAATACAGTTAAGTAAGTAGTTTACAAAGAATGGTAAAAATGAAATTCAGGAGCAACTTGATGAAAGGGGAAGGATACATATGAAAAGGGAAAGGGATGTGGAAAGGGTGTGTATTAACCATTAAAGACAAATGAATGTTACAATTAGGAATTATTTGTAAAGTCTAGAAATCAAATATGAATAGTATTTTAGGAGTACGATATTGGGAAATCCAATTTGCAGTAGATAAGTTGAGAAATAGGAAAACACTTGGAGATAACATAAAATACAAAATCAATCAATCTACTGTTCAATTCTTCCAAATGGCCTCAAATATCTTCACAAGAGAGCTATCCCGAATACTTTGGAAAAATTGTAGAAAAACTATGGAGAACAAGAAAAAAAAATCCAAGCTTCAAAATGTCTCTGCTGAAAACCATTCTAATCCATCATGAAAATCACATGAACAGCAAAAGGTCAGCCCTATCAATAGCAACATTGGAAGTAATAAAATTAAATAAGGTGGATCACTTACAATTAGAATCATGAGGCCAAACTGCAACTTATTTTGCAATAATACATGAATAAAATCACTCATAACGATAATGTTAAAGAATCGCCATAAATAACGTTATTTTTTCTAGCTTGAGAATGAGAAAAACCAACATTGATAACGATCACCACAGCACCCTCATTGCAGCCCCCTCCCTCAAAAGAATTAGGATTTAGGCCCCTGGGGGTCCTCCCAACAACTGGACTTTCTCATTCATTCAACAAAATTAAGTAAAATGAAAAATTTCATTAAAAGGTAAAATCTCTGTAGAAATCATTTGTAATTTCAGTGGCTGCCATATATTTACATAGTGTTTTTATAAAAGTTGAAATTATTCTTACTTGTGATTACATTGTTGATATAGCTTATATATGAAAAGAGAGCTAAAAAAACTCCCCTTTTTAATAGGGATAGTTTTAAAGAAATTTAATTCCCTAAACTAGAAAAAAGGGAATGAAACAGGAAGCCAGAAACAGTATTAACTGGAGTCCTTGGCTCCCTCTAGTGGACTAATAGTCTATTTATATTTTGAATAAGCAATTACTGAAAATGGATTTCTGTTTTCACATTGTTCAAAGTGTTTGCAAGTCATGTAACAGAGCTCCCAAAGATCTATCAGGGATCACTATGTTTTCTCTTCATCAAAAATATCCAAATCATTTTCTGCAATTATTTACATTAAAGTATAAATAAATAGTAATAGATATTTAAGAGTGAAAAAATCGTTTTTCATACATTTTCAATATTTTTCACAAAAACATAATATTATTATTGCCCCCTTATGGTACTGAATACAGAATTTAAAAAACTGATTCAGAGCTTTAAGTCTTAATTTGAAAATCTCAAGCAAATTTGTCTAAATATTTTTCTGCTCCTCTTTTGTATTATTAACCTGTGATAATGTTTTTAACAGTATGCAATGTTTATTTATAACAATATTTCTTAACAGCAAACTAGCAAATTCATTTTATTTGAGTTTGTAAGACTATTTATATGAAGAAAAAAAAGTGGTTTAATATAAAAATTATTTTAAAACAAATTATAAATAAGATCTTTTATATTCAAATCACTACAATTGTTTTACATTGCAGTCTTAAAAATCTTGTTACTTAGATTATTTTTAACAAAGTTTTATTATAGAACAACACTTTTATTATTACATAAAAATGTAATAATTGTATAGAGTATTTACTGATATTCAATTTTGTGTTTTTGCTTTCTAACATATAGCTCTAAATATTTTAAGTATGCTGTAATTTGGTGGTATATTATAATTTTATAACTTGTAAACATATCTTTCAAATACTTTTTATAAAAGTGTCATAATTGTTTATAACAGATGGTTGCACAGACTACAAATTTTGAACACTCATGATAAAAATTTATTAATAATTCTATATTTTTTCCTTATCTTTATTTTTTTAAATTTGTTTTGTTTATTTTTTTTTACTTATAATCAAACATCTATTGCAGACTACAAACTATTCATATTTTTTATTGAAAATTTAGTAAATATTTATGTAATCATCAGAATTTAACATAGGTATAAAAATATTTAATAATAAGAAGAAGAAAAATGTCATTTTAAACATCATATCTAGGCATAATATTTTTTATTAATATTATTACTAGTAGTTATCTTTTTGGCTAGTTAAAAAAACGTTAATGTCTATTCATTTTGAAAACAATCTTGTAGACTTAAGACTTTATTTAAAAGAGGTAAAATGTGTCAACAATTATTCTAACAATAAAATAGTCTAAAACATCAAAACAGTGGTTAGATAAAACGTTATTTAATTTTTTTGTTAAACAATTATCAATATAAAATCTAAATTTTGAGATAAATATTCAGTAGTTATTGAAAAAGAAAGATAAATCATGATATAAACTGTACAATGTTAATAATTGTAAAGAACAACATTGTAAATACTATTTCAAAGTTGAATAAGATAAGTTATCAAACATTTAGAATTGTATAAAAGCTTTTTCCATGTGACTAACATGGCATTAAGTTCTTTAAATGATTTTTTTCTCAAAATAAAGTAATTAAAAAATGCAAATCATTAATAACAGGCCAGTTGCATTTTTCCTATAATAATATTAATCATTTGATTTTGAAAAATCCACCTTTATTATTATGATAATTCAAATATTTTAAAAAAATATTTGTTTAGACAATAAAATTAACATAAATTATAAAAATTACTTGAACTCTATATCTTGTTTTTTTAAGAACAGTAGAAAATAAAAATGTTTGCATTAATGTCTAAGCACAAATAAAAGGAATTATATACCTGGCATATCATTTGATTCTTTTAACTGAACTTCATTACTTTTAGCTTCAAAATCCTAAATCTCTTTTAATAAAAGAAAAATCCATAAACTTGTATAGGTGTGAGTATTAAATTGTGCTACTCTCTTGTAATGACTCATTATCCAAACTTACCATAGATAGCAGTAAATTAAAGGAAGGAGAAAAGTATATATGGGATTGAAATTATGTTTATAATTGAAAGAAAAATCATATTGATAAAGACAAAGTTTAGTAAAGAAAATTATTTGAAGGAATTGCTAATTTAATTATTGAAACATTAAATAACATCAATTTGATTTTTTTAAAACTAAAAAAAGTAAACCATTCTGTATGTCAGAGTAAACTTAAACTTCAACAAAGTTACAATTTAGATACAAATAATGATTTTGTCAAATCGATAATCAAAATGAATAAGATAAAAATACATCTAACCAATAATTATGCGATATGTGTTTATTATACAAATCATCCGTATTTTGATAAACAGAGCAAAACTCTCCATACAGTATTGCCACCTGTGCTAAACAGAGTAATCAATGGATTCCAGAAGGCTTGTGCATAAAATCCCTATCTAATGCCTACTCATCCAATATCCCCAGACTAGTTTCTGGCTTGTGGCCTTCATCAGTGAGGAGCTTTGGATCTGAGAGCACTGCATCTAGATCTTAGGATCTAATGCAACCCTCTAGCAACCACCTTTTATCTCAGCTTAACTACTAAACTATGAGAATGAAATTGAAAACACAAAAAATATTTTCAATCTAAGCTCAATAGCTTAAATAGTCATATGGGTCTGAACTCAGTTCAGCACCCATACATTTTGGTGTCTTTGGCTCTTTTACAACCATAGCCACCACTATCCTATTAGGCAGGATTGGTGTTAAACCATTAAGCATCACATGATCACATTTCCTATACTAGCACATTAATTGTTGATAAACAGAGCAAAACTCTCCATACAGTATTGCCACCTGTGCTCTGTTTATCAACTAATTAATGGTGCTAGTATAGGAAATGTGATCATGTGATGCTTAATGGTTTAACACCAATCCTGCCTAATAGGATAGTGGTGGCTATGGTTGTAAAAGAGCCAATAGACACCAAAATGTTATGGGTGCTGAACTGAGTTCAGACCCATATGACTATTTAAGCTATTGAGCTTAGATTGAAAATATTTTTTGTGTTTTCAATTTCATTCTCATAGTTTAGTAGTTAAGCTGAGATAAAAGGTGGTTGCTAGAGGGTTGCATTAGATCCTAAGATCTAGATGCAGTGCTCTCAGATCCAAAGCTCCTCACTGATGAAGGCCACAAGCCAGAAACTAGTCTGGGGATATTGGATGAGTAGGCATTAGATAGGGATTTTATGCACAAGCCTTCTGGCATCCATTGATTACTCTGTTTAGCACAGGTGGCAATACTGTATGGAGAGTTTTGCTCTGTTTATCAACAATTAATGTGCTAGTATAGGAAATGTGATCATGTGATGCTTAATGGTTTAACACCAATCCTGCCTAATAGGATAGTGGTGGCTATGGTTGTAAAAGAGCCAAAGACACCAAAATGTATGGGTGCTGAACTGAGTTCAGACCCATATGACTATTTAAGCTATTGAGCTTAGATTGAAAATATTTTTTGTGTTTTCAATTTCATTCTCATAGTTTAGTAGTTAAGCTGAGATAAAAGGTGGTTGCTAGAGGGTTGCATTAGATCCTAAGATCTAGATGCAGTGCTCTCAGATCCAAAGCTCCTCACTGATGAAGGCCACAAGCCAGAAACTAGTCTGGGGATATTGGATGAGTAGGCATTAGATAGGGATTTTATGCACAAGCCTTCTGGCATCCATTGATTACTCTGTTTAGCACAGGTGGCAATACTGTATGGAGAGTTTTGCTCTGTTTATCAACAATTAATGTGCTAGTATAGGAAATGTGATCATGTGATGCTTAATGGTTTATCATCCGTATTTTGCTATTTACGCTAACAGATTGAATGATTAAAACTTTAACAACTTTGTATTTGATAAATATCAAAAATTATTCCATTTTAAAACAAGATGCCTTTGATTAAAACTATTTTGAAAAGTCCTGAAAATCTTTCACATTAGTACTGCTCTCTAATCTAAAGTGAAACTACAAAAACATTTTACATGATTCATTAAATGAAGGATTCTAACAATTTATAAAATGTCAAGCAAATGCAAAAAAAATGTTAAGTATTAACGTTTAAAAGATGGTTAAATCAATTATAAAGTTTTAAAACTTCTTCAAGCTGCAATAATCAGGTTTGTATTAACAATTTTAAATTACTATGAAGCTTTTAAAACTACAATTTAGAGAACGTAAAAAAAAGATATTTTAATTTATCAAACTTTTAGATGATTTTAAAATATAGAACATTTTTCATAGAACATATCCAATTTTTTTAAAAAATTCTAATGAAAAAAAAAAATAATTAAAAAAATAAATGACATTTTTTTTATTTAATAAGAAAACAATGAATTGAAAATTTAAAAATTGATGCAAAAAAAAAATACCATTATTGATTTTCCTTTTTTAAAAATTGGGTTACAAATTCAAAAATAATCTTGAGGCATTACAAAGAATTGTGTCCAGTTTTTAGAAAAATGTTTCTTTTTTTTTACATTCAAGTGCTGAAAACATTTTTGTGAATTGACAAGGATAATTTATTAAACAATAAAACAATAAAGGTCTTTCTAGATATTTTTTATTTTAGTTGCAATAAAACAAATTGTTACATATAAAAATTAGAATTACTAAAAGCTAAAAACATCTAGAATAACTTAATTTATATTAAGAAACTTGTAATAGAATTATCAAACCTAATCTGTATTATATATACATAGAGATGTAAATCACATTTCTACAACGCTTACACTTGAAAACACAGTATCATAACATCAATATGTTGTTAAGTCAACACTATAATAGATAATAAATGTAAACTACTTATTGTCTACTTTAATGTTTTTTAATAACAGATTCATGAAACTCTATTGATTTATTAAAAAATAAATGAGTTTGTGAGGATAATTAGGTACAACTTACCGAAAAGTGTGGAACAGATATTTATTGCAGCTGATCGGTATTCAATAGAAGTGTCAGAGATATTAGATGCATTGGAAGTGACAGAGATGGCCTTAGATAATCAGTTTAAAGTAATTAAAGAAAGGTAGTTATCCATTGTCAAACATTAACATTCATTCAAATTTAAGATCCCCTGTAGGACATATAAGATGTAATTTTAGGCCTAGAATTGAAATGTCTCCTTATTCTAAGAAATTTATTCAAAATGATAGGTCTAGGAAGAGAGTAATAATTCAAGATACTCAGCCTTTGATTAGTGGTGTGACCACAATTATGAAAAGACATGCAAGTAAGATAAGTGAGGAAAAATTAAACTAAAGAGGTCTTTCTATACCTGTTCCTCTTTGCAAGAACATGATGCTAACAAAATGGGAAACAATGTGATGTTGTGCCAGTCAAAATTGTGTATTCATTCAACAAGACCAATAATCCAAGCAAAAGTACCTTGAATCCAACTATGCACAAGATACATATGTCAGGGCAAGGGTGAATCCTAACCTATTTGCCTGAACTATTACCTCTCTGACTAATGGATAATGTTTGTGATGACACTAGCAGTGCTTGGTTTCATTCCGTCCCAGCTAGAGGTCATGGTTCACATAGAGACTCAGAATAATAAAGGGTTTATATGAGAAATTAATGATTTAGTGAATTCTGATTATTGCAGAACTGTACAGATGTGATTTGATATAGATTACTAATGGTTTGAACCGTAATAATTATAACTCTTTCTGGCAACATTACAAAGAAGTGAATTTAAATCAAAGAAATCTTATAAATAAATAGAGTAATTAACATTAGAGATTCAGAGTGATGACAAACTAAGCTAATTTAAAATAATAATATTATAGAAATTTATTAAGGAATTGGTTATTGTTATACAAAATAATTCGAGATATGTTTATACAACTAGGTTATTATATTTCTTGAATTCGTTTTGATGTGGCTTTGATAATAAAGTAACAGTTTGTTAATTGGTCTGCCAAGAACCAATCAGCAATAAAATATTATTAGCCCTCTTTAAAAGATTACAAATAAATCTATTTTATATATAGATAAATAGATAACAAGATATGAAAGATGTGCATTTATAACACTATTACATTTAAATCAGTTGTCTCTACTGAGTGTGGAAAGCAAGATAGTTTATTTTAAATAAATTAGATAATCATATTTAACTAATTAATGGGATTGGTTTGTGAAGGACATGCCATCATGGCAGAGAGCATTTCAGGTTTGTAAATATATATATATATATATATTGTAATGATATATAAATATGTCGTTACATTAATTTAAAATAAAAACTTAAAAGTTCGCAAATAAAAGTAAAAAACTAAACGCTAAAATTAAAATGTTTGTTAAACGTATATACATTCGCACAGATGCCAAACTTTAAAAATATTTTTTTTTTAAAAAAAAAAACAAATAAATAAGTATTTGAAAGTATAAGATTTAAAAATAAAAACAGGTATTAATTAATTCTTGTAATCTGTAAATGGAAATGATTGTTTATAAATTGTTTGAAAAGCAAGCTAGCCATGGGCTCTTGTATAATTAAAATGATCTGATGAAAGATAGATAAGAAGAAAAGAGAAATTAGCTTGACCAATGGAAGCACTAAGCCTTGGCTCGGACCCTAATGAAAGTGATGGATTAGTGATGTTTTGTTGATTGAATCCGTGTGGATTAATATAAAAAGGGAAATACAGTTTTTTCGAGAGTTCCAGTGTTGTGTGTTTGAGAGGTGGTAGGACGCACATACCACACTCTCTATTTAAAAAGGAAAAATGAAAAGTCTGTGATACCTTGAACCAGCTATTGCCATCTCCAGAACATTATCTTCCAATGGAGGTGTCATGGGAATTAAAAGCAGAAACCTGGACTCTTCTACTGTGAGCTATGAACTTTACAAATTAACAACCAAAAAAAGTAATTAAAAACATTCGTCATTGATTTTTTTTTAAAGATTCAGCTAATTTAAATTTTAAAATGAACTCTTATTTGATTTTCAAATTAATAATTGATTGTTTAAATTTATATAGTTAAGTTTTGCTAAAATCATTTCCATTTTATTATTTTTATCTGTAGTAATATTTATTGTAGAAATTATTAAATGCATTACATTTAAGTTGGGTATAGACATTGCATAGATTCGTTAGCGGTTGATTATGTTGTGGTTTTCACATTTGATTAGAATATATGGGTCAATGATATCACTGCAAGCATCTTACGATGAATGCTAATGGGATTTGTATATTCCCTATGCAAGTGACGTTTATCGATGACTTTGTATTTTGATCGGTTGTGTTTAATTTGGAATGTTTTTGACCATGGAATCTGTGCAGCTGATCTGTACTCAACATTTTAAAACAAATTTTATAAAATGCATTTGTGCGAACGTATCTAAATGTTAAATTTAAGTCGGGCGTGAATGGCTATATAGTTTTGTAAAGTTATATTAAGGGAGGGTAATCTTAGGTTATTCATTTCGTAGTTGAATTGGTTCAATGGATTGGATATATTTGTGTAATTGTAGATGGTAGTATGAGGTCCGCTATGGGCAGGATTATAGATATATGCCACACACCCTCTGTTTGCCTATGGATGGGTTTGTAAGTCGGCAGAAGACCGCAGTCCATTCCTATGGAGTTTTTTGTTTATTGTTCTACTTGCCAACAGATGTAACATTCCTGTTGGTGGAGAGTCAATGTCTTCTCTATTTCTACTTATTGTTCAGATGTACATTCCTGACAGTATAGTATTTGTGTTGTCATATCATGCTACATTGAATACATGAATGTATCAGATGGATTGGTGCCAGTTGATTGCGAAATTTGTTGCCTAAGGTTAAATCAGGGAAGAATATTTTCTTTTCAAATGCAGATCTATGTAGTCTATTCATACTTGACTATCTAAATAAAATATTAAACTCATTGAAACTTAGTTAAATGTAAAATTAAAAGTTAATATAAAAATCTAAAATGTTAAACTTATTCCTCAAAATTTAAATGTTATTTTATATGTGTGTAAATAAATATTTTTATGTGTTAATTTCTGGCAGTGGCTTTTATTTATTGATATTTAAGATATAAATTAAGATATAGATTTTTATCTCTGCATCTCCGCTGAGCTAGTGACTTGGGCTAACAATCGGAATATTTAGATAAAGTGGAATCTTAACAGCGCGTATCTGCCTACTTTATAAATTTTTCTAGGTTCAAATGCCTAGATGGCGCCCTGGTAGTTGCAGATATTGTTTTTGCGGTTAGATTCGATCTCCACTTTCATTCCGATTGTTATAATTGGCATCCCAAGTGTGGCCTTACCTCAGAGATTGACCCTGAGAAGGGGAATTGATGATGATGAAATTTTCTATCTTTAATAAATCACGAGTGCCCTGAGAATTTTAAAAGTGAATCATGCAAATAACATTTGTTGTTTTTTCTGAAATAAGTACATTTTTTGTACTAACGTAAAGTTATAGCCAGATGTTTAATAAACCACTAGTAATTTTGAAAATAAATCATGCCCGTAATATTTTTTCTGAAATTAGTATAAATATATTTGTTGTATTGATGTGGAGTTACAGTTTGAAATTTCGTCTTAAAGGTACTGCCAGTAAGAAAAATTGCGCATATGTAAAGAGAAATACGAGGATAAAAAGTAATAAATAAAACGTAATTAATAAATATAAATCATAATTTTTTTAAAAAAAAAGTCTTGTTTAAAATCTAATCGTTTAACTTGCCTAAATAATACTTAAAAGTTGAAGAAAAAAAACTTGGAAGGGAGGGGGCAGAAATTTAGCTGGTAGTAAGGAATCATCAGTCAATTTTTTTTAATCATTATATTTGTGTTTAATTACTGTTTTGTCTTGTAAAAAAAAAAGTTTTGTCTTTTTGAAATTTTCATATATAACAAATTTGTGTAACGTAATTACTAACACTAAGTAAATTCTTTTTTTTTTTTTAATGTTTTTGTTTTTTGAGGAAGTTTACTGATATGTAATGATATATAAATATGTCGTTACATTAATTTAAAATAAAAACTTAAAAGTTCGCAAATAAAAGTAAAAAACTAAACGCTAAAATTAAAATGTTTGTTAAACGTATATACATTCGCACAGATGCCAAACTTTAAAAATATTTTTTTTTTAAAAAAAACAAATAAATAAGTATTTGAAAGTATAAGATTTAAAAATAAAAACAGGTATTAATTAATTCTTGTAATCTGTAAATGGAAATGATTGTTTATAAATTGTTTGAAAAGCAAGCTAGCCGTGGGCTCTTGTATAATTAAAATGATCTGATGAAAGATAGATAAGAAGAAAAGAGAAATTAGCTTGACCAATGGAAGCACTAAGCCTTGGCTCGGACCCTAACGAAAGTGATGGATTAGTGATGTTTTGTTGATTGAATCCGTGTGGATTAATATAAAAAGGGAAATACAGTTTTTTCGAGAGTTCCAGCGTTGTGTGTTTGAGAGGTGGTAGGACGCACATACCACACTCTCTATTTAAAAAGGAAAAATGAAAAGACTGTGATACCTTGAACCAGCTATTGCCATCTCCAGAACATTATCTTCCAATGGAGGCGTCGCGGGAATTAAAAGCAGAAACCTGGACTCTTCTACCGTGAGCTATGAACTTTACAAATTAACAACCAAAAAAAGTAATTAAGAACTTTCGTCATTGATTTTTTTTTAAAGATTCAGCTAATTTAAATTTTAAAATGAACTCTTATTTGATTTTCAAATTAATAATTGATTGTTTAAATTTATATAGTTAAGTTTTGCTAAAATCATTTCCATTTTATTATTTTTATTTGTAGTAATATTTATTGTAGAAATTATTAAATGCATTACATTTAAGTTGGGTATAGACGTTGCATAGATTCGTTAACCATTCATTATGTTGTGGTTTTCACATTAGATTAGAATATATGGGTCAACGATATCACTGCAAGCATCTTATGATGAATGCTAATGGGATTTGTATATTCCCTATGCAAGTGACGTTTATCGATGACTTTGTATTTTGATGGGTTGTGTTTAATTTGGAATGTTTTTGACCGTGGAATCTGTGCAGCTGATCTGTACTCAACATTTTAAAACAAATTTTACAAAATGCATTTGTGCGAACGTATCTAAATGTTAAATTTAAGTCGGGCATGAATGGCTATATAGTTTTGTAAAGTTATATTAAGGGAGGGTAATCTTAGGTTATTCATTTCGTAGTTGAATTGGTTCAATGGATTGGATATATTTGTGTAATTGTAGATGGTAGTATGAGGTCCGCTATGGGCAGAATTATAGATATACGCCACACACCCTCTGTTTGCCTATGGATGGGTTTGTAAGTCGGCAGAAGACCGCAGTCCATTCCTATGGAGTTTTTTGTTTATTGTTCTACTTTCCAACAGATGTAACATTCCTGTTGGTGGAGAGTCAATGTCTTCTCTATTTCTACTTATTGTTCAGATGTACATTCCTGACAGTATAGTATTTGTGTTGTCATATTATGCTACATTGAATACATGAATGTATCAGATGGATTGGCGCCAGTTGATTGCGAAATTTGTTGCCTAAGGTTAAATCAGGAAGAATAATTTCTTTTCAAATGCAGATCTATGTAGTCTATTCATACTTGACTATCTAAATAAAATATTAAACTCATTGAAACTTAGTTAAATGTAAAATTAAAAGTTAATATAAAAATCTAAAATGTTAAACTTATTCCTCAAAATTTAAATGTTATTTTATATGTGCGTAAATAAATATTTTTATGTGTTAATTTCTGGCAGTGGCTTTTATTTATTGATATTTAAGATATAAATTAAGATATAGATTTTTATCTCTGCGTCTCCGCTGAGCTAGTGACATGGGCTAATGATTGGAATATTTAGATAAAGTGGAATCTTAACAGCACGTATCTGCCTACTTTATAAATTTTTCTAGGCTCAAATGCCTAGATGGCGCCCTGGTAGTTGCAGATATTGTTTTTGTGGTTAGATTCGATCTCCACTTTCATTTCGATCATTATAATATATATATAATGATAAAGGCAGTATGATATTATAGATTACAACAAAAGAATAAATGAGGTCTGTTATGAACCTCTGGGTATCTTTTCTAAAGGAAATTCCTAGTAAATACAACTAGATGAGAAATGTTGGCCCTTCAGCCAAAACATGTCTCTAAATAATCATAATAATAGGTTTGATGTGCTGGACTTCCCATACATATCTTAATGGCAATGCCTGGAAAATAATCCCTAGTAGGAAAATACATCTACTATTAAGAGAAAGCCAAAGATTGGACTGGTCATATTTACACTTTCAAAGGTCCTGAGAGGTATGTAGCAAAGCAAGAATAACAATAATAAAGAAATGGTTGTAACTATAAATACATAATGCCTCAGACATATATAGATAGATAGTGTATCTCTAATGAAAATAATAACTTAAATCCTGATTAAAGTAATCAGCTCCCTGACATAATAGAAAGTCCCCAGAAACCTTAGGCCATTAATGAATGAATCAAAACATAATATAGAAGGGAAGGCAAGGATTAAAATTTAAAATATAAATTGTTTTCCACACATTCCAAATATTACATTTATTAGTAAGTTATTAAATAGTTCATCATTGAAGATTACAAAATAAATCAGTCTTTTAATTAACATAAACAAACTGGGTATTAAATATCAAACTCACTTCTGGTGAAGTTTGACAATATGCAGCCTAATAAATTATATATCACAATTTTACTATTTTTCTGACAAATAAAATATATATGTATGAAACATATACTGATAAAATGCTATGATAAATGTGCTTTCAATAATTTTCTTTCAAGACATTTGTTTTACAAAAATCGTGATAGATTTTACTTAACTGATTTAATAAAATTCATTATCCTTTCAGAAATAATTACAAGGGCACTTTTAAGTTAGAGATAATAATAACACATCTAATTTTTAAAATAATTTCTATCATTTAAAACAAATTTATAATATAAAAGGTACAAAACTAAATGAGCTTTATTAATTTAAGGGAAATAAGTCTGTAATGATTTTAAATGGAGAAAAGGGTTTAAAGTTAGTTGCTCATTGAGTTTTATACTTGGCAATTTCAGTAAGTCAATATTATAAATAAACCAGCAAAAAATAAGATAAATTTGCCACATCAAAATAATGTGAGATTTTTATAAGAACTGATATTTTTAAATTTAAGAAAATTTTAAAAGACGCATTTTAAAATTAAGTTGTATAAACATTACATATATATATATATAATATAAATTAATATTGATTTAGAAAACAAGTAAAATAGAATCAGTGGCTTGTGGCAAATTGGACGTTACCTCAGAATCAATCGTTAGACATTCCATGGCTTGAAACAGGCAGTTATACAGTCAGATCATTTAGCAGGCTTCCTTGATCCAATACCATCTCTGGTTAGGTGTTGAGAGCACTGGAAAGGCATTGATGAGCTGATGGAAACAGAGCTCCGGAAAGCAACAACTGATCTTTTCACCCCATCATTTCTTTAGTCATGATGTACTGTAAATCTAAACTACTCTCTTCAGTGAATTGTTCTTCAAAAATAATAATCCCTTCTTATCAAAAATTTCCACTATTTATGTGATCTGGCTTTATCTATAGGATTTAATCTACAGTGACAACTGCCAATTGCAATTACTCTAAGTGGTTCTCTGAGGTTGGTGTCTGCTTGGGAAAGAAATCTATAATCCTGCATTCAACATACTCCAAGGATTTATTTGCTAATTAAAAGAAAACAGCAACAAGCATGATTAAGTTTATCAGTCATTGTATTAACAAAGCCTATTTAATTAAGGTTTAGATTAACAAAAATGTAAATTTTATTCAGAAAAATTTTAGGAATTTGGTACAATGACTTCAAATTTAATATTTGATATAAAACTTAAGTAGAAATTTACAGAATATTTCTTACAAATATTAGATTGTTTACATAATTGATCCTCTAATGTACATTTATCAAAAGATAAATATAAAATGTTACCAACTGATTAATTGAAGAAAAATGAACTTTAATAAAAGAATTTAAAATATTTGTAACATTTTATAGATATCTAGGATTCAATTCATTTTAATAAAATAAACACAATATACATTTTTACAAATATAAAATAAATAAATTATTATAAAAAGGTTAGTTTTAATTATAAAATGAAATTAATGAAATATAAAAGATTAGAATATTAATTATACATATACTACCACCTACTATGAGATGGGTGCCAGTTAATATAAAAGGTTGGGTTCAAACCCATACTAGTGCTGATGACATTAACACTAGGTTAAGCAGAAATATGTACTATATTTCCAGCTTCAATGTGGATGCTAAACACTTTGGATTTAGACATTGATTACTTAGAACTATTTACTATATGTTATAATTTATATCAATGCCCACTTGTTACTTTATTCATAATTCATGTAAAAGTAAAAACATTAATTGATTCTGGAAGCCAAGCTTCCATATTGTCTGAGTCTACATATCAAAAACTGGTGAGTATGGAAGATGAAATGCTTTCTTTACCAGTCAAACAAATTCAGATTATTTTAGCAAATTGAAAGAGGACCAAATTGTCCAAGAAAAAGGTCTGGATTACCTTCACAATAAATAATACTGAGTTTGGACATGTTTTTCTTATTATGCCAGGATTAATACATGAAGCCATAATAGGTACTAACTGTATGATTTTGATGATTGTCAAATTGATTTTTGTAATAAAATGTTTACTTTTAAGAAGGAAAGGCTTAATTTTTGGTATGGTGTACATTAGCTTTCCAGTCAATTATTATGCATCAACAATACATTAATTGATGCCAGCATAAAGGCTAAAATTGAACATGTTTATGCAATCAATTCTAAATTAGGTGAAAATTTATACCAATTAATGTATAGCTTTAAAAGGATTTTATTTAAATCTCTGGTATAATAGAAGGATATACCCATAGAATTAAATTGAAGTGCAATGATCCTTTCCAACAAAAGATGTACCCAATCTCATATCAGTATAAGGATGAGGTACAGTGTCAAATTGACAAGATGCTAGAGTGGGATATAATTAAAAAGTGCTGCTTCTCCTTATGTAAATGCATTGGCTATAGTAAAGAAGAAGGATGGTAATATTAGGGTATGCTTGGATGCTCAAATGCTTAATACAGTAACTATACCAAAGTGTGACATTCCTCCACCCATACATGAGCTCCTAATTACATTTTATAGAGGTCAATTGTCTTTACATTTGATTTGACAGCTAGTTACTGGCAAATATCACTGCATAAGAATGATCAGCAGTATACAGCATTTAGATTTTAGAACCAGTCATATGTTTTCAGACATATGCCCTTTTGTCTCATCAATAGTGGTGCTGGCTTAATCAGATGTTTGGACATAATTTTTTCAAAGCAATTAGAGGAAAAAATCATCATGTATGTGGATGATATAGCCATTGCTTCTGATAATTTAGATGAGCATCTCAAACATTTACAATTTTTTTTCACAGAGTGTTTTTTAAAAAATGTTAAGATTAACTTGGAGAAGTGTTCAATAGCAGCCAAATAAATTACTTTTCTGAGACATTTGATTAATAAACATGGAATCCAGCTCCATCCTGAAAAGATTGGAGCTAGTCAATGCTTCCCCACCCCAAAAACAGTAAAACAAAATCTTTTTTTGGTTTATGTAATTATTATAACTGTTTTTATAAGAACTTTGCTAAGGACACTATATATTGTCCAAGTTGTTAAAGAAAGCTGAAAGGTGGAGATGAACTGATAGTCATTCTGCTGAATTTGATAAAATTAAAAACAAATTTTTAAACACATTATTTTAATATATTCTGACCTTAACAAAACTTTTTATGTGCAGACAGATAGCAGTTACTATGGTCTGGGTATAGTGTTGTATCAGCTCAATGAGTATCAGGTACCTCATGTATTGTACTTTTTGAGCAGACACTTGAGAGGTGCTGAATTGAACTACACTATTGCTGAAAAGGAGACCCTAACTATTGTCTGATCTTTTCAGAAATTACATCAATTTTTATTAGGTTCAAATGTGATTGTGTTGAATGACCCTAGAAGCTTAGAATTTTTAAGTAAGAGCTACCTCAGCAATGAGAGACTTATCAGGTGGAGCTTGTATCTCTAAGAATTCAATTATAGGGTTCTCTATATTGAAGGGAGACAGAATATTGCTGCTGGTATTCTTAGTGGCCACCCTATCTGTCTAATGTCACAAAACCCTGATAGTCAAAACATAATTATTAGTAACATAGGTTTGGTCAGGGATGAATCTGTAGTTGATGATTACAATAATCTCACTATGATTCAGAATCAGGATCAAAGACTAAATATAATCATGACTATCCTAAATAATCATGATAATTTAAATAGTAAAGATAAATACATTAAAAATATTTTTAAAATATATAAGATATATCAGAATCTGCTTATGTGTAAAGTTAAATCAGGGTGAATCATGGAGGATAGTTGTACCTAACTCTATAAGTGATAAATTAATTATGTATGTGCAAAATAGTTGTGGGTATTATTATGGTCCAAAAATCATGTGTTTTAAAATCTATTTTTTATTGCCATAAAATGTATAAGCATATAATTAAAAATATTAAAACTTGTTCAATCTGTTTAAAATCTAAACATTGTAGTAAATCATATGTAGGTATAATGCAATCTATCATTCCCAATCGATCTAATGAATTATTAGTGATCAATTTTTATGCCACCCCCCATCATTCAATCAGCAAAAGTTCATTTTTGCTACTTACGATGTATTCACTAAATTAGTATCAGCTTATCTTGTGCTTCAAACTAGTGCATATCATGTAATTAAATGTATGATAGAATATCAATTTCTTTTAGTAGAAAACCCAGAAATTATACTCACTGATCATGCCACAGCTTACAGATGGAATAATTAGATCCAATTGCAAAACCTCAAGCATATTATGAGCTCCATAAGAAACCTGCAGTCTAATCCCTGCAAACATGTTATGCAGAAGTTCGGTTGATTATTTAGGGTGTTTGTAGCCGATGATCATAAAAAATGGGTTCATAAACTTCCTGAGGTTGTCAAATACATTAACCAATACATTCAATGAATGAACTGGTTTTACCTCTATCTATTTGCATTATGGTAAGCATGAGCCATTATTAATTAAGACACCCTTGCCTGTTATTCATGAAGAAATCAATGTTGATGAAGATATAATTCAAACTAAAGTGAAGCTTAATATTCTGGGTGCTAAGAGAGTAAAAAATTCCATAATCAACCACATCTCTTTAAAATTAATGACTTTGTTCTACCCTCAAAGGAATCAATTAAAAAAATTCCTTAGCTTGTATGAGGATTCATACAAAATTTCTTGCAAAGTAGGAGAGAATGCATTCATGTTAGCTACACCAGATGGTGAAAAAGAAACTGATAATGCTAGAAGTTTAATATCATATCCCTCTTAAGTGTAGAAGAGTTTAAGATATATTTTTGGATGAGATTCTTAATGTTATTTTGAAGTATTTTATGAATTATTATTTTTTTGGCTATGTAAGATAAGAATAGTTTGTTGTTCCATGTGATACTTTAAATATTGTGCTTAAAATGTTTAATCATTGGATGAATTTGTGTTATTTAGTAAAGCTAATAATAATTATGATTTATATAAGTTTATTTAAAAGACTGATGATTAATTTAAAATTTTTATTCATAGGGAGAGGATATCTGTACCCTTTTCTTTAAGGCAGAATGTACTTAAAAGCTAATTTAAATTAAGAAAAATATAAGTTCTATCATTCTCATAATAATGTTTATAGGGACTTACACTTTATTGATATGAATCTGTAATTAGTTTAAAAATATTTAAAGCTATTCTAAATACTTAAATTGTAAAAGAAAAGTTAAGATAATAATAAGAGAGCATAATAAGCTAATATTGTATGGTTGGGATGACTGGTCTCAGTTATATTTAAAGGATGTATTTAATATCTTGTTAAATAAGCACTAAAACAACAATAATTTTTAATATAATGTTTAAAATTTAAATAAGTTAATAAATGTATCTTTTAAATTGTGTTTAAATTATTTATTAAAGTTTAAATCTTATAGTGTATTATATGTTCTAATTTTGGTAATGTTATAAAGTGTCAAAATTTATTATTCCAAATTTTTATTATTGTATTTAATATTTTTCTTTAATATATTTTTTGTAATTAAATATTCATTCAGTTGTTTGTAGACAGTCAATTCAAAAAAATGCTACATTTGTCTGGAAAAGTAGATCACATGATTGATATGTGTGTAATGCATACAGGAATTTATTGAATGTTTTTAATTACTTTATAAAATTGTTACTAAAATTGAGGCATTTGTACATGATAAAAATAGTTACAAAATATTATTTAATTAGTTTTAAAGATATTTTAAATTAGTAAAGATAAACTAAAAATGGATACATTTTTATTAAATATTTGTTAAGTTACTGAAGAAGTATTAAAATATGTCATTTAAAAATGTTTGGTTGGTCTAAAATAATTATAAAATTAATTGAGAATTAAATACTTCTTATAATATTAAATACAAATGATGATTCATAATTTTATTCTTAATTTTAAAAGTACATAATTGATAAATATGTAAATGAAGTTACAATTAGAAGATAAATCAACCAGTCAGAATCGTTTTTGAAGCAGGTATAAAACTGTGTGTAATTAAAAAATTATTGTGAGTCTGATTAAAAAGTCTGCTAATTAATATTCTAGTTAATCTTATGGTTAGTCTTATTATTTTAAAATTATTATTTTTGAAGTAATAGTCAAGTATCTTTTTAAAATTTTAATATAATATTCTTTTATAAAAGTAAAGAAAGATTAAATTGATATTTAGTACAACTAAATATGTATGAATAAATTAATAAAATTTCCTGCCAGTTACTATTTAGAAGCTTAATTGGAATTTACTAATAAATCATGGAACCTAAACTCAATGTTATTATAAGCAGATTCGAGAGAAAAGAATGAAGTATGATTAAAGCACAATTTTTCCCAGTGCTATATAAAAATTCATCTGTTGATTTTTGCAGAATATTTCAAAATTGCAGACAGATATTATTTAGAAATATGTCATATAATGAAAATGTCTGTAATTATAAATTTCAAGACTTTTGAAAAATACAATTCAAGAAAAAACTATTGAAAAAGATTAAAGTATAAGTTACCTGTTAATTTTATGAGACATTTGAGATGAGGATATAAAATATATCTACTCTCTCTAATAAATCTTTTTAATATTTTATTGAAATTATTTTTTAAAAAGAGTCATATTTTAAAAGGAAGAAAAAATATATATTATAATGGATATATTTTTTTTAAATGAAAGTTATATTGAATAAACAAATATTGGAATATATTTTTTAAAAACCTGCCATTTAATTACTGCAATTATTTTCTTTAAAAAAAAAGAAAAGTAGATAATGAAACAAACGATATTGTTATATTAAAAACAAGTAACTTTTGTACTAAATCATGGATTCATCTATTTATTTTATATGTGCTTATTGAAATATGTATGTTGGAAATGGAGAGACATCTGTGTTTTTGAAAGAGATGCATCTGTTCCCCAATAAAATAAAACATACATATGTACATGGAAAGAAATAACTTACCTTTTTAAAAATGGATTTTTTAAAATAACTATTGGATAAATAATGATCATTCTTAAAAGATTTGCAGAAAAAAGACTGTTTTTTATATCTTTATTAATTAGATTGACATTATTTTTCAAGATTTCTGCAGATATCAAAAAGCTGACTTAACATTATTATTATTATTATTATTATTATTATTATTATTATTATTATTATTATTATTATTATTATTATTATTATTATTATTATTATTATTATTATTATTATTATTATTATTATTATTATTATTATTATTATTATTATTATTATTATTATTATTATTATTATTATTATTATTATTATTATTATTATTATTATTATTATTATTATTATTATTATTATTATTATTATTATTATTATTATTATTATTATTATTATTATTATTATTATTATTATTATTATTATTATTATTATTATTATTATTATTATTATTATTATTATTATTATTATTATTATTATTATTATTATTATTATTATTATTATTATTATTAGCTTTCAAAAAGGCATTTTATTGATTCTATAAAAGGTTACATTAAAAGTGTTTTACATAATTTTGGTATATACATTGATTTATTCTGTTACATAAAAAATAAATATTTGAATGATATAGTTCAATTTATGGCTTCTTGAGTTGTTTGAACTTTTGTGACTTGAATGAATCCTTAAAAAAATCATAATAGTTGATGTATAAGTTGCTTTTTTGATCTTTTTGCTGTTTATAGCTTGTATGCATATAATTAAAAATCTGAGAAGCTATTGAAAAAGTTTTTCTCTAGTATTTTTTGTCAGATACTTAGTGTTGTGTTATAGCATTGATTGTTCTTTTAGTAGTGACCATGTTGCAGCATATAAGTGGGGGTTTGTTATGATTTTATCTCGATTCCTTATTTGTGTTAATTTGTTGTGAAAGGTAGCTGGATGCTGCCTGGTGTTATTTCCTATTATAAAACTGCACCTTGTACACCAAAAAGCATATAGAATAAAAGTAGCTGCTCTAATGTTTGGTATTGATTTTGTTTTGTATGCAGCAATTATATTTTCAATTGATGCATTAGATTTTCTGTAGGTGTCATAAATTATTTTTCTTATGTGTTCGAGTGTTGTACATTGGTATAGCATGTGTTGTAAGGTTTCTTCTGATCGATGGCACAGTCTGCAAAAAGGATCTATTTTGAAGTACATTCTCTTGTGATGCAGAAAATAGGTTGTGGGCATGGCAACAAGATTTAATTTCAAAATAAAGTCAAAAAATTTTGGTTCCAGAGCCCATTTTTTAAATTCTTTTAGTAATCTTTTATTGTTTATCCCTAACATTGGTGCTACATCATTAATGTTATTTATTTCATTTGTGAGATCATAGATATTCCAATATGAATATTTGTGTGTATATTGTTCAGGTATGTTTGCCGTAGTTTTAAATTCATAAATAATTGTTGATATGTATGATTGAGTTGGAGGTGGACAATCAGTTGGGATGATTTGCACAAGGTGTTTTAGTTTTGTGAATTGCTGTAAAGTGGTAATTATGAGATTCCTTTGTTTTTGGATGTGAAATATGTTAATATTGTGTAAACCTAGTCCATTTTTAATGAGTGGTTGATTGAGCCTTCTTGTTGAAATTGCTACTGTTTTTTTGGACCATAGTAGTTGATTGCAGATGGTTTTTTATTTTTGATTTAAAAACTTTTGAGAAAGATATAATCGGTAAATAATAAACTATTTTTGTTATGATGAGCTGGTTTATCAGCTGTACTTTGGAATATATGGATAAATATGTTTTTGATAATGAGTTTACTATTTGTTTGGCCTCCTCCTTTAGTTTATTTTGTATGTGGCATCTCATTTCTGTAAGTCCCATATGGAAAGGAAAACCAAGAAAAAAAGTTGGTTTTGATTGGTATGTGTTTGTGCACAGCTTTCCTGTAAATAGTGACCATGCTGATGTTTTTGTGGGATTGAATTTCAATTTATATTGCTTAGTATAGTCTTCAAGAATATTTTGTAGCTGGACGAGTTGTTTTTTTGATGATAGGAAAACAGTAACATCATCCATATATGCTAAGCATGGTATATGTTCTGTAGTGCCTGGTATCTGTATTCCAGTAAAAGATTGTTCTATTTTTTGAATGAGAGGGTTAATGTATAGTATGAATAGTAATGAGCTGAGAGGTGATCCTTGAGATATTGATTGTGTAGGAGTAAATGATGGGGAGTTTCTTCCATTGATGGTTATATGGATTTCACGATTTAGAAGTAAGTTTGCTATTAGATATAGATGAGTTTTGGGTATATCAGTGTTATTGAGCATTTCTAGAAGTATAGGTATATCTATTGAATCAAATGCTGCCTCAATATCTAATTGTACAGCTATGGGGCCATATTTTTTTTATTTTCTTATTGATGCTAGGATTGTTTTAAAGAATAGAGCTGCTTGTATTGTTGATGTTTTTTTTTTGCAAATTGGTATTTTGAAATAAGCATTGTTATGTGTGGCTCAATTTCTTGCTTTATGATTTTTTCTATGATTTTAATCGGTAATGGCCCCATGGATATAGGTCGTATATTAGTTAGTGAGGGAGTAATGTGTTTTGTTTTGTTGAAAGGAACAATTGCAATTGGGTACACTCCTTCCATGTACTGTATTTTTTGTGTTAAATAGTTTGCTAAATTGCATAAATATTTTGCAGTGAATTGACTCATGTGTTTTAAGACAAAAGCTGGAATTCCAGGGCTACCTGGGTGGCATGCATTTGGGATACTGTCTATTTTTTCTATAAAGACATTTGTGGTAAAAGGTGTTTTTGTTTCTGTTGGGCCAAATAAATCTGGTTTAAATGTTTGAAATTGTCTTGTTTGAAGTTTTTGCTTGAAATATTGGTATATGGGCAAAATCATATTGTGACCTGCAAATGTTCCTTGATTTGTGTGTATTGCCATTGGCACCTTGATAGTTTGTGGCCTTCCAAGTGCCCATCTAATGTATTCCCTTGTCCAAGTGTGTGGTTTTGTAAGACATAGTTTGCTTTTTTTAATTTTGAGGTAGCTTTTAAGGGTGTCACATGCATTATTGTATACATGTTTTAGTTTGAATATGTATTTTTGTGTTTGCTTTGAAGGGTTAATCATGGTTAATTGTTTGTGAATTTCATCTGCTAGTGCCAGTACTTTTGATGGTGGTGGTTGCTTCATTACTATATGATTGATATATAATATTTATCTACATGCCAATACAACACAACAGAATCAATACCATACTAGCAAACATCAATTCCATGCTAGCAAACACAGCAAATCCAACAATACTAATAGGTGATTTTAACTCAACATACAAAGAATTCACAGAACGATGGATTCATAAAATATCCATACCACTCATGAATGCACAAGGATTCCTACCAGAAAATGCAATTTCCTTTCACAATGGCCGATTCTCTTCACTAATTGATTTATGTTTCTACTCACCAATGCTTCACCATCTAGTAACAATAAAACTTATGCCATCAGCTTTCTCAGATCACTCAGCACAGACAATAACAATTAACTTCAATGATATCCAACCATCAACCCTTCCATTCACAAGAACAATTAGAGTTCTATTACCAGTAAACACACCTGAATTTATTTTTTCTGAAACCTACATCATGATAAACAAGCTTAAAAATATAAAACTCAATCCTATACAACAATATATAGCATTTATAAACATTATTTCATTTATTATTATTATTATTATTATTATTATTATTATTATTATTATTATTATTATTATTATTATTATTATTATTATTATTATTATTATTATTATTATTATTATTATTATTATTATTATTATTATTATTATTATTATTATTATTATTATTATTATTATTATTATTATTATTATTATTATTATTATTATTATTATTATTATTATTATTATTATTATTATTATTATTATTATTATTATTATTATTATTATTATTATTATTATTATTATTATTATTATTATTATTATTATTATTATTATTATTATTATTATTATTATTATTATTATTATTATTATTATTATTATAATATTTGTTTTACATGCTGGGGAGAACTAGAAGAAAAAAGCTTTCAACAATGTTCATTGCAAAGCAACAGAAACCCCTTAGTTTATTAACTGAACTTATTACATAGGACATTCAGTTGGAATAGTAACTATAAGTTTTATTATTATTTATTTAAAATATACTAACAATTAGAATTTTAATTTAGTTATAAGACATAGGAAAGGCTACATTTTTTTTGATATTTTGAATCCTAACAATATTAATATTTTTTAAAAGAATTTTTTTTTATAATAATTTTCTTAATTCTTCTTTTTAAAACATTTTAAAATGCAGTAGCTTACACTGAATGGGTATGAGTGGTTAATTTTTATGTTTTATGTAAAACTGGACTAGAAGACTTCAAAAAAGTGAATTACAAATAGTAAGATCACATTAGGTAATAATTATTATAATTTTTATACAATGTATATTTTTCTTAAAGTTTCTTGGAGTTTTAATGATATTTTTATTGTGTTATGTGGATAAATGAACATATGGATGTGTCAGTTGATAACACATATAGATTTTTATTTAGAGATATAAGCTATGAGAAATATGCATATATTTATTTATTTTATTTTTTATGTTATATAAAGTTCATTATAAATTTATAAAATGATTACAATTTTGATATGATTCTTTGCAAGATAAACCATATGATATTTATTTCAAGATATGAATATTGAATGAATATTTTAAAATCAAATCTCATTTGTATTTGGAGATAAATTTGTATGTGAAACCTTTTCTTATAGAAGTCATGGTTGGATAAATTGATATGTAATTTTGTTTATTATTGGGAAATTTGCTTAGTTACTTTTCGATGTTAAATGTCTAAATCTATTTGAAATTTTTTAAAATGGTAGTGACAAGGGAGTAAAATAATGAAACCTTGAATGCTTATGTAGTAGAATGTGTTAAGAAGATAGAATAATTAGCCTATATTATATCTGAAAAGTTATTATGCAAATATAGATAACATAGCCCCGTATTTTGTATTTATTTCCATGGTCAGTGTTTTTTAATCTTTATATTTAATTAGTCTGTAGGTGCTGAAAGATAGCCTAGACATTATTTTTAAAAGGTATTAGATGAATTCTTACCTGTTGTTTCTTTACACTGATTTTCCATGTGATTTATTCAATTATTTTATACTATTGAGTCTTTACTCTAGTTATTCTTTCATGTCATATGCATTGTATCACTATCTGAATTTTATTTGTAAAACATCATGTAGTATAGTATTTTAGAAAGATGAATAATGGATAATTTTAGAAAAGATTATTTGTTTGGAAGAAGGCAAAATAGGTTTTTGGTATTGTGGAAAAAAATACAAATAATGTTAAATGCATAATGTTGATGGTGAATATAATAAAAGAATCATAATTTTTCTTAATATTTTGTGGAATATTTTTGGTGATAAAGAAATATAAACTATTCATAATTTATATTTTCAAATATTTTTGATACCTTTGATTTTTCATAAATCAACATCATTTTGATAAAGCCATGCATATTTTACAATGAAACATCAAATGAAGAATATTAGTGTATAATGAATGCTTATATTATATTTAATTATTTTTATATTTTTATGTTTTAAACATGAAACACACATCTTAAGTAGAATTGTGCCAAGCAAAATTTATTATTATTTAATACATGAATGAACATTATTTTAAAATTTACTTTTCATTAATCTAGAATAAGCTAATACAATATTGTAGGATAAATAACAGAATATTTTTGAATAATTAATACTTGATATGTATTTCTAATTTTAAAATTCATAAGCGAGAGTGAAGACTTACTCATTAATGACTTTTGAAATTGTAAATCTGCAAATTCAATCTTTCTTATATTCTATTTTGTATATATATATTTTTAAATTTTAATATAATATTTATATTTGTTTTAAAACTGTAAATATTTTGTATATAATTATTTTTATAATATTTAATGAATTTGTTAAAGTTGTTGTTATAAATTTGATATCCATGTTATTATTGATCTCATTACCTACACAAGTTCCAATTTTACAGAGTTCAGAACTAAACATATTATATATTTATGATTTTAAATGATATTTATTTAAACAATATTAATCATTATTCAGAATATGAAACAGCAAAGTCATATAAGATAAGATTATTTTGGTCATAATTTATAATTGAAAATACTGCCATATAATTTAATATATTTTGTTGCCACATATTGTTCAGATTATACCATACTTATAATATGCCACATGAGAGATATGAAATGAGAAATAAAAGAATTATATTATTATTGTTATTATCATTAATATTATTAGTGACTAGATTATTGACTAATAAATATTATATCAAATGTTAGTTAGGATAAGTATAGGAGTATTATTTATTATTTTTCTATTATTATTATTGTTGTTGTTGTTGATGTTATTATTATTATTATTATTATTATTATTATTATTATTATTATTATTATTATTATTATTATTATTGTTGTTGTTGATGTTATTATTATTATTATTATTATTGTTGTTGTTGTTGTTATTATTATTATTATTATTATTATTATTATTATTATGTTTCAAAGGATAAACTTTATTAGTATTCTAAAAGGTTATACAAGTTACATTTGACACATAGTTCTTACATATAAATTGTTTTCACAAAACTGCATATGTACAAAGATTTGATCAGTAACTGTATGCATTATCAAACTAGAAGTATCTAAGAAAAAAAAACAGTTCATAAAAAAATGATGATCACTCAATCATATGATAATGTTCAATTAGATATACTTTAATTAAATTAAACAGGAATGCATCTAGTTTGTGTCAGTTGGCTTTAGAAGTCGCACAAGGATCCATGTTAGATATAGTTTTTTTTTTTAGTGATTTTATATAAGTTCTTGTATATTCCAGGTGTCAATGTACTTAGATTGATCTGTAATCTTCTTGTCTCTTTCACGTATGGTTTGCAGCTTATTTCTGAATGTGTTTAGATGTCTTCTGAAGTTATAATTGTATATGAAATTACACCTTGTACACCATAAGGCATAGAGTAAAAATGTGCAGATTCTTATTTCAGCAAAGTTACCCCTTTTAAAAGAGTCAAAAAGGGTTTTCATATTGATTTTTTTATCCTTGAGTGAAGTGCTAATAATTTCACGAATGTTTTCTAGACTTGAGCATGAGAAAAAAAGGTGGTTTTGTGTCCAAGTCCCTATGGCAAAGATTACATATATCATCTATATCTTTATAGTTTCTTTGATATTTCAAAAAGTGTTGTGTAGGTAGTGAGTCTAGATTTATCTTTAGGAGAAAGTCAAAATATTTTGGTTCAAGTGACCATAGTTTGAATTTGTGACATAATTGTTTATTATTAATATGAAGTGGAGTTTGTACATCATCTTGATTTGGATATAGAAGTTGATAATCTTCCCAATATTTATATTTAGCTTGTGGTGGTTTAAAGTTGTTGTTGTTGTTGTTGTTATTATTATTATTATTATTATTATTATTATTATTATTATTATTATTATTATTATTATTATTATTATTATTATTATTATTATTATTATTATTATTATTATTATTATTATTATTATTATTATTATTATCATTATTGTTGTTGTTGTTGTTTAGGTGTAGTTAGGAATGATACAAAATCCCTTATTATACTTGGCTACAGAGATGATAAATTAATTAGAGATTTTATCTAAAGAACCTGAGATAATTATATTTTAATGACAGAATTATTATTTACTTATTCATATTATATTTGATTATTTGTAATATTTTTAAAGTCTTAAGAATGCTATAAATTATATTTCTATTTGAAATAAAAAGGGTGATAGTATTCTTTCTTATGCCATTGAGATTTTATCTTTCGGAATATATGATTAATGTAGTCCTACTACTACTTTACTTTTCACCATATGTCTCATGATTATTGTTAATTATTTTTTTATTTATTTATTTTAAAACGAACCATATATTCATTATTATTAATTTGAACTAGTCTCGTGGTATAAATTATCGTAAGATAATCGTAATACATGTTTTACTATTGTAAGAATGAACGTTTTAGTCGGAAAATTTATTTTATTTGATTTATGTTTATTTCTACTTGATGATGAGGATACAATATATATATATATGTATTTTTATATAGTGATTTATATATATATATATATGTATTTTTATATATATATATATATATATATTTCCACAACCCTTGAATTTGGTATTTGTTTACTTGCCTCTCCATGAATTGTACTATTCCTGCTTCAGGATGCTTCAGGTAATCACAGTTGATTTTGATTTTTTTTTTGGGGTACAAAGATATTTTTTCGCATAAATTTTATTTTGCTTCATCCTTCAGGTAAGATGGTATTTATTGACATTTTGCTTTTAATCTGATGTGAGATCAAATGCACAATGTATAAGTCTAATTTTATAATGGTGCAAATGGTTCGAACATTTATAGTGAAGTTAAGGTGCTTTGTTATTTATTGTTCTTTTAATGTAAAAGTGAAATATATATGTGTGACATTTTATCTTAAAATACATATCTAATAGAGTCATATAAATAATAGAATAATTAAAAAAGCTTCAGGGATGGTGCAACATATCATGTAACATTTTGTGAATATTAATAGGCTACCAGGTATATAAGCTAATATACAAAAGGAGCAATTACCATTGAATTACATTTGTATTTGAACTATATTATATTGTATTGCCAATAAACCATATTTTGTTTATGCATTTACTTACAATTGTTTGCTCTTCCAATTGATATTTCCACAGAATCTCTGTTCTCCATAATCCAGAGGCAATTTTAAATATTTATGAATGATGGTATAGCTGTATAAGCATTTATACTTAGTATTCTCACTAGTAAACTTTTATATGTGATGTGATATGGCTACCCTTTTATTGAAGTCAGAAATGTCTCGGCCCACTGTGCCCAGAGAAACCTATTAACAATTTTACTTTTCCTTTCCATTCCCCAACCTAAGCTCTCCCCATATTCTGCTCTATCCTGCTTCACCCCATCTTCATATCATCTTTGTTTACTCTGTAGCCTTTATATCTACATCAACCCAACAGAAAATCCAAGAACCACTTTCTGTATAATCACTTCATTTATATTTATTCTCCCACAATTTCATTATTTGTACTCTTTCTGCTTATAAGAATTTACATTCAGTTAGCATATGCTGAATATTTTCCATGCCTTCCTTACATAACTTGCAGACTAAATCTCCTACATATTTCCATTTATGTGTATATTCTTTTGATGCCAATGATCCTGTTCAAGCCTTAAACAGTAGACTACTTTTCTTGTTATTATTGTAAAGTAAATACCCAATATTGTAGTCTATAGATGAGTGACTCCCTCTGGTGTTGAATATTAATCTGTCTACTGTTTAATATATATATATACATATATATATATATATCATTAAAACCAGTCAACACTTAGATAATCCCAATATTAATAACAATCAAAAATTGTCAAGGCAACCTCTTTTTAATAATAAAGGTAGTAATCTTTATTAATGGCCCAATATATTTACATAAACACTAAAGATTGTAACTTGACCACTCAGATTGAAATAGATAGATAGATAGATAGATAGATAGATAGATAGATAGATAGATAGATAGATAGATAGATAGATAGATAGATAGATAGATAGATAGATAGATAGATAGATAGATAGATAGATAGATAGATAGATAGATAGATAGATAGATAGATAGATAGATAGATAGATAGATAGATAGTATAGACGTGTAGCTCTTCCGATCTGATAGATAGATAGATA
Source organism: Epiperipatus broadwayi (assembly GCA_028023455.1). NCBI lineage: Eukaryota > Metazoa > Onychophora > Udeonychophora > Euonychophora > Peripatidae > Epiperipatus > Epiperipatus broadwayi. The sequence goes on along the minus strand of JAQFVV010012448.1, from coordinate 146,467 downwards.
GATAGATAGATAGATAGATAGATAGATAGATAGATAGATAGATAGATAGATAGATAGATAGATAGATAGATAGATAGATAGATAGATAGATAGATAGATAGATAGATAGATAGATAGATAGATAGATAGATAGATAGATAGATAGATAGATAGATAGATAGATAGATAGATAGATAGATAGATAGATAGATAGATAGATAGATAGATAGATAGATAGATAGATAGATAGATAGATAGATAGATAGATAGATGATAGATAGATAGATAGATAGATAGATAGATAGATAGATAGATAGATAGATAGATAGATAGATAGATAGATAGATAGATAGATAGATAGATAGATAGATAGATAGATAGATAGATAGATAGATAGATAGATAGATAGATAGATAGATAGATAGATAGATAGATAGATAGATAGATAGATAGATAGATAGATAGATAGATAGATAGATAGATAGATAGATAGATAGATAGATAGATAGATAGATAGATAGATAGATAGATAGATAGATAGATAGATAGATAGATAGATAGATAGATAGATAGATAGATAGATAGATAGATAGATAGATAGATAGATAGATAGATAGATAGATAGATAGATAGATAGATAGATAGATAGATAGATAGATAGATAGATAGATAGATAGATAGATAGATAGATAGATAGATAGATAGATAGATAGATAGATAGATAGATAGATAGATAGATAGATAGATAGATAGATGGATAGATAGATAGATAGATAGATAGATAGATAGATAGATAGATAGATAGATAGATAGATAGATAGATAGATAGATAGATAGATAGATAGACAGACAGACAGACAGACAGACAGACAGACAGACAGACAGACAGACAGACAGACAGACAGACAGACAGACAGACAGACAGACAGACAGACAGACAGACAGACAGACAGACAGACAGACAGACAGACAGACAGACAGACAGACAGACAGACAGACAGACAGACAGACAGACAGACAGACAGACAGACAGACAGACAGACAGACAGACAGACAGACAGACAGACAGACAGACAGACAGATAGATAGATAGATAGATAGATAGATGGATGGATGGATGGATGGATGGATGGACGGACGACGGACAGACAGACAGACAGACAGATAGATAGATAGATAGATAGATAGATAGATAGATAGATAGATAGATAGATAGATAGACTGAATACAATATGTTTTGAACTATATATCACTTACATGTAATGCAAATAAGATGTCTTTTATTTTTCACCATCAGCTGTATATTATGTGATGACTGTTAAAGGAGACATATCTGAATATATATGTATATTATGTAACCCTCTACACATTGTTATTGTAACCTCTAATATAAATATAAAATAGGTGACACTAATTCTAAGGTCAAATTAAGCTTATAATTAAATAAATAAATTATTTATAATATTAAACAAATTTTATAAATTATATAGGATTAGTAAATAATAAAAGTGCAACTATTAATAGATATAATTGTGACAAATAATGCAATAAAGAATAGAGAGAAATAAAAATGCCCTTTTTGGATGACTGCTATTAGAATAAAGATTTGTCAAAGATTAAATTACCTAAAAACCCAAATACAAATATGTATATCATGCATCACTCCTTTAGTTTGTTATAAAATATGAAAAATTAGTTATTTAACTTTTCTGCAGAAAGTACATTTTTCTGGGGGGAAATGCTTTCAAATAATGATTATAACAAACAGAACAATTCTCATCATACACCCCCTAATACCTATCATACCAGTCACGCTAGTCGCTAATTCGATCTTTAGTGGTGTGTAGTCCCACTACACATCGTGCATCCACGTTGGTCGACAGATATAACGGATGGAACAATTAGCACTTGGATATATCTATCAGATATCAACAATCAGCTGGTTCAATCACAATGTATGACCAACTTATACAAAGTATATATGTGATGATAGACCTATCTATCGAGCCCCAAACGTTGCTCGTGCCAGATATAACGGACGGAACGATTACAACTAATCCCAAACACTGCTAACACCAGATGTAATGGATGGTCAACTAACTTGCAGACTGTACTACTATGCAGATGTATCAATATGGTGTGGGGATAAGTTAATATGCTCTAATTTATTACCCCTAATGAAACAATCTGCAGAGATCTACCAGGCTTAGAAGGGAAGAAAGTTGCATCCAACTATGTTCAGACTGTGGGTCATCTGATAAAGTGCTAATGAGAACCCGATGAAATGCTTAACCAATGATTGCATACCCTTTAATTGACTAACTCTATCCCTATTTAATAATATTAAATGCAATTTAGGTTAGTTCATCCACTTTCCCCCTTTTTAATTCCGTTATGCCCTAATATTCAAACCCAGAGAGAATATTGCTTTTAACTCCTTTAGCAGGTATGAACAGATATACACAGCAACTCCTGCACCTATATATAGGTTACAACTAGCATTTATTATATTTGTTTTATTTTCAAGCTTTTATATAATAAGAAAAATAGATGTGTGTGCATGTATAATTATTTATAAACTGTGGAATGTCAGGACAACTCAATAAACCAGAGACCGGAATAATATAAACTCTCAAACATTTATTAACAATAATAAATATCAAGTATAACGACAATAGTAATGATAAAAAAATAAAAATAAAATAAAAAATATAATAATCATCATATGTACATGTGTCACAAATGAACCTCTACCATCTTACTAATTAATTATCCTCTAGATCCAACCCTTATACCCCATGGTAGAAATCCACATATGTCACTCATTCTCTGCAAATCATAATTATATAGAAAAATCAACTTTAGTTATTTAATATAATTGAGATGCTGGCTAGCTAAATTATATATTTACAAATGTTAATCTATTTAACAAGTTTCCCCAATTTATATATATGATAGAGACAGATCCCAGTTGATTAGTCAAACATACTGGAAAATATACGTACATGGTTAATCACAAAATAAAACATATAATATGTATTCTGTATGTGTTGTAATTTAACCTATATATAAAATTTAGAGAATCTTACCTCAATATTTATGTGGATGACCTGATGTGAAGCAGGTGATATTACCTAAATTTTATTTATAATGAAAATATAAAAAAAATATCAAAATGAATAATCCCCCCTTTTCTTCTTTGCTAATTCTGAAAAATGAGGCTTCAGCATCAGAGTGTGAAAATACAACAGATAGTATGAATAAAAAATAAAATAATAAATAAACAAAAATTTACAATATTGATTCTTTGATTAAAAATTGTAATTGGAACAAAGTTCCTAAAAATCATCATAATAGAAGTAGTAGTAGTAGTTGATAGTTAGGCAAGTTGTTCTTCAAAGCAGTTTCACTTAGTAAATCATTCTCCTTAGCAAGGATAGATAGGTACAATGGTGTCTCCTGTAGTTGTGTTTAATGGTAAACATCTTGATCCTCATTTGATTCACCATAATGTATTCCAATCCTTGTTTACTTTGGACTGAAGGCATCTTCTTGTGTGTTTACAATAAAGTAGAAATATATATATAAAGATATAATGCAGCTGGCAGGAAAATACCATGACACACAATAGCATGTTTTGCTCTAGCCCATTTTCATATTAAAGTACATTTTAATAATTATTTATAATCATATATTTTTATTGAATAATATTGAAGCGCTTATATATATATATTAAGAAAATTATTTCATTTTTCTTTCTTCTCCAATTTTTAGCAAATTTAATTCTCGTTATTGTTTTTGAAAAGATTTAAAAAATTCAAATTTACTCCAACAACTTTTTAAACACGATTTAATTATTTAAGAATTAATCAGTTATTCTTACTTCTTTTCACTTTCTGTCCTTTGAATTTGATAAACTTTTAGTTACAGTATTCGACTTTTAAAATGTTTATAATTTAACTAAAAGAAAAAGTAAAAACTCCATTTTAGCGTTCTAAATTTTTAGTTTTAATTGCTGTCTTTTGTTACAGTTGTTATAACAATAAGAAGAACGATTTGTAAACTGTCTTTTGTTTTTATACATTTTCACACATGTAGATTTCCAGGAACGCTCATATCTTTAACTGCCTATTGTTTAAATACATTTAGATTTATTATAAATAAAAAAAAATAAAAAATAATAAAATCAGTTTTATTTTCACACATATGTACCCACCTAATTAACTTCAAGTCATCCCACATTCATTTACCTATTAATTAATATTCAATTTTAAATTAAAAAAATATATATACATTACAGTTTATTTAATCAAATAGTTTTATATATATACAATAGTACTTTCTAAAATATTGATCGTATTTTATTTTATAAATATAATAATTTATTGTGTATTATATGTATATAGGCAATAATAATAACAAATAATAATCTTCCCACTATTACTATAAATTCCAAATGGATTGGGTTCAATAAATATGCTTGATCTTTTTAGGAATGTGTGCATTGTAAGCTATCCTTTACAATAATGAAATATAGTTATTCATTGTATTTCATTTTTAACCTCATTCTATAATTAAAAATATTCAGTATTTCACCAATAATCTGTGTAACATAAACTGGTTATAATTTTGAATTATAATTTTTATGCATTTATAATTTATTATGTATTTTATTCATTTGTTTTATGTGCTCTTGCTTAATATATTCTATGCATTATTTGTTCATGGTAATATCTAAAAGTTCACATAGTATTGAATATTTTATTAATACTATATAAAGATTTAGTATTCTATCATTTTAAGTGCATTGTTTTGTTTCCTGATATGAGTGATTTATCTATTTTAGTGACTATTTATATATGAACCATTAATGATGTATATTCTTTTTTTATTATTTATTTCAGGCTATATTTTATTAAGTTAGATTTAACAAGATAACTATTTTAGCGGTTTTATACATCATTTAATGATTATTATATTTATTAGGTGATAGAAGCATTAGATTCTCTCTCTGTATATTGCTCTAAGTTTATCTTGACAATTTATATTTTCAAGGGATAAAGTCTTGTTTCTCTTTTGATGACATTGATTTTTACTGGCACATATATCTTTATAAAGAGATGGGCACCTTGTAACTTGCTTGTGATATTTTTCTGTGTGAGGTGTATATTTTCATATTTCATGTTTGCATAAATGCTTTTTGTGGAGCAACTCTTATTGTTTCTATGATTTGTGATGGACCATTCTCACTTTTTTCAAATATTCAGAAACAAAGGTCCTGCTATATTTATTTGCCCTTAGAATATAGATGCACCTTTTGAGTTTATGCCAACACTAGATTTATTGGCTTATTGATCTTTTCCTCACGCAAGTATCATATTTTCTATTACAACCATATATGGTGTACAATATATCTTAATTATTATGGAAATTAATATGGTTATTTGTTTTGATTGTCATCTTTTTAAGTGCACTTTTGACTAGTCTTAGTGTAGATTAGAGGTGGTACTGATGTGTAAATCTGTTCTGCTATGCTTTGCCAGAATTATAGAATATAAAACAGATAATTACTTTATTTAGAATTTCAAAATTGTATTTATAAGTCTAAATAAATAATATACATCATCATTATCATCCAGTATCAAGTCCTCTTTGGATTGATAAGATATGAATAATATTTAGATTTACTCATTGTTTATGACAATATTATAGTATCATTTATATCCATACAACTACAAATACACTAAAAATAAAAAAAAAAATATTATTTATAATTTCTATCAAATCTCTTTTCACATCTTTTAATATTAAAAATGAAAATCAATTTTTATTATTGTTCATTTAAAATTAAATATAAACTAAAAAATAGAATTTAACTTAAAAATAAAAAATAATTTTTAGTAAGAAAGTTAAATAAACCTTCTTTAATAAAAAATAAAAAAATCATTTTAATTAAAACCAAAAAAAATTCATCTAAAACAATAACTTATTTAAATACTTTAAATTTCCTTTTTAATATTTTAAAAAAAAAAACGAAAAAATTCCTAAAAAAAATCAGGGATAATGATGTAATTATTTTCAAACAATTAACCACCTAAACATTCAAAGTAAATATACCACCCAATATTTCTAACTGCTGTCAAACATCATTGTACTATTTCCACCAAACCACCAAACCATTCCTTAATACCATTTCACCCCTTTAAATAACAATATCTTAAAAAAATATAAAATAAAAAATTAATAAAAAAAAATAAAAAAAAATAAAAAACAATTAAAAATACCATCCAACACTTTAAAAAAAAAACACTTAAAATTCAAAAAAATAAAAACTACCAAACAGGAGGGAAGATATTCTCCAAACACCACCCACCCATCACCAAATAAACAACCAACCTTTTCTGCAAATGTGGAACTTCTTGAGATAGCGCCATTATTATGATTATCTCATTGTCATTGCTTTCATTGGTTATAATATATATTGTAATATTAAAATATCACTGTAAATTGCTTATTATATTTGAAAAGAGTAAAATTTTTATTGACTTTAATTTTTATAGTTAAACAAATATATTCATCACTGTCAGTTGTATAGCATAGAATATAATCAATATTATGTTTAATAGTCTCTCATACTAGTGTTTATAAGAAAATATAATTTTATAAAGCATTTTTGGATGACTTTATACCGGTATATTTTTGAGAAACTATACATCAAATGGTATAAACAGATGGAATGGCTCACACACATAAAACAACTAATTAGAAACAGAAATAAAGAATAGAATTATAAATTTAACATTATCACACTAAAATATTCTGAGGTAAAACAATTATATTTAGATTACATTTTTATTTTTGTGCAGAATAAACAGTTTTTACAATTTTATATTTTGTGTGCATGTGTGGAAGCTTACATGTTTAGATTTTTATTTAGCAAAGATTGATTTAGTTTGCTTGAATATTTATTTAATGGTATTCATTAATTGGTTAATTTAAATTTAATTAAATAAATATTTGAGAACTATTAAGTTTTACAATTTATTTATTTTAAATAAATGCTTGTAAAATTATTTTAAAATCCAGAAATGAAAGTGAAGTGATTGGAAAAGTTAGAAATTATTTTTACTTTTTTCTTCATTTTTGTACAGTGTCTCTAAAGTTTTACCACACATTGATTCACAAAATCTTAACTCTAACATTTATCTGATAAGTTTTTGTAGATAAATAATATTGTATTTGTTAATAAAGATATTGTATAGAAGTAATAAAAAACTGATAGGTTGTAATTTGTAATTTTTTTGTTCACTTTTTTTAAATATTAATATCATTTATGCATTCTTTCAATCATCTGAAACATTTTTATCATTTAGATATTTGATGAGTAGGCATTAGATAGGGATTTTATGCACAAGCCTTCTGGCGTCCATTGATTACTCTGTTTTAGCACAGGTGGCACTACTATATGGAGTTGTGCTTTGCTTTGTTTATAAATAGATTTTGTAATATTTTTTTTTTATTTCATCACCTGATTTTTTAAAAATATTTATAATAATTCTAACATTTACTGAAGCTTTTCCAAAAGTAATATAGTGTTACAATTGTAATCATAAACTTTATTACTATATAATTTTTGTGGAATTTTTGGCATTTGTCTTTCTGTTAATAGTATCATTTTTTTAATACTAAAACTATTTATTCCTATGTAAATATGTTTTATATTTTTGAGACTTTTTTTGGCTTTTGTGCCTTTTCATGCTATTTCACTGTTGTTATGTTGCTTGGGTCATCATTAAGTTATTTTATAGTATTTTAGGAGCACTTATAGTATGATCCATGATTAAAATAATAATTGTATTAAAAAATTTTATTCCAATCATATTTTCAAAAAACAAGTACTTACCATATTATTAAACATCAACAAATATTAAATTTGCTAATTTAGATCATCAAGATTGTCATATTACTGAGGCATGGAATTCTTTTAAAAACTCAAATACAGATACATGTAAGATTGTTATTGGATTCACTTATAAGAATCTTGACTGATTTTTTAAAATAGATTTTAATATTAATAAATTAAAAAAAAAAGTTTTTTTACATGACAGAATAGTAAATTAAATGAGGAATTTCATACTACATATAGCAATTTAAAGAAGTTCAGAATTAATAAGGAAGCTTAAAAGTGATTGGTGGATTAAAACTGTAAAGGAAGTACAAGTTTTCAGTAATTTACATCATCCTAGATCTTTTTTTAATGTAGTAAAAGGAACATATAGATCTTTTTATTTACAATTTTGCATATATATATGCATTTTTTAATATTGTTGTTCTTGTTCTCTTAATGACTTTTTTAAGATCTTCTCTTCTATTTACTATATTTGATCATTTATGTAGTTGTTTTCAGTTTTTCAGGGCATTGTTTGTAGATAGTATTCCTTCAGCTGGTAAGAATTACTAATACTCACATTTTCTTTATTATACTACACCTGGGCAGTAGATAGGTTCCACAGAAAACCCACATTAAAAAAAATTGCACAAAAATAGACTTAACTTACCTTGAAAAATGGGGGATAGGGTCTGTATTTTTTAGAATTCGCATAAAAGCAAAGCAACAAGGAAAAATTACTTTAAAATTCGCATTAAAAAAATAAGGAAGTAAAGTATGACTAATAAAAAATATCAAATATTTGAAAAAAAATTGATACAAGACAAACTTTTTTTACTTTTTTTTTATTAACTACAGCATTTAATTTTACATTTTTTCATACGTATTTTAATCATTATTGCTATTGACGGTATGTGGTTCATTTGTAAACTGGTAAGAAATCAGATTTGTCAATGTGATGTTATGTAGCTTCTCCTTGAATGAAGTCAAAAATCTTTCAGCAATTATGCCCAGAGAAACTTGTTAGCCACTTTATTTTCCATTCCCTGCTCTAAGTTTTCCCATATTCTGCTCCATCCCATTTACACAACTAGTGCCAATTTCAATCTTGTGCTGTTTTAATGGTTTTCTGTTGACAACTGATTTTTACTACTGAAATAAATTTTAAATGTTCACATTTTGTTTCTATATTAAAAAAATGAGATCGCGATCAAAACAAAAAGATTATACATTATCATTAGAAATATTATTTTCAGTTTATAAAATCAATAAAATCTTCGCTATTTACTTTAAAAATCTACATTATTTATTTCTGTTATACTTAACAAAATAGGTTTTAAAAGTTTAAAATTTTTGAATATTTATTGTGATATTTTTATATGGAAGTATAAATCTATTATTATTATCTACTCATTAGTATAAGTAGGTTTCTAAATACAGCTTCAGGCCATATTCACATTAGCTTCTAATATAACGTTATATTTTTTGAAAAAAAAAAGTATTTCAAGTCAAAATAAGTTATTAATAATTTAAATTTCTTGATATCTAATAAATATAGTGAAATATGAAAAATATTAAGAAGAAACATGAATTGCATAACTTCAAAATCGCATTAAAATAATCCACATAAAACGAGACCCAGGTGTATTTGGAAAGTACTTGGTAGCATTTACATATGTAGTGAATCATACATTATTGATTCTTTTCAATACATTATATTTTTATCAAAAGTTGAAAATCATCAAACTAACTACATTGATTTAAGCATGTGCACTATAACTAATGTTTTACTGGATTCAAAATTTTTAATGCATCTTTGAAACATCTACTTGAGGTTAATTGTTTAGATTGGAAAGCAAAGACTTTTAGTTATGATAAATAAGTGCTGATTAAAAATGTGCAGTAGGTTCTCTGTATATGAATTAATGAGAGTATGTACTGAGTCAAAGCTGAAATTGAATTTGTCAGTGAGGTATTGTTTAGTTGAGATGGTATTTTAAAAATGTAAAGATTGCAAATTCTAATAAAATACCTAAAGAAATTTTAACATATGGTGGTGATATGTTATCACCAAAAAATATTAGAATTTTTAGAAATATTTAAACTCATAAAGTTATAACATCTAATTTTAAGGATGCTGTTATTGTTCTAATTTTAAAAATAATAAAAATACACAAGATTTTAGCAATTATCATGGAATATTATTATTATCCACTATAGCAAAGGTACTTTCAAAAATTTTGTTGAATATGTTGCTTTAAATCATAAATGAATGGTTACCAGAGGGAGACTCAATGTTGTTTGAAAAAAATCAGTACTATGTTGCCAGGAAAATATAATAAAGGTACTGGGGACAAAAGATTAAGTTATGCGTTTCTTTTATCAATTTAAAACAAGGGCATTTGATTCAGTTAATTGAACAAGCATATGGTATTGTTTAAAATTAGTTGATTGTTTACTAAAGTTAAAGAATTACACAACCTCTATATGATGAAATAAAGGAAGCCTTTCTACAGGTAAAAAATCTGAAACATTTGAAATAAAAACTGGTGCTAAACAAGGCATATATTTGCACCAATATTTTTTTAAATCTCTATGACAGTGAATTTGGAACTGTTTACAAGTAGCTTAATAAAACCGAGATCAAGATTTGTTACAAGTTTGATGATGGAATTTTTAATTTGAGTTGATTGAAAGCAAAAATAATAACTTCATCTTCTTGGATTCTTGGTCTACTATCTGCCAATGATTGTGCTAGTTTTGTTAGTTCAAAAGATGATCTACAGAATATGCTTAATATTTTGAATACAATATATTCAAGACTTCGGTTTAATAATTAGTATTATAAAAAAACTCAAAGTTTACAAATACTTTATCAGATAGAGATGGAAGAAAAATACTCAGTAACTTCTAGCTTGGGTAATTATCAATTTGAGAATGTAAATCAGTTTAAATATCTTGTAGTTTGATAAATAGAAAAGTTTATTTATATATTTAGATGCAACATCAATGCTGCTGTGAAGTTAAAAAAAATAGGTATTTCACCACAGAGAAATAATTAATGCAATTAATTTAGCTGTATATGGAGCTGTTATTTAATTTCATTTATTGTATGACAGTAAGACTTGGGCACCTTACTGATGCAATATAAAGGCATTAGAAAAGTTTAATTTAATGATGCTCTATAAAATTTTAAAACATAATGACAAGATCATAAAAGCAATCAATACATTCTTTGCCTTGTTGGATGGTATACAATAGAATCCACTACGGTAAAATCACACCTTTTTTGAATTGAACATGTGAAACAAATGAATGATACAATATTTCCTAAAAGGATGTTTTATTGGTGAATTTAAGCATTATGGCAAGGTAGACCTTGTTTATGTTATAAGGATTATCTTAAATATATTTTTAAAAATGCAATGTTTATTGTTCACATTAAAAAAAGAATACATTAAAGAGATATAATTACAAATGGTGTTGAAGTTTTTCTGGAAGAAAAATTTTCTGTTGAAAAATCTCAAAATATCAAATAAAAAAACATGGATCAACAAGTTCCATATAACCCAACCACATCACTATGGCAGTTTTTCTTCCTCTTGGAGTTTGAATGCCATATTTATGTATGAGTATTGCTGTATGTATATGTATATATGTATGTTTGTTGAATTACAGTTTCTTTAATTGGGTCATTATGAAATAATTTTGTGCCTTTTCTTTTGTTCTTGCATTTTTTTGACTCGATAAATTGTTTATTTTTGTACCTAATACCCATGTAGCAGTTCTTAATAGAATATCAGTTGTCTTTTTATTAATTTTCATCAGCTTATTTTAAAATCTGTAAACATATTAAAATGTTTAAGAGGTTATATTTTTATTACAATATTTTTGTAGATTAAAGATTCTATCAGTTAATATTTTCTATTTTAATAGCTTTTGTCTGTTGTTTATTTAATAGGTATTTTGCTCTCATTAATTGATTGTCGCTTTCTGTGTTAAATCTATTAAATGCATCATAATCTCAAAATATAAAAGTTTTTTTTTTTTATTTTCCTGAAAATTCCACAAATTTGTGTCTTATTTCTCTTTTCATAACCAAATTAATCCGCAGCACTTTTATATTACAGCATGAAAATTTTTCGTGGAAATACAAAAATGCTATTTGCTATAATAATAAGAAGAACCTCTTTATACATCATTATAAAAATTCGTTATTTTTTTCATTCCAGTGGAACTCATTGGAAATGAAGATGAATAACTCATTTTGGCACTTTTTTTAATATACCATTAATTTCTATGTTATTGTTTGTTTTGTTTCTTTATTTATAATAAATTTCACTCCATTTGTACTTTCAATATTCATACTTTTATTGTAAGGTATGTGTCAATTTTTCAAATTAATTGCCTCTTTATCTTTTCTCTTTAATTTCACAAAGTTTGTAGAAGTACATTTTACATTAGATGATTCTTCCAATTAACTTAATCTTTCCTCATATGACGGTGATTTATTATCTGCCAAATAAATATTCATTATTGAATGATATCTTACGGAACTCTTATCACGTTTTACTCTTAACCTGGTTGATAATTTTACAATTTCCAGAAAATCTTACTTTATTTTTACTTATAATGATTGTATTTATAAAAAACAATTAACATCTTTACACATGAGTACCCATTCACCTTTTCAAATAAGTCCAATTGATGTCTTAGTTAAAAATTATCAGGCAATTGTTTTTAAACTCAATTGTAAAAGCCAATAAATCCATTATGTTAAAAGATGTTTACTGATAAGTAGAACATCCATGTTCTTTACTATATAAATAATAGTATGGTAATAAATTTATAAAGAAAATATTAGAAATTTGCTCTATTAGGTTCCTTTACGATCTCAAAAATAACCAAGAATCTTCGTTCTTTTAAATGATGTTCAAATGTGAATTCTCTTTTTTTAATTGAACTACATCATATGAAAAGCTTTATTTTCTTAGTGATTTACAAATTATGATCTAGAAATCATAAGTTATGATTATATTTTGGAAATATTTTATGATTTTCTAATTTGATTCGTATACCTTGATTTCAAATTATAGTTCCAATATAAAATATTAGCGGATCTGAAATTATTTAAATACAAATTGTTTTTTATAAGTAGTAATTTTTATAGAAATAAGAGTTAAGTTCCAATTTTTTTAACAAAAAAAAGTAAGAAAACCTGTTTGTTTTTATTAAATATATATATATTTTAAAAAAATTAAATAATTTTTGAAAAAAAAATAAACCTCAAACATTTTAAAAATCTGAAATTAGTCTTATATATATAGGTTTTAAAAACTCAAAATTTGAAATAAAATTACATTGTGTAAAAATGTAACAAGTTTTTCAAAAAAATTCAACATAATTATTTTTTTTAAAACGCCTCATATATATATGATATAGTTCTAAATTTTAAATTCTACATCCTAAATGTTAATAACATAGTTTTTAAAGTTCGAGATTTAAATTATCAATTGAATTAAGAGAAGAAAGTTATGCGCAGTAAAAAGCAAAGGTTAATTGTCTACAATAAAATACTTTATTGTTCAAATATTTGTCTCTGAACAAACTCTTTACACGCAACTACTTTTTTTTTTCCATCCACACACATTTATGAGTAAAATGCAGTTTTTAATGAATTCATTTCTGGATAAAAAATCAATACTCTTCTAAAATTTAAGCTGATGTGTGGTTTATAAATAGAACTTCAATTTTTACTTAGTTTTTATACTGAATAAAAAACATCACAGATGTACATAATTTATTAACTAAGCAAACTTATAATGCAGCAAAATGTTAACTTCTAAACCAAAAATGTGTAAGCACACTCATATATAATTAAATATGTAAATAGAAGTTATAATTAATGCTCATATTTACATCTAAAATATACAGTTACAGATATTAAAGAAAAAAATTATGCTAGCAGCTCTTAAATGCATTTCAACCAATCACATTCTTTCAGATAGCCATGTCTCATTTAGCTCTCCAGATGTTACACAACACTAATCGTTTATATGTGCTGTGCTGTTTAGTGCTGATGAATTAAAGATTCTTGGATCAAAGTTTAACCTACAATTTCTGATGCTCACGTCACATGACTATCTGAGCAATTAACCATTTGGTTATTTATATATTATTTTTGATTGTATTACATACATTTATGTTGTAAATTCATATAATTTAGCGAAGATTTATTAGAGCAATTACTTTTCAATAAATGTATAAATGATTAATAATCATTTTTATTAGGTTAAAAATTATTTTATTAATTTCATGTTATTAGGCATAATTATAATTATAGATTAATTTCAACTTTGTACAATATTATTTATATTTAAAATGTAATAATAATAGTAACCTGGGCCAACTGATAAGTGCTGGTTCATACGAAATGCATCTTGGGGGTCATTTGTCTTTTATTGTATCTCTATTTATATGAATTTAAAAAGAATGGGGAAGTGTTTATTAGATCTATAATTTTTAAATGTATATAAAACTTGAATAGAAAGAGCTGAAAAATCAAAAGGTGGAGATTATCATACACATATAAACAATATTACAGATATAAATAATAAAATTTATATCAGACATTAAACAAAGTGCAATAATTTCTAATAAAAAATAATTAATAACATTTATTGTATTTGGTGAAAGACTATTATCATGAATAAATGCTTTCTAAAAATACTGTATTTATAAAGTAAATTTATATATATGTAAGTTATATGTTTGTTTTCATGCATAAATAATTAAATTAATTGAACTTTGAGATTCTCTTTTAATTTTTCAAATTAGGGATAGTTTGAAAATTCTCTCTTTCGCTCTCTCTCTCTCACACACACACACACACACACACACATTAAAACAGGGTGAGTATTCATACTGTCAAATTTCTTTCATTGAATTTGTCATAATTGTTATTTTACTTTCAAAGCAAATATTAATCTGCATTCTATTCTCATAATGTTTCATTAACCTCAGCCTCTAGATTTGTGCTTTGAAAAACGTAAAAAGCTGCATACTTTGATTTTTTTATGAGTTATTATAGCTTTTTCATTTGCAAGATATAAACCATGAAAATAATTTGAAACAGAAAATCATTCTTGGGTCACATGTTAATTCAAAGCTTTAGAAACCAAAATATACATTGCCAATGGCAGATACTAATGTTATCCCAAGTGATAACCCAATTTAAATTTACAAAAATGTCTTTATATAGATGATCTGAACTATCATAATTTTAAGCTAAATTTAAAACATCTTCCTTTAATATCAAGTTTTAGCATTTTGATTCTAATACTTTTTTGATCAATTTCACATTATTAAATTTTTGTAGTTTTGAATTAAGAATAGTATGCTTTAATTTTTATGAGTTGTTATCAATTTTAATTCGCAAGATATAGAAATTGGTTGTGCAAGATTAAACAATTAAAAATTCTTCACAAGAATACAGAAATTTTTTTCTTTTACTAAGTGTTGGCAATTTGATGCTAGCATTATTTATTGGAAATTTTTTTATCAATTTCAATTTTTTATTAATTACATCTTGTTAAATTTTTGTAGTTTTAAATTAAATTAAAAATATCCTTTCCTCTTGAATAATTGATGCTAATATTATTTATTGGAAAATTTATTAATTTACATTGTTAAACTTTTATGATTTTAAATTAATTTTAAAGTATTTTTATCTTTCATAAATATTAAATAATTAAAATTTTAAAGCTGAGTTGAAGAAACAAAGAATCCCTAATATTATTATAACTTCTTTTATTGTTTTTTGGCGTACATGATGGTGCTGCTGATGGCTTCAATTTTATCTCAGTTTTTCGTGGTTATCTTTAGAACATGTTTGCTAGTTTTTCATTCATTTGATGACAAAAACTGAAACTAAAATAACACTGATTTATTCATTTAAAAAAAAATCTCAAGATATCATTATTGTGGAGAAACTACAACTGAGTCAATAATGAATGCCAATGCCCATGATTGTTGGTTTTTTTGTTCTCTCTGCCTGAGAGTGCTTGCAAGAGCTTTTGAGAATGCTCATACTTTTGTTTGTATTTCAAAAGTAAAAAATATATTTTCCATACTTTGTTTGCATATTTATGATTATTTTTGCAAAATATTTGTATATTTCTTAAAAAGAATAATGTGATCAGATTTAGATTTATTCAAAATTCTTTGCTTTTAGAAGAAGATAAATAAAAAAAAAATCAATAATATAAAGCCAACTTGAAATTAGTTGGAAAAAAAAACACATTTATAGTGATTGTAGCAGGCATTTTGTGCCACTTTTGTAATAATTATAATATAGAGAATTTCATTAGATTTGTGTAATCTGATCAATAATCCATTATGGTTTTAAAAACTGAATTAAATCAAATTTCACTAATTTAATTATTTTTATTGTGATTGCAAAAATTGTCCAATAAAAAAGTTATTCGTCTGATTATGTATTTCAATTTATTACTTTTTTCTCTATATTTTCAAAGTTGTAATATTATTTTTAAAAATAATTTTCATTTGTAAACTTATATTTTTAACAAAAAAAGTCAAAAGTTTTGAATGTACAATAAACAATAATAGTAAATTTGATTAAAAAAAGTAGGAAATTTAATGCAATCAGCCATTAGTGGCTGTTATAAATTTTGTGAACAATTAAAGGGTTAACCTGAAGACTGAAATTAAATCCTTTGCTTGATTGATTAACTTTTTCCTATTTTTTTTATTGGTTATTTTCTTAATTTGAAAAATTGATATTACATATATTAGACTAATTTTATTTATTGAATTTCTATTTTTTTTAAAAAATTGCAATCATGGAAAAATAAAATTTAAAGTAATTTTTTTTTCATTAAAAAGATAAAGCAAGAAAAATCATATGTAATGTATAAGTATAAACAACAAATATCATGCACTAGCATTTTTATCAATGTTTACATAATGTATCTCAGATCTTGCTCTCTTTAAGTCTGATAAATGATATAATTAACACTGGATAACAAATCAATTACAGTTGTAAGCAGAACATTTTTTATACTTTAAACTTCATAATGATTTAAAAATGAGTAGAAAATATCTCTACTTTTATAGAATTTAATATTTTATTAATTAAAAGATATTGTGTTTACATTTTGTCTTGAAGTTTGGTCAAAATAATATCACTTGAGATGTCTGTCTTCTTTTAAGACACAAGATAGCATATGCAAAAGTTTGTTTTGTGATTTCTGAAAATTTTATAAAGCATTTATATGTTGAATTAACAGACTTTGAAAAATTAATTATTCAAGAGTTTACATATAATTGAAACCTGTATTGCTGAGCTATTTCATGTACAATTATAGATTATTAATTCACAAAAGTTAAAAATGAATAGAAATTGTCTTCATTTTGTCAAGTTTGTCTGATCATGTTGACCTTATTAATAAGGTCACTTGTGAGAATTGTCCTCTTTATAAAACTCAAAATAGCATATGTAAATGGTCATTTTATGTTTCCTGGACAGTTTGATAAAAAGAATAATGCATTGATATTAACAATATTTGGAAAATTTGCATTTCACTGTGTAAATATAATTTAAAATAATGTATTGATTAATTATTTCATTTTCATTTATACATTATATTTTACAGTAGTTCAAAAATGAATAAAAATTAACTTTACCTTGTGAATTTTAATGTATGGCATATTGAAAGATGCACTATTTATATTTGAGTTTGATTTAAGATTTTACCTTAATAATATCACTTGTCAATCATTTCTGTAAAATCTAAAATGCTTTTCTAAATGGTAATTTTAATGTTTTCTGGACAATTTGATAAAGAGGTCAGCATAATGAATCTAGAAACATAAGAAAAGTTGATCTTCCAATATGTTTGTAATTTAAAATGCTGTATTGATTAGTTATATATATATATATATATATATATATATATATATATATAGAGAGAGAGAGAGAGAGAGAGAGAAATATGTTGGTTGGTTGGTTGGTAGGTAGGTAGGTAGGTAGGCAGGCAGGTAGTATGTAGGTAGGCAAGCAGGTAGGTAGGTAGGTAGGTAGGTAGGCAGGCAGGCAGATAGGTAGGTAGGTATGTAGATAGATAGACAGACAGAAATACTGACAGATTTTGCTTAAAAACATCAAAAAATATCTAAATCGAGGTCTTTTTACATACACTCGCATCATGAGAGCTGTTCATGTTAGAGAAGATAATTGTAACTGAGTGTAATGAGAACTACAGAGTAACCAAGTGAACTCCGCCACTAAACAGTATTGAAGTGGACCTAGAGACTGTACAGGACACATTGGCCTTATTATAATTTATGTACATCTCATTGGTATTCATAAGTAATATGTATAAATTCTAAATGTAGTAAGCTTGTTAGTAAATCTTTAGTATTACTAACTTGCAGCAAATAAAGTCAGTATTTAGTTATAAAACCTTATTTCTGAATTCTTTTATTTCTGTTGATCTGACCACCTTATCCCTGGTTGTAGTATTCATATAGCCCTATCAATATGCCATTCTTTATTTCAATTATTTTGTTATTGAGATTCTATTTTTAATCATTCATGGAGTTTGTTTATTTTACTATAAATAAAAGAAACTTTTTCTTTACATTTGTTTTATATGATTGCATTTTTTTAATTAATCATTTCACATTTGTCTAGCTTTTTCTGCCCTATTTCTTAAATGACTATAAAGTTTTTCTATATATTTCCATCTAATAGAGTACACCAGGGTCTCATTTTATGCAGCTTTTTTATTGTGATTTTGAAGTTATGCGATTCGTGTTTTTTCTTAATATCTTTTTATGCGGTTTTCTTTTATGTGATAAAGAAATTCATATTTCATTTAAAATCAGGATTTTCCCATTTTATATACACACATTATATTTTACATATTTTAAATGCCTGTTGGAAAAGGTTTGGCAAAACATTTAGTTACTGTAGAAGATTTAGAAAAAGATAATAAAACAAAATTGGAATCTGTTCGTTTCACAGCAAAAATGATTCGAGAAAGTCTTCAACTTTCTAATCAATTGGACAATCATTTTATTGTTAAAGACACAAATTATAAATGAGCTCTTAAATTCCAATGAGTGCTAAATAGTGGTATGTGTGGTTATCGCAAGCTTCATAAACAATTAGTAAAATCATTGTCTCAAAGCTTAATCACTGATTACATTGTCAACAGAAAACCATTAACTTTTAGACTAAAAATTTTTTTATTGGCTGAGTGAATTAAAGTTTTAAACTTTTGATTGGTTCAATTACAGAATCAGTAGTAAAAATATATTTGTCTTTTAGTATTAGATTCATTTGTAAAAAGCAAATTAATAATTTGTCAGATTATGAAAGTGAACAAAAGTTTTTTCAAAAATAAATTTCTATTTATAATTATAAAAATATTATATAGCAGAGATTCTAAAAAGAATATTCATAATCTATTAGAAAATGCTGTGTATGTTGTTGATTTCTTTATCAATTTATGTTCATGTAAAAGTAAAGAATTTTTACTAAAATCTTAACTATTTTTCTAAAATAATTATATTTTCAGCAGATTTTATCAAAATAATTTATAATATGTAAAAAAAATATGGAAAAAATACTCTAAAACATACATTTTCATTTTGAATATCAAGATCTCCCTTTGGTTCAAAATGAGCAGCAACAAATCAGTGCCTTATGGTACATTTTAAGCTTTAAAAAGACCATAAATTCAGTACAATAATGACAGTTTTAGAGCAACTTGAAGCCAAGAATGAAAATTTTCAGTTGATGCACTTATTAGACACAGCAGGAGACTGGAGTTGGTGCTAATTGTATTTCCTCTTGTGACAAATCTGATTTCTATCAGTGCTCAAATTTATCTGCATATTGTCACAAATAGCAATAATGATTAAAATGTTTGAAAAAATGTAAAATAAATTACACGTAAAAACATATTGTTTTGAATAAAATTAAATAGTTAATAAAAAAAGTAAAAAAAGTTTGTCTTACATCAATTTTTTATTAGTCATACTTTATTTCCTTATTTTTTTAAAGTGAATTTTAAAGTAATTTTACCTTATTGCTTTGCTTTTATGTGATTTTCGAAAATTATGGAACATATCCCACATTTTGCAATGTAAGTTAAGACTATTTTTGTGCAATTTCTTTTGTGTGTGTTTTTTGCGGAACCTATCTACAGCATAAAATGAGACCCAGGTGTATTTATATTTTTCCATTTCTTCCTTTTGACTACATTATTCATGATTTTACTGTAAATCCATGTTTTAGCATAAATAATTTTTTCTTAAATATTGATAATTTTTACTTTGAATTTACATTATCATTTATTCTGCATTTATTTTTTTATCTAAAACTCTGAAAACTTTGCTCATTTGTTCCTCTTTAATTTATTAATAGTCTATTTCTTTTTTTGTTTAGAATTTAGAATATATTTTAAATTCAGATTCATTTTTGATACTCATTGTATGTCAGTTTTAGTATGTGCTCACATATAATTTAAGCTATTTTAACCTATTCTGAACTAAAACATATTGTATTTGGATCATCAAATGCTAAATACTTTAGTACTAAGTTTTATATCATGCATTCATTATTATCAAATCATTTTCTATATAAAACTTATACTCTCATCCTTTAATTTTAAATTATAATTTTCTGCAATATTCTTCTTCTTTTTTACTTACTACAGTGTTTTAATTCTCATTATCATTATGAAATTATTTTTTTCTTTTTTCTTTTTTCAAATTTATCATTATGTTTTCTGCTTGTCATATGAACCAGTATAAATAATATGAATTTTGAATAGCTTTCAGATTCATCACTAGCAATGTATTATGTGCTGCATTATTGCATATGCCCATAATTTTCTTTTGCTTTGAAAGCGCTAGCCATACTATTACAGTTAGTCTTCCAAGTCAACAGTAAATTCCTTTTCCTGTTTATTTTTCATTTCACAGGAGTCATTTAGCTTTGAAAAATCTTACTAAACTTTTCTTTTTATTTTTCATAATGAATTCTTTGCCATTTCTAGATTATTCATAGTTTTATGGTTGCATGTACTAATTCTATTATGAGTTTTAGAACAAAAGACTAGAATTAAATTAATGTATTCAATCCTAGATCAAAATTCTTTCAAAGTCACCATAAAGCATACATGCATTTTTTACCTGAAGCCTGAACAATTAGTCAAATAATTAGATTAAAAATACTTTATAACAATATCTATCAGAATATTTTTTTTATTTTGAGACTGTGAAGACTTTTAAAAAAGTAAGCCAAGATTGATGAATCTCTTTCAAGACCAACTGGATCTTGTACAAATAGTCACTTATGTGCTTTGGACATAAGAGGAGTTTTTTATTTGATACTTTATAAATAATTATAAAAGTTTTTGAATTTCAATGGCAGTAATATTCACCCTGATCTCGGCCATCTACTCTATGTTTGAATAATTAATGGAAACCAAGAGGTAAACTACTCTAAAGTGTGACTTACAATCATGTTCGTTGTTGTTATTCTCTTGGCTATTTTAAATAAAAGTTTTCTATTGTTACATGAGATTTACTAAGTCTACTAATATTAAAATGTGCCATTGATTAGGGATCATCCACTATACATGTGCTCTAAACCAGTGGTCTTTAACCTTTTTTTATCTGCGGACTGGTAAAAATAAGGATTAGGTTTTGTGGACCAGCAAAAATAAGGATAAGGTTTCGTGGACCAGCAAAAGTCTATAGAGAAATTTTCTTAAAGACATAAACTGCATAGCCTTAGATTAGCATAATTGTTATAACTGATCAAAACAACAATGCTAAATATACAAAATGAAGTTATATATATATGGAGTTTGTATAATAAAAACTCTTTTTTTTTTAATTTTTAATTTTTTTAGAAAAGTAATAAAAATTTTAATTCTACCCCCTCCCCCTCCATAAACATCTGCGATAACTAAAAAACAAATTAATTTATGTATGATTGATTAGATTTTGTTTTTGTTCTGTTTCTTTTTTTTTTAATTGGGTAAAAATGAGATGCAAATATAAATAAAAATTGTTTATATTAATTAAAAGTTTAAACTCTTATTATTTTGTTATTACAAACTTTCCTGCCAGTCTACCGGTGAACCGCTAAAAAACTTCTGCAGCCTGGCACTGGTCCACAGACCAAGGGTTGAAGACCACTTGCTCTAAACTAATAAATATTTTTAAGGAATACTCTCCTTTCCAAACACAAGATAAGTATTTATTAGTTTACAGCACATGTATAGTGGGTGATCCCTAATGATTGTTACAAATTAAAAACAAAGTGCTATATAAATAAATAACTCATAATATTAAAATGCTAATTTTTTATCATTCTTGAATTTAAATTTACTTTCCTTTTATTGCCATTTTTTCATCTTATTTATCTTTCTTTATCATAAAAATCTGATATACAGTGAAAGTGATGCTTTTATTGTTTGTAGTTTCCATGTTAAGCTCCATAAACCTGACAAACCATTAAGGCTTATAATCGACTTCAGAAGGGCACACTACTTCAACACATGTTTTGATCAATCAGTGGCTTATAGACATGTTGGGCTTTGATGATCATTCCATCAAGTCATCATTTGATTTTTGTAGAGAAAATTAAGCATGCAGTCATACAACCAATGTTTGAACTCACATCTTTGGATATCACATGATCACTATCCCATACTAGCACATAATTGTTATTAAACAATTCAAAACAAAGCAAAACTCTCCGTATAGTAGTGCCATCTTGTGCTAACAAGAGCAATCAATGGATGCCAGAAGGCTTGTGCATAAAATCCCTATCTAGTGCCTACTCATCCAATATCCCCAGACTAGTTTCTGGCTTGTGGCCTTCATCAGTGAGGAGCCTTGGATCTGAGAGCACTGCACCTAGATCTTAGAATCTAATGCAACCCTCCCCTGCTGAAGGCCACAAGCCAGAAACTAGTCTGGGGATATTGGATGAGTAGGCACTAGATAGGGATTTTATGCACAAGCCTTCTGGCATCCATTGATTGTTCTTGTTAGCACAAGATGACACTACTATATGGAGAGTTTTGATTTGTTTTGAATTGTTTAATAACAATTATGTGCTAGTATGAGATAGTGATCATGCGATGTTTAGTGGTTTAACACCAATCTTGCCTAATAGGATAGTGGTGGCTATGGTTGTTTAAGAGCCAAAGACACCAAAATGTATGGGTGCTGAATTGAGTTCAGACCCATATGACTATATAAGCTATTGAGCTTGGATTGAAAATATTAATTGTGTTTTCAATTTCATTCTCATAGTTTTGAAGTTAAATAGAGTTAAAAGGTGGGGGTGCTGGAGGGTTGCATTAGAGCCTAAGATCTAGGTGCAGTGCTCTCAGATCCAAGGCTCCTCACTGATGAAGGCCACAAGCCAGAAACTAGTCTGGGGATATTGGATGAGTAGGCACTAGATAGGGATTTTATGCACAAACCTTCTGGCATCCATTGATTGCTCTTGTTAGCACAAGATATCTTTGGATATCACTGAACTATATGGCTCCATTAACCAAAGACAGTCTATTAAAATAATTAATGGTGCACTAATTGCGAGTGACTGCCCGTCCACATGTGCCAAATTCATTAATAAAATTTTAAAATGGCTTCATTTAAACATAGTTGAAATTTTTAGGGACAAATGGTTTAACATTCACAATGGTTGGGCTATGGGTTTTCCACTTAGTGGCATTATATCAAGTGTTGTACTCAACCATCATGAAAAACAAATATTATCTGCATTTTTAAAGTCCACACCATACATGATATACACACAATATATTGATGACATATTCATTGCAGCTCCAGATAACATTATTACTGATCTTCGCAACAGCCTCCAGAATAACACTAAACTCACTTTCACTTCAATGTGAGAAAACCAATCACATCAGATTAAATACCTTGACATATGCATCAGCAGAAATGCAGATATTCTAGATTACTGTCTGACAGTAAAACCATTTGAAGTACGTGGTTTAACACATCCTAGTTCTTACACACCCCAATCCCACAAACTTGCAGCTCTTTTTTTTCTGTTCAGGAACCATAATTTATGCAAATACGAGGTGGACAAAAGAAATAATCTCATCAATTACATTGCAAATTTACTAAAAATAGGGCAAACTCAATCATCTATCAATAGGAAAGTTAATAATTTTTTTATAAGATAAACCACAATCATAGGAAGGAAAATAAACCAAGAATTCTCATTCCATACATCCATTCAATAGCTAAAAGTTTTATTAACAAACTCTCTTACGACTTTGAAGTCACTTTTCGTTTACTTCCCAACACCAATAGACTCATCAACAACATTACAGATAGGAACAAACCCAAACTTACTCTTCAAGTCATATACAAGATCACTTGCACACAAAGAAATTGCTTAGCATCATAATATGGAGAAACCAGGAACAACATTGCAAACAGAGTAGCACAGCATAGATACCTTTATAATAAGACTAAAACTAAATGTGAAAATAATTCAATCTTTACTGAACACGAAACAGCCACTGGCCATAGTTTCCAATGAACCACTGCCAGTGTTATCTGCTCTGAGAGAAATGACATCAAACGCAAGGTCAGGGAAGCATGCTACATAGCAAGTGATTCTACATCAATCAACAGAAGGAAGGCCTGCTTTTGTCTTTCTCGAAAATGGTCTCTGTAGCCACTTTACATTAATTTGCACACATTTGCATTAACGTTGGTATAGTTCTTAACAAAATTCTAGTAACTATAAACATGGGAATATGAATTCTCCCGAAAGCTCTCAGCTTGAATAATTGTATATTATTTATTTTATTTATTGTTATCAGCTTCATTATCTGTGCGCAAAGCATATGCTATTTAAAGGTGTGAAGGTTGCCTTGACAGCAGTTAGAGATATTGGGTTGCTATATTTACTGTGAATGTTTAGGTGGTTACTGGTTGGAAACTAATTATATATATATATTACTTTTTTTAAAATAGAAAATACTTATTGCAAATATATATATATTTAACTATATAAATTATATATAGTAATATTTTTCTAAAAATAATGTTAATGTTAAATCTATTTTATTTTAAAATAACAACAAAATTTGTATTGATTAGATAGCTAATAGAAAGTTCGATACTGTGGTCAGCTGAGAGTAAGTCATGTAAAACAGATATTCCAAAACAAATCGATGAAACTGCAGAAATGCTTTTATTTATTTATTTTTTTCTGCTACCTGATCAAATGTCAACTGAATATTTATTAGACATCGTTTTATTTCTTTTAAACAAATTGCACTTATTTTTTTATTTAAAAAAAAAAAAACAATTTAATCAAGATTAATTAGGTTTGGACCTCTTTTCACGACTCATCCGCTTTTAATATATATATATTTTTATATAAATCAATTAAATTTTAATAAAAATCACAAAATTTCAAAAATATATTTTCCTCATCAAATATATTGCAATCGAAAGATATTTAAATTCCGCAAACAAAAAAAAAAACGTATTCTAACTTCTCACCTATAGTAGACAACACAATTTGTTTTAAAGCCTCGCAAAGAAAAGATCATTTGTTATTATTATTCTTTTTGCCTGACTCCCTATTACTTTCTTTTTGTGGATCACATAATATAGTTTCAAAAAATACACAGTACAAGTATATAATAATAATAGTTGTCCTCGATGACTTAATTAAGAACAAATGTGGAACAATGTATGTTAAAAATATAATAAAGTGAATGTGGTGCGTCATAATTCATCCAAACCATTTCAGATAGAGTTTTAATAATTAATAAAACATCTTTAAAATGCAGTAATTTGCAATAGTTTGCTGATTATAGTAATTTTAGATCTTTTTTTCTAGATGCACTGGAAATAACATATTGATCTAAAAATGATAATAGCAATAATTCTATTAATTCATTTATACGTTTGTATTAATAATTTAACAAATTTAAATAAATATTTTGATTTCTTTTAATATTAATACAGAAATATAAATTACCGCTTTTAGTAATTATCCTCTCTGTTTATTTCGATTTATGCAAAAATATGTGATTTAATGGAATTTAAGCAGATCTTTATAATCTTAACAAATTAAAAAAATTAAAAAAAATCCTTAAAAAATTATATGTAAAAACAAACTTATTTAGAAAGGTTTGTACACATGCAGTTATATCATTTGGTTTGCTCTATTTTCATAATTTATCAAAATAAAAAGGATAAAGATTGCAAAAGTTACAGAGAATTATTATTATTAACTACTATAGCAAAAATACTTTTAAAAATTTTGTTGAATATATTGCTTTCAGAATGGTTATAAGGGATACAGTACTGGTTTATTGCCAGAAAAATATAATAAAAGTGTCATAACAAACAGTACAATTAAAGTATTGCTTTTATTAATATGATCAAAATAATTTGTTGCAGTGTTTGAAATTAGCCTTTGATCAGCATTCAATAGGGTTATACAGTTTCTACATATGGAAATGGTGGAAAATGTAAGGTATTTTAAGTCAAAACTTTTTTGAAACAAAAGAAAAACAAGAACTTCATCTCTTATCCATTCAAAAGAGATGTACAAAATGTTTTCATTGTTTTGAATGCAATCTATAAAAAATTTGATTTTATGACAAATATTCAAACAACTCAAGTAATAAACAGTCAGTGATGGGAAAAAACACATCAACTATATTCTTGGATAGGTTATTAACTTAAGAATTCTAATTATTTTAAATATCTTAGTAGCCTCTTATGCAAATATGCATAATTGAATGTTGAGGAGTAACATAGACACTAAGATACTGCTGTCAAATTAAAAGATATAGTCTTTCATTTTAGTGATTTAACTGGTTCTGAAGAAGACTGTAGCATAGTTGAAATGTAAGATGTATGTATAAATGTGCAATAAAGGATTTTTCTAAAAAGTGTTCAAAGTGGTTTGGATAAATTGTACATTTGTTGCATATAGAAATGTTATTTAGCCAATATATTATAGAAAAATGGGGCATGGCCCCTATTAATATAATATTATAGTACTGAAAATAAATTTATTTAAGGAGGTGCAGGAGGCTTCATAAAATTTTAAAAATAAGATTGCAATCTTATCAAACATTGTAATATATTCCTCAGGTTGTGACACTATATAAACAGCAACAAATGTGTAAATTATTTATTGTGATAAACTTGTGTAAGATTTTCATTGAAGAAGTGAACTCAATTTGTGTAATAAAAATTATCTCAAAAATACTCTAAGAAGTGGAATGATCTTTCATTTCTTTGAGCAAATAAAATTGAGTATAATAAATAGATACAATTAAACAAGATATTAAAGATTTTCAAAACTCCAAGGTTTCTACAGAAATAATTAACAGTCAACATTATCATGAAAGTACTTTATGGATTAGTTTCATTGCAAAATTTATATTTCACTTTTTATTCTTTATCTTTCTAAATGTGTTTATTTTCTTGTTCAGAATTAAAATGGATTAGCTACTTACTAGTAATGGTGATTATTATTAATAATATTTACCTTAGAGATGGCTGAAATTAAAAATATAATTTAAATTTCTCTGATAAAATGAACTTGAAAGACTAATTTTAAAAAAGGGCAAAATTAAATCTTATATATTCCAATA
This sequence comes from Epiperipatus broadwayi, assembly GCA_028023455.1. Classification (NCBI taxonomy): domain Eukaryota; kingdom Metazoa; phylum Onychophora; class Udeonychophora; order Euonychophora; family Peripatidae; genus Epiperipatus; species Epiperipatus broadwayi. The sequence continues at coordinate 118,876 of JAQFVV010012448.1, read as the reverse complement.
AATGATATATTATACAAAGCATATACTAAGACAAGCTTGTTTAATGCTTTTAATTATATATACTACATACATCTAAATACTATGTTCAGTGTGCTTTCAACTAACTGGGTAGTCATAATCTTAACAAAAATAAAAATCACAAATAATATAGTGTTAATATAAACAAGGTATACAATTTTGATACTATTTAAAAACTTTCTATCAATAAAATATTCAATTTTTCATTTTATTATTTATTATGCCATAGAAGGGTAATATTAATTCTATGTACATATATGATTCTTAAATGGCCACATCAGTATAATAACTAATGCAATAATAGAGTGGTGGATTCTAAAGGACCAAGATTCATAGATCATGATTCAATTCTGTCTTTTCTGATATTCAAACTTTTTATAACCTGTAGAGCAGGGGTTCCCAACCTTTTTTATGCCGGCACCCCTAAAAAATTTTAATATATTCTCACATTTTTAAAGTAATAATTTATCTAAGAATAAAAGTGAAGGTAAACAAAAAAAAATTGTGTAATCAATTTTTAATAATATATAAACAAAAATAAAACATATGGAAAAGAAAAAATATTACAACAAATTAGAAGTTGCATAAACTCTACGAAAAAAATAAATTTTCATCCATGTATGAAATTTCTTAAAAGAAATTATAACTAATGTTCAAATAGTCATAAACCAATTTAAATTTAATGACTCTTTTGTTTATGGCATAAAAGTATTTCAAAATATGACTTTGTTACTGATAGTAATCCACATGACTGCCTATGCACCCAAGTGATTTTTAGATTTTGTCTTACTAAATCCACTCACATAAGTATGTCATCATGAATGGGTTGAGCACAGTTAATGATTTTTCACAAAGTTTTGGAAACATCTCCATTGCCAAACATCAATATTGTTCCAAAGTTTTGCTTTCAAACTTCATCTTAAGAACATGATTTGTGCAAACTTTAAAGATCTTCTTTCAGTTCTTCATCATCTGCATATTATCCAAATTGAAGAAGTATGGATTAATAATTTATTTTTCAGAAGTTTCCAGTTCTCCAAAATATTCATCAAATAACTTTGAAAATATTTCCAAATAATCCATAATTTCTTTACACACACATAGAATTAGAGACTCATCATCATCACCAACCTTTTCTTTGAGTGATGGAAAATTTAAAAGGTTCCATTTTTTAACTTGTCAGCACCAAAGATGTAATTTTTCTTGGAAAGCATTTAACTTTTCCCAGCATTTGAATATGTTTACATTTTTTCCTTGGATAAATACACTCAAATCATTCATCATATGAATAAAAATATCACTCAAATAAGTCACCATTTGGTTGAATTCTTGTGATTCCATTTCTTCAAATAGATCATAATCATGTTTCTTCAGAAAAACTTTGATTTTTCTTATAGTTCAAAGAAGCACATTAATACTCTCCAACATGACAGGCAGTGTACTTCCATGTGGAAAACCAAAACTGAGTGCTCACTTCCAAAATCTCCACAAAGTGACTTAAAGGGGTGGTGTTTCTGAGCATGACCCCTAATCCAGTTGATGGTTTCCATAGAAGTGTCCAGACTTTTTCCAACTTTGGGGGCAATGTTTTTGATGCCAAAGCATGTTGATGAAGAAAACAATGGGTTCCTTGCAGGTGCAGAATCTCATTTCATCAGCAAAAAATCATGATTTATTTCCTATCATTGCAGGGATACCATTGATACCCACAGTACCGATAATTTGGTTATCTAAATCATATTTGTAAAGAAGTCTTTTACTCACTGGAATACATCTTTTCCCTTTTGTGGTTATTTTTAGATTTTCACAAAATAGAAAATCTTTCATTATGATGTTATCATAGTTATACCTTATTAATAAAATGAGTTGACTGCAATTTGCAACATTAGTTGCTTCATCTAACTGGAGAGAGATTTTTCAAAGGGCAAGCACTGATATTTGTAAGAACTTGGTCCAAAATGTCCAAAGTCAAATTACCAATTTGGCTCTGAATAACATTACTTGGGCTTTCCCAGAACAATTGTTGCCATTTCTAATGCACACAGTTTTATCACCTCTTCTGCAATTGTATTGGGTTTTTTGGATTTTCTTATTTTATATGTCACATGATATTAAGCCATCAGAAGTGGCTGACAACAGATATAAAACCTAATTTTGAAATGGTTGCTCAAGAATTAAAATGGGCCCTTTTAGTTTTCAATGGTTCAATATTATAGCTTTAAACATCTGCTCCACCATGCCAGTGGTTGAAGTATTCTAGCAGCTTAAATGGCTTCATATTTGCATTTGAAAAGACAGCATCACAAAGTATGCACATGAGTTTTTGAAGATTCTCAGTTGTTCCAGTGCAAGTGAAATCAAACTGTACATAATCATCATTCCATTTTCTTTTATTTGGCATAATGAAGGTTTAATTAATAATTTAAGAATTATAATCTGAAAAAAATAAAGTTAATTAGAAGAAAAATGACAACAAGTAAAATAACATTAAGTATAAACACTGTTTATTAGAGACATAAGAGAAATGAGTACTGTACAAACACAGAATTAATAATGCACTGACTACAATAGCATCACACATGGGTTTATATACTCTGCAAAACATTCAAGAACATTTCAAATATATGTCACATGATATCATTGATTAATTCTTAATACTTCTGGAAGTTTCTAAGTCACGATCATGTGAGTGCATTATACACATAAATGATAAGAAATAAAAATCGAACATAATTCTTGAATATAAACAAAAAAACTGAAATGTTATCTCACATGCACATCCCTGGTTGGGAAACTCTGCTCTAAAGCTATAAACCATTTATTTTCCTCTATTTATTTTAAAAAACTAAAAATAAATTCCAATCTAATCACACTTTTTTTCTTGGAGAAGATATTTTTATTTTTTAATTTTTTATGTCTGTAATAAAATTATACATTTTCATTTTTTAATATGTTATAACTTATATTTAGCCCAACTAAAATATAAGGCATAAGCTAGCTATTAGTAGGTGTGGTATACTTATTATTAATAATGTTTAATTTTATCAACTTGATTATTGGTTTGTTTTGGAAGTAAATTTAATTTTCATGTAGATAAACATATTTTAAAAGTTTATGTAATTATTTAACAGTATAAAGAATGTATAAAAAAATTCTGATAGCTAAAAAAACAACTCAAGAGTTTTAGTTAGACTTCTCATCAATAAATTAGTTATTGTTTGAACATGAATAACTAATTATTTAAGCTAGAAAGTAAATAGCTGATAATGAAGGAATGTAAAACTAAAATAGTGTTAAATATGAATTTGAAAGCAGACAAAAGAGAAATATGATGAAACTTTCATCAGTATTATTTACTATAATGGTAAACTCATGGCAAGTCATTTTTCATCTTCCTTATGGAATCTTACTAATAATAGATGCAACTTTCATTCCAAAAAATAATCTAGATTTTATAGAGATATAAAAGCAGTATGTAAAAGATAAAATAGAACAACTAACAGCAGGATGAAAATCTTTTTAGTACTTCTTTTTAAAAGAAAATCAGTGAGAAAAACGTTTTTTTCAGAATGTTTTATGAAGTTTAAATGATTTTTCCATATTTGATTTGTTCTCTAAATAAAAATAACTCAATGCAAGATATTCATTTACTGACCATTATTGGATGATTGGTTACATTAGCTATAGGCTGGCCACTTAAGAACTAAAAAAAAACTCTAAGCCTGATTAGAAACTTTAAAAAACTTTTTGACACAGTCTGGTTTCAAAACCAGGCTATAAGTATGGTAGATTAATATATTACTATTTGTGTCACAAGGCCCTTTTTCATAAAAACAATAATAACAAAATATAACATGGATATTTATATTTTAAAACTAAATTAAAATAAAAGTATTTATAACTCTTAACTCACGATATATATATATATTTTATTGACTGTCAAATACACAGAAGGTACTCTATTATTTTTTTAATAATATAAGCTCTTTGCTTCTTTAATTTAAAAAAAAAAAAAAATCATACTTTATTATTGTTCCGATTTGTTTATTAACTAGGAGATAAATGTAAATTGCAATTATAAAGAATATACAAAACGCAGTGTTTAGAAACAATATTTTATTAAATTTATAATCTTTTCAGAATAGTGTATCTTTAGTTTTATTTTTTTATATTCAAATTAGGGAAAGAAGTATTTTATTGAGTTATAAAAATATCTTAATTTAAAATGTAAATAATTACTTTTAAATACTGAAAAGTATTTATATATATAAATACGTAAAACTTAAATATCGTCAACACACATATATATATATATTAATTCTGTTTCAATAGAAAAAATATTAAAATATTCTTTTTGAAACACAATTAAAAGCGTAATATTAAAATGTAAAATTACCTTGGTCTTTAAAGATGTTCATCCCCAAGTTTGAGCATGTAGATTAAATTAAGATGGTTTATCTAAAGCTATCAAAATTACAAAACAATGTAAGGATAAGTGCATAAAATTTCAGAACTCTGAATAAAATTTTAAAATAATAAATGTACAGCATAATGGAAAAATTCCCAAAAAATGGAAAAACGTAAAGAATGTTATTCTGAAGATAGAAGAAGTTATAGCAATGTAGGATTTAAATTCCTTTTAAAAACAAAAAAGATTTAGCAATAGTATTTTTATAATGGATAAATTATTGATTGTTAGACTGAATGCAGTTCTAGAATGATAATAAAATAAGAAGTAAAAAGACATGCACAAAAACACTAAAACAACATTTAAAGAAAATACAAAAAATGTTTGGTTAATTTCAATGCAGTTGTAAAACACTGAAACTGTCATATAATTATTACAGATTAAGTTCCAAAAATGAGAAATAGTCAGCCTAAATCATTCTTAAAATTATTGATAAAAAAAATGTTTATAATAAACAAATGATTTAAAAATTATAAGAAAAGTATTACTAACGTAAGGAATATTTTAAGTAATAAGAGTAGATCTAAATTATTATTTTTTTTATTCAAAATAGGGTTAAAATACTATTAAGAATAAATGGTCACAATAATATGAAGAAATATTTCTTAAATAGTTTAGGTAAGTAAAAATATGCTATTAATGGGCTGATTGATAAAATAAATTCAAATAAAAAATAACTTTAAAGAAAAAGAAGAATATTGATAAAAGAAATGGTTTGTAAAAAGAGTATTTGGCCCTGATTAGCGATAAAAAAAATGAATAAAATGAGAAAAAAAGATTGGAAATTATGAATTATGTAAAAAGCCAAAATATGTTTAACAGTGAATTGAATTAGAAAATAAATAAATTTAAATAACTGAATTATTTTTAAAAATGTTAAATGTAGAAAAGTAATTACAAAGAAACAATGCATTTAATATATATAGAAGAATCAAACAATTTGGATAGAAAAACTAGTTTCACAAAAATAAAGTAGTAATTGAGGATAATAAAAAAATTATTATTAAAATAATGTGATTTTCAAGTAAAAATAACAATTCCCTTTATCTTCCTTAAATAAAAACCAAGTTATGTAGTTAAAATAGGTAATGCAATAAGAAAGAAAGAAATTCTCAAAGCTTTAAATAATATAAAAACTATCAATGTCTTGAAAATTAAATAGATGTCAATTTAATAATTAAAAACTAAGAGAAAAAAGTTTAAGAAAATTGGTTGATGTATATAGAAAAATAATCCACAAATTTTAGATAATTAGTTTTATTTTATATATACAATAATTATTTCTTAAGATTTTAAATATGGATTTTAGATGTGGAAAATATAAAGTAAGAAACTTTTGATTGAAATGATGATAAATACAACTGAAAAAAACACACAGAGAAAAAAGGTTAATAGAATTTTTTTTTTTTAATATTTTGCTAAAGGAAGATAAAGCTGGCAAACAGATATTTATTTTAAAATGTGGGTATGAGCATAAATCTGGATGGATATTTTACAGAAGAAATAGATATCAAATAGGTGTAGCAGAGCTATTTTTAATCTTCTTTTTGTGTTTAATATTTAATTTGCTGTTTTGTTAAATAATTTGTTGCTTTAAAAGCTATAGAGTTAACATTGAATGTTAAAGAGATTTATTGACAACATGGCAGAATTTGTAGATAGCAAGAATAAATTTAACAAAACGTTATATAATATAATTACAGCTTGTAAAAGATTTAATATAAAATAAATGCAAATTAAACTTAAACAATAAAAATAGGTGATGAAATAAAAGATATTAAATAGGAAAAACTAAGCTAATGCTTTTAATGTTTGAGAAATTTGATAAACTACTCATAAAAGTAATAATAAAAGAAATAGAGAAAGAAATATAAGATGATATATATCTTTTTATAATTACATATATTTATCTTGGGGAAAATTAAAGTTAGAAATAGGAAAATGACGAATGTTTTTAAAAGTTTGATGATTGAAAAAGACAAAAGAATAATGGGAGGCATTTGAAATATAGATATCAAAGGAGATAGAAAAGATAACAGGTTGGTTAATGTAAAAATGTTTTAAAAAAATAAGTGAAAAAAATATATTTATTAAAAAAATTATAAAAAGAAAGAATTAATTATTCCTTTTTTTTTTGAAGCATATAAATTAAAAAATAACTGAAAAGTGTAAAGTAATAATAATAATAAAGAAATTGATTGATGATCATAAGAAGGAAAATAATTTTGAGTACTGAATATAAGGCAAAAGGTAAGTCATCTTGGTGAAAATAGTCTACTTTAGATTCAATGACTTGATTTTGGCCCTAACTAATAATGATTTTTGCTAATCCAAGAGAAAAAACTGAAACATAAATTCATCTTTATTAATACATTGTACAGGCTTAAACCTGTATTTAATATATGTAATATATGCGGAATTCGAATTCAGACCACATGACCCACTACTCTCAGTGCCATCTCATATTGCTGACCCACCTGATCACACACATGTTGAAAAGATAAATAATCACCAATATACGTATTTCATGCTAAACCAGCAATCATCAGTTGGTCTAGATTACTATCCTCACACATACATATAATCAGTGCTCTGCTTTATATTAAGATAGCCAATCTTCATACTTTAATGGTCAGCAATATGAGATGGCACTGAGAGTAGTGGGCCATGTGAAGGTCTGAGTTTGAATCCCGCATATATTATATATATTAAATACAGGTTTATGCCTGTACAATGTATTAATTTATATAGTGTGTAAAAGGTCTGCCCATCTCTCGCATATGTATGTATAAATGGATTATTCTCCTGTACATGAGGGGTCAGAATGACTAATATGTCAACATGGGTAGAATGACAATCTTGGCACTAACAAGGCTTTGAATGTTCCACCATCAGATTTTCAATGAAATGGAAGGCTGAAAAGTTGTGAGTTGGAATAGTTTGAAGCCTGTCCATTAAAGTATGAAGATTGGCTATCTTAATATAAAGTGGAGCACTGATTATATGTATGTGTGAGGATAGTAATCTAGACCAACTGATGATTGCTGGTTTAGCATGAAATACATATATTGGTGATTATTTATCTTTTCAACATGTGTGTGATCAGGTGGGTCAGCAATATGAGATGGCACTGAGAGTAGTGGGTCATGTGAAGGTCTGAGTTCGAATCCCATTTATATTTATTATAGTTTTAAGATAAATTTATCCAAAAGATTTAATTTTATTTTAATCTCTTTTGTATATTTTCTTTTACTATTAAAATTAAATTTTTCATGTAACAAATCTCTTCTAAATTATAGTATGGACAATATACTTGTATTTAAATGTATATGGCAAATAATTTTATATTAAGGTATAATGATAAATACAATGACTTATATTAGTAGAAAAATAAAAAATACTCACTCAATCCTATAATAAATAGCAGAAATAGAATAGAAAAGGTAGAGTTTGCTCCTAAAGTGTAATAAATATTTTAAATCTTATTTTGTAGCTGATAAAAACAGTATTATTGTTCCAGAAGGTTCTGTTGGCAACCTGTTAAGAATATTTTGTTAAGTGAAAAAATAAAAATAATTTTTTTAAACAACAATAATGCAAAGTCAATTTTGAAGATTTACAAACATTCTATTCAAGCTAAAATAAACAATTTACAAAATATTTTATTGAGATATCTACTTAATAATTCAGTAAGAGGATATAAACATTTAACAATCTAGAAAATATATTTTTAGTTAAAAAATTACAAACACAAATACAAGATGCAATAAATGTTGAAATCAAAATTGTAAAAAAATTATCACAGCTAAAACAATTTTTGGAAAAAAAAAATTAACTTATTCTATTAATATAAAACTTATCAATATTCTAAAATCAAGTAGACAATAAGTAAATAAAGGTAAACTGTAATCAACAGGGTTATAAGAAAAATTTCAACCTCAAAAATAAAATTTAAGTTTATCATAAAGATTGTATAACATAGTAAATCGTTCATATTTTCTATTGTTACCAATCATTATACAAATATTAAAAACTATATTGTGTCTAGATAGGTTTATGGTTAAAAATCATCATGATTTTGTTTGTAATTAAATCATACCTATTTAACAAACTTCACCTTAATTAACATTAGCCAATATTTTATTATCATCATTTATAAATACTATAGTTTTTTACCTTATCATCATGGTCCAACTGACTCCAATATGCCACTGCAACAAGTTTAAAGATTTGATATATCTTGCAGTGAAATAAGTACTACAACAAAATTAATTGCACATAAAGCTTTTATTTCAGCTAATTTACTATATGGACAATAGACATGGATCTTTTAAAATGAAAGCATTAAAAAATTTTATTTCAGGATACTTGGTAAAATTTTAAAAATGCTTGGCAAGGTCAATTAGCTTGATAAGGATGAAAGTACAGAGAGTTCAATTTCACATATTTTCAACTTATTTATACTGACTTCAATTCATCTGCATGTGGTAAAATAGTTATAAATGTAACCTTTTCTTGTTATATTCAATAAAGTCCTTTTGGAAGATAAAAATGATTTTATTTTTATGAGAGTGACAGACTTTACTTTTATGTTATGAAGATGTTTTCAAAGACATTCTAAAGAAATGTAATATTGATTGGTTTCATTGAGAAGATATGACTGAGAAAAGAATATTGTGAAGAGTTACAATTAATCAAAATGTTGTAGTTTTTGTGAAAGACAGATTTTTTTGTAGAAGATAACAGATGGCATCAGTAAAAAAAATTAATGCAGCAGTTTATTTCTATATATTTACGTACAAAAATTGGTTTATAAAATCATAGCAAAATTCATATCTAATGTATTATTAAGACGTTTGACTATTTTTTATTTTGTAGATGGATTAGCAATAATCATGTATGACTAATGATGATGATAATGAACCACTACTTTATTGTCTAATAGCTTCAGAATATTAATTAAATTTAACCACTGAAATTTCTTTTAGATTTTATATAAAAAAATAATAATTTAATTTTTTTTTACTTAATATTTTTACTATCTCTTTTATTTTAGCAGTTTTATATCTCTTATTGTATTTTTATAATGATTTTAGCATTTTCCCTCCAGATCAACCCCTCCATTCTCCAATGTCATTTTACTGATTTGTGATTAGTAGTTGTAAATGCATAAATCTACAATAAAATTTTAATGAGTACAAGTTATAAGGTAAAAAAAAAAAAACTATGATATTTTGAAGTCAATCAATTACTGATCAAAGCCAAGGTCATTTTATTTCGATTTTATTTTTAACAAAATAAAAAGAAAAATAAAATTAATAATGAGATTTGTCATTTCTAATTTTAATCTGAAATGTAATAAAAACATTCTTTTTTTATAAAGAAAAAAAAGATAATTAAATAACTGCTAATAATTATTAAATAATATATGGAAAATCTAACATTATATATATTTCAGTGGTAAATTTTTTATATTAGAAATAAATGTATAATAATTTTTATATTTCTTTTAGAAAAATATTATTTTAATTAGGATAATAGACATCTTCTGCATATCACTTGAATGGATTTATTCTTCAGTAAACAAATTTAATATTATATTTTTAATATTCTCTTTAATTAAAGGGTTGTATAAGATGGAGTGCATAGCTTTGGGGAGCTTGAAGGTCTGAGTTCAAGTCTTTTCTAATTACATTAAGTTTAGTATAGACAATATACTTATATTTAAATGTTATATATATATATAGATAGATAGATAGATAGATAGATAGATAGATAGATAGATAGATAGATAGATAGATAGGTAGGTAGGTAGGTAGGTAGGTAGGTAGGTAGGTAGATTGATAGATAGATAGATAGATAGATAGATAGATAGATAGATAGATAGATAGATAGATAGATAGATAGATAGATAGATAGATAGATAGATAGATAGATAGATAGATAGATAGATAGATAGATAGATAGATAGATAGATAGATAGATAGATAGATAGATAGATAGATAGATAGATAGATAGATAGATAGATAGATAGATAGATAGATAGATAGATAGATAGATAGATAGATAGATAGATAGATAGATAGATAGATAGATAGATAGATAGATAGATAGATAGATAGATAGATAGATAGATAGATAGATAGATAGATAGATATTAACTGTCAAAAATCTTCTACTAAATAACTAGAAGGTACGTACCAAAATTGTAATTGATAAAACTCCTACAATAAGCAACTGGATATTACCTAACCAAAATTGTAACTGTCAAAATCTTAGCTTAACTAATAACAAGCAGATATTAACTCTTTTAACATAAACAGAATATTTATGTGAATTAATAAAAAAATATCTCAGGTTTATAATATAAATAACTATGTAATGCAGAAGAGAGTAATCACATCTAATAATATTTTCATGGTTAGTAGATTCTCTTAAGTTTTTAAATATAACGATATCACATCTAATGTTATTTTAGAATCTTAAATATTTGAATGTAATAAATAAGACCCTTCAGTTTTATTATTAAATTATAAATGTTATAATTAACTAAATCAATGATATAAAATAATATAAAATATCTTTATATAACAGCAATAATATATATATAATAATACACAAATAAAGCTCTTTTTGGTAAATATTATTTTTTGCTCTTTTCAATGTACTTTAATTAATTTACAATTACGATGTGATGTGACGGACTGTGACTTCTCCTTATTCGGAGTCAGGAATCTCTCAGCCACTATGCCCAGAGAAATCTGTTAGCCACTTTACCCTCCCTTTCCACTCCCCACCCTAAGTTTTTTCCATACTCTTCTTTATTCTGCTTCATCCAATATCCACAACATAATCTTTGTCAATTTCATGGCCTTTATATCTAAATTCCCATTATCTTTTCCCAAACCCAGCCTAAAAACGAAGAACTCAATTTCTGTATAATCACTTTGTTTATATATATTCTTTGACAAATTCATTATTTGTACTTTTTCTGCTTGCAGGCATTTATTTTCAATTACTAGATACCTAATATTTTCTTTGTCTTCCTTACACAACTTGCAGACTAAATCATCCACATTTTCCCATTTATGTGTATATTTCCTTGTTGCTAAAGATTCTGTTCTAGTCATAAACAGTTAACTACTTTCCTTGCTGTTATCATGAATTAACTCGCATCCAATATTCTGTTTACTTCTATATATATTTAAACTTTTTTTATTCTCCATACTAGTTCTACATCTCTCCATCTCTCTATTCTTTATTAATGCATCTATTCTTCTATTCCATTTCTTGTCATTAATAACACTTAAAAATTCTCCTAACACAATCATCCCATCTTTTATATAAGTATACTAACATAAATTGTTTATTCAAATCTTCTGCATACTGTACTACCTTTTTCCCCATCTTGATGCCTGCTCTTTACTCATAACCCAATTAAATACTATTTTGGCAGTTCTCTTATTGTCTATAAACTGCAATCTCTGAACATTTTTATTTTGCTTTTAGCATCTTTCATATAAAAACTTTACTATCCCATTTCTTCTTGAATTGCCTCCTTTGCCATTCACACATCTGCATCTAATGCATGTCTTCCTACTTCTCTTTGTACTTTTTGTAAATAATCTAACATCCCTTTACAAACATGTAACACATAATTACCATATGTTATCCCAGCTACTGCCACTCCCTTCCATACAATTCTAGATACATCATATTTATTATATGAAAACATTATTAATTTCTTTATCAGTCTCTTTCTTTTCTTTGCTTTGTTTATCAATTTTTTTCTTCCATTTATCTAAACAATTTCTGTGATTACTTAAGATAACTCTCAAATAGGTAGAGACCTATTTCCCACACTCAACTTTATATGCCCCAATAAAAATTATTTGTTTTCTCTTTTCCCAGTATTAATCATCATTACTTTTGATTTTTCTTCACTGAATTTAATCCCCATCTCTAATTTCCACCCTTGCACATGTCCTCAACATAACTTCTATATCTTCCCTTCTTCTGTGTACAAGAAGGCATCATCTGCAAAGAAAAAATTTGATTATATATATATACTTCCTTAACATTTATTGATGGTATATCTACCCCTCTTTCTAGTCCTTCTATTTCTCTCTTCATTTCTCTCAAATACAACAAAAACAAAATAGGTGACATAGGGCATCCTTGCCTTAATCCTACTTCATTTTTGACTTTAACTGATTCTACATGCCCCAATTAATACATATAGTAATTATTTTCATATAATTTCTTAACAAGATCCACTGAAGCTCCATCCATTTGCAAATTTACTAAACATACCATAATCTATTTCTATTTTCTCTATCATGTCATTTTTATATCTATTAAAACCATATATAACTGTCTACCTATATTTCTACTCATATCTATAAATTGTATAAATACAAATAAATTACCTCCTATATGCCTATCTGATAAAAAACCAACTTGCATTTATCCCATTATATTATTTTCTTCCATCCATTTTGTGACCCTTCCAGCTACTATATATGTGAAACTTCATATAACCCTGACATTATTGCTAATGGTCTATAATTGCTTAACTTTCTATGAGCCTTTCTCTTTTCTTTAAATAATAGCTTTACTCTTGTATTACTACAACTTTCCAGATAATCTTCTGTGCCATCTTATTAAACCATGATAATAGGTTTAATTTTGTCCTATATCCTAAATTCATTGATATCTCTGCTGTCCATCCATCTAAACCTCTTGCCTTTTCAGTTTTCAATTTTTTCCTTGCCTCATTCAGTTCATTTTTTGTCACCTAATATTTCCATTATTATATGCTTTTATGTTTATTATCATTTGGTCCTTCACATCTATCATTTATATCCATTACATACTTATTTAAGATTGCTCTAATTTTTCTTTAGAACTACACTTTATTCACTTACTATGTAATACTATTTCTCTCTCTTCTACATTCCTTCTTTTAATGTATTTCCAAACTATTTTACTCCCATCTCTTTCACTTTTATTAATATCTTCAAAATGTATTATTTAATTTTATTCTCTCTATATAATTATCTATTTTAGTCTTTTTTTTAAAATACTTTTCCCATTTAACCTTAACATCTTTTTCACTTTCATTGCTCTTAATAGCATACTTATATTTTCTGCATGCTCTTTTCTTTTCTTTTACACTTTTATTAACTCTCAATTTTCTATTACTTTTATTCTTCTGAATATTTTTACCTAAAACCCTATTTGCCACTTTTTTTTTACTTCACCACACCAGTCATTATATTCATTCCCAACCAACTCTTTAATGATTTGTTCAACTTTTATTTTATATTCTTCTAACTTATTCTTATCATTCATTCTCCAGACACATCTTCCACTATCCCTTCTACTTTTATTATTATTTTCTATCACTATTATGTACTCTCTCTCTCTTCATTATCAAACACTTTAATTTTCAGTACTTTATTTATTTCTTTTTTCTCTACTAATATGTAATCTATTGTGTGAAATATATTATTTGTATACCATGTGTACTGTCTCTGAAAAAATATTTGATTAATTTTCAATGCTCAAATTTACTCTCTGACAAAAATTATTCAACAGCTGTCAAATCTTGTTATCTACACCATCAATTTCTTCAATATGCCCATTCATATTGCCTATAACCATTATTCTCTTTCTCCCTTTTTTGAAACTCTGTATATCCTTAACAAGGCTCATATATGCTACTGTTCCACTCCATTATAGTTTGACTATCTTCAGTGGCTATATACACTATAACCACTGTCCCTTCTTGTCTTCCTAACCTTATTTTAATGTTCTTGACATTTAACAGTATTTAAATATTTTTTGACATAATTCCTATAACACCACTCCTTTTTCTTTTCTATTTATACCCTGCCATATAAGTTCTTCTTTTTCTCTTAGATGTATTTCCACTACTTCTAGTACCTCAAGCTTTTTATTTTTAACTGATTTGCTGGTCTTCTACCTCCTTGAGTATTGAAATATTCAATTTTAACAATCTCTTCTTTCCTAACTACTCTGTTATAAAGTCTTTTGACTCTTCTCCATTACACTTATAAATAACTTGCAGACCCATTCCCTCTCCACATTTATATTTATATCTAAATTAGTTACCCCTTGTTTATTTTTTATATTTCATCCATTCCTCTTCTTTCTGATAACACTGCAATTTAAAACCCCACCACCCTTTATAAGTTTCCCAAACTATATTCTTTATAAATCAAACTCCCTAAAACTTTAATTCCTTGTTTTGCTAAGTGCAATCCATCTTTACTATATAAGTCCTTCTTACTAATAAAAAAAATCCACACATCCACAAACATAATACCATTTCTATCATACAATTTTGTCAGTCTCTCATTTATAAAAAATGCCCTATCTAACATATACCTGTTGTAAAATCTTGGTAATAATCCAACTATTCCTACTCTTCCTTTAATCTTATTCAAATTACTAATCAATTCTATGTATTCATCCATTACTCTCCTATGGTTCTGACAAATTATTTGTCCCTACCATAACATACACATCTCTATTTTTTTTTTTACCTTATCTGTAACATCCCTAATTCTAGCTCTAGGCAGACATATTTTTACAAACCTATTTCTATTTCCCTTGCAATTATATTTCCACATTCTCTAATTAAAAAATCTATCAATACTGTTTCATAGTTTACTTTCCCTATTTCATCTGTAACATTCTCTTTTAGATTCTGGATTTCCTTGTCTACTTCTTCCTTATCATTCTTATTCAATAATTCCTTTATCTGCTCACAACTTCATCTCTAATGATTTTAATTTTGCTTCAACATCCTTTATTTCTTTCTCTATCTTATTTATTCTATAGCTAACCATCTTTCTTGCACTACTTATTTTTTCATTCATATCTCTTGTGACTCTCTAAAAACATACTGTATCCTATCTTCGTCAGTCACATTTTGCTCCATTCCTCCTGACTTTCTCTTTAAACTATCTACACTTAAAAATATTTTTTCATGTCTTTTATCACATTTTTACATTCTCTACATAACTATAATTCTGTTACATTCTTCTTAGTCTTATTTAAGCATTGCAAATGATAAATCTCTTCACATATGTTACATTCTACCACAGTACATCTAATTTCTTTCTGATCATTATATATGCATTGTGGGATACAAGCCACATTTCTTTTCAAGTCCCCTACCATATATTTAACTTTATGCTTTCTCTCCTATTTTTCAAACTCCTTTATACAAAATGAGAAAAACTTTACTCTCTTTCAATAGTGATCGATAAACACATGTTTCCCAACCTTAGGCTCAAAATGTTATTTTCTTTCTCAAATAAATCACTTTCTTTCCTAAATTAAAAAATTCTTTAGTAGCAAAAATACTAAAGACCAACTAACCTCACATACAACTTAGTTATAAAGCCTCATTACAGTAACTCCCTCACAACAAAAATTATTTTACTTCTATATTTAAAAGGGCATAACAAAACACTTTTCAAACTTATGAATATTATTCCCAATCTTCCCAAATCCAATTAAATTTATTTCTCTTGAGTCCAATTTTTGCTCCACATCCACACAGTTAGCATACAATTTTTGTAGCAATACAATTGTCTGATGATATTCTCAAAAAATATATATAAACTTTAATTTATCTTGTGGAACAAAACAGACACATCAGCACAGCAAGTCAGTCAAAACTTTTCTGATCTACATTGCATACATAGTGACATCTATCTTTTTATATATAAAATTGACTATAATTTATTAAAACCATACAATATTTTCAAGACATACAAAAAACCCTGTGTAAATGTATATTACAGAATCTTCTATTCATTTATCGTTATCCATTTATTAGTCAAATTAATTAATGTTTTATATATGTTTATACAATTATTTTTGTTACAATTAATGTAATTGGTTCCATATGTATTTCTTCTATTAGTTCCTATATATAACATTCAAATGTGTGTTAGACAATACTATATGTAAAAACCTTAATATTTGTGTTGATATTAGAAATACACATATTATATAATTCGGAAAGCAAAACTATATATAAATCAAATCAAACCTAATCACTAAATGACAAACTTTGTTGATTTTTCTAATGTTATACACATGTATATGTGTATAACAAAGCCTTAGTGGACCCATCTCACCCCTCTAGTTTTGTACAGCACTCGTTGGCTGTGGGCCATCAGTGCAGGCCAGATAGGCTGAGCATGTTGTGCAAAGAGTGACATGATCTGCAGAGAAAGGTGAAGGAGGCATGTTATATCATATCAGATGAACACGCGATGAACAAAAAAGAATCATTTTATGCCATATCGAAGAAATGGCAAGTTTAAACATTCTGATCCTGATTAGCATATTTTGCTTATTTTGCATATTTGCACATCATGGAAAATGAAGAGATTTTGAACTTCTTGAAAATGAAGGTTATACCTTTGAAAATGTTAAAAGAATCAACAAAGTTTGTCATTTAGTGATTGGGTTTGATTTGATTTATATATATAGTTTTGCTTTCTGTATTATATAAGTGTGTGTATTTCTAATATCAATGAAAATATTAAGGTTTTACATATTAGTTCCTATGTATGCAATGTAGATCATTATTGTAAATTAGTTTAAAGCACACTGAAAAGTTTAAAATTTATTAGTAAATAATAGAATCACTAAGTTGTCCATAAATCATTTGAAAATAAATAAATTTATAAAGGTCTAAAGAGTTTTTTTATTATTATTAGTTTAAACAAAATGCACTTTGCTAAAAAAATAAATAATCTATAAAAGTTTAAAGAGTTTTAAAGTTGTATAAATGTCATTTATCAGTAAAAGTTGCAATTAATTAGTAGAAGGGGGAGAGGGTTTTTTTGGAAATGTTAAAAATAAAAATTTAAAGATTTATTAAAAGGAGGAGGAAATTAACTTAGAAAAATTAAAAGTATAACAGTTTAAACTATAAATCTTTTACATAAATTAAAGATACTCTCTTTTTATTTGATTTAAAGAAAAAAAGGGTACACTTAAAAACTAAATAACAAGTCGATTTTAAATATATACATGCATAAATAGCAAATGATTTTAAAAATAAAGAAGTATAGTAAAATGTGTGTGTGTTGATAAAATGATATATGAAAGTTAAAAATTAAAAAAACATAATTAGAAATGGCTATGAAAGTTAAAAATTAAAAAAACATAAGTAGAAATGGCTACTAATAAAAAAATCCACAAACAACAGAATTAGCAATAGCTACCAACTGAAAATAGTATTAAAATCTTATCAGAATTTAATCAAATTCAGTGGATGAATTTCAACAATGGATATAGATGGCAGATATAAAAACTAATTAACAAAGTGACAAAAGGTCATCATATAAATAGATGAGAATCAGATTCAGGTCAGTCAATCAGTTCTTCAGTCAGTTGAGTTTTTACAATCAGTCTATCACATATCCAGAATCAGTGTTTTTCATGACAATGCAGTGTTAACAGCCTTTGGAAGCATATGGCCAGACTCTAGCTTTAGTCTGATGGAACACCAATGGCCTTCCCAATAAAAGTGATGCTTGCCTAATAACTTAAAACCACCAGAGATATATAACTGTCTTAATTAATAGTATCATGAAATAGTAATCATAGGAACCTTCCAACCAGTTGGAAAAACTCACTTGAAGCCACAAATAGAAAATTTAATGTCCAAAATCCTATAGGTAATGAATAACAGTTATTCCATTTTTGATATTAATATAGCCATTGCTAATCTTGAAGTGTCCCAGAATCAGTTAATAAATGAACTCTATAACCACATAAAATGAACTATTGATGTGTGTGTGTTTTAAATGTTGTATATTTATTTAATGCTTTGTGATATCTTATATTAATTTCATGTATTTATTTAATGCTTCATGATATATATTTTATTGTATGAATTAAGAATGTGTGTGATAATTATATAGAATATTATTAATAGACTAATTAAGATTTTATAATAGCAGTAGTTTAAAATTAGTTAATAAATTATCTTTAAACTTAATATTTGTTAGTCAATTCTTTTACCACTAAATAAAGTAACACTATACTATAATATTCATTTGATTGAGCTAGTTGAAATTTTTTAGGCACTGAATTAGTTTGTCATCATTCAAAACATGTTAGTTTTTGTAGCCAATTAATGCCTGGAGTTTACTCTGAAACAAAAAAGTGCTTTGAATGATAGGTGTTGAATTCTGCAGCTGAGAAGATCTGTGTCCTTGAAATGTGGTCACAGTTATATATATTTTAAATATAACCCTGACTTAATCATAGGTATTCTCTGGATATTATTCTTCTCTGCCTAAGGGATTGTGGTGGTGCAATAATCGAATGTATAAGTTTATATTTCATAATATTATTTTATTAAAGAGTCAAAGTGCATGCTAGATTTTGTTGTTCCTATTTTGATCTACTTATCCCACCTGGTTCAATATATATACTGTAATAAAACTGTTTAGAGAATGCATTGACTAATTTGTATCCAAGATAGGTTTGTCTATTATATTTATATAAAGAAAATTATTGAATAACAACCAGTTCAAATATTGTTCCCAAAATAACTAGTTACTTTGTGAGGATGACATCATTTAGTATATTAAATGGCTAGTTTTATTATAAAATTTAACAATTTAAACTTTAATTTCTATGTAACACACTGATTGGCAAACTCAATACCTAGAACACAGCGCTCAAAACTTAGATGAACTTATAATCATATACAATGGAGCTGTGTTATACTATATCTAACTACACAACTTCAATTATATGCTATACTAAGAAAAATATAAATAAATAAACTAAAATTCAAATTAACAAACAAACAATACATTAAAATTCACAAATTGTATATTTGACAGCTCTTTGTTTGAACACAGTACATAATTAGCCATATTAATAACATTTCTTCAGTTTATGTTGAAAGAACATAATTTTATTCTTCCCTTATTATTCTTTCATAAGCTTCCTTTATTATTGTTGCTGAGTTTGATGTACTATATTTTGTATAATAAAATATTTTTTTACGAGTAATGCTAACAATTTGACATTATTTTAGAATATACTTAAAGTTAATACTGATTTAAAACATTAAAATTATTAGAGACATAATTCTTGATAAAGAGACTAATATATTATATTTATATAAGAGAAAAAAGTTATTGAAAAAAAAAGAATATCATTCAGAACATATCCAATGGTGATGTAAGTCAGACATTTTGTTACTTATTTTAAAAATAATTTAGTAGTTAATTTTTTCCCCTTAATCTTATTACTTTAATGAATGTATAAGCAAAATATATGTAAATATTGTTCACTCAATTTATTATTAATAACTGTATTATTATTTTTTAAAATTTTATTTATACTATAATCTTAATTTATATATGCATTCTCTACATATAAAAAGTGTTTGTGTTATATATATATATATATATATATATATATATATATATAAATATATATATATATATATATGTGCATCTTGAAAAGTGCTGCACACTTACAATTCAATAAACAATATGTATTCTATTCTAATCAATATTTATCAACAAAACAAGCTATTATGCCTATATATGTTTGTATACAAGAGGGCCTTGGAACAAAATATAGCATAGTTCACAGCTCCACTGCATATTTTTTTAGAGCTAAGTTTTTAGTCTTTTCACTTATATGTAGCTGTCATTGTAGTTTATAAATTAAATTAATAACATAGTTTATTGTTATTTTATAATTCTATATTTAAACAGCATTTTGCATGTTTAGAAGAAAAGATTATAAATTTATAAAGTGTTTATTTTGCTGAGCATGCTTTCGATGTTTACAGTCAGATTCATAGCTCTAGTAATAATGGCAGGATATTATGTGTGTTTTCATGTCTTCAATTATAGGCTATCTAAAAAAATGTAAACAAAGTAAAATATAAATAAACAAAAAACCCATTAAAATTCCAAATTTTACAATATTCAATAGTCATTTTTCCTATTCTTAGACCCATATG
Organism: Epiperipatus broadwayi; assembly: GCA_028023455.1. Taxonomy (NCBI): domain Eukaryota; kingdom Metazoa; phylum Onychophora; class Udeonychophora; order Euonychophora; family Peripatidae; genus Epiperipatus; species Epiperipatus broadwayi. The sequence goes on along the minus strand of JAQFVV010012448.1, from coordinate 98,338 downwards.
CAATTATGCATATTTTACCAAAATTTCATTGGTTTATGTTGTAAACACATACATTATATTTCATTATTTCTTCATTATCCTTTCTGGATTTGTAATAAAATCTTTTCTGAGTATAATGTTAAAAGTTTTACAACATTTAGAACATTCTAAATGTTGATACTGATTTAAAATCATCAAAATAATTAGAGAGATTTTAGTTTTTTGATAACAAGATCACTATTATGCTTCTATAAGAGAAGAAAGTTATTAAAAAAGAATATTGTCTAGAGCATATTAAATAGCTAAAAAAAGTCAAACATTTTCTATTTAACTTTATTTTAAAAATAAAAATATGGTAATTATTTTTTTCTCAATTTTATTGCTTCAGTGAATGCATGATTATATTTTTACATTTTGTTCAAACTATAATCTTAATTCATATGATTTTATGCATATAAAAAGTGTTCATGTTATATATATGCATGTGTGTTGAAAAATATTATATATTTGCAGATCATGTTCTTATCGCTGTTTATCAACAAAATATGTTATTATACACTATATACATTGAACATGAGGGAAAACTTGGAACAAAATATAGTATAGTTTATGACTACTCTGTATACATAAAATGCATAAACAGGCCTAGAATTTTTATAAGAGTATAAAGAATTCACTCAGATAGGTCAATTTAAAATTAGCAATAATTTATTAAATCAATAATATTCACAATATGATACATATGCAGATTAAAATCCATGATATAACATGTACATATTAAAATATAAATCATTACATAATTTATACATTGCTTATCTTAAGTAAAGAAGAAATAATTTAACATTTTAATTAAATGCGGTGAAACTATTAAAATTTTACTGAGCAATTTCAAGTATAGAAGTGACAAAACTAGATAAACTATCTATAGATTTTGGGCTTCAGAGTCACCACTCTATCATTTCATGATTCATGCAGAGCAAAACCTACTGACATGAGACATAAGTTAACACATATCGATTGCACAATGGATCTGCCAAAGAATTTTAAAAAAATAAACAAAAAGAAATAAAAAGTGCAACATAAAAATATAAAATATTGAAATTCTGATGCACTAAGTGGTTTACACTCTTAAGATAAGATTAATTTTTTAAAATAAAGTAAATCTTAGAATTTTAATGAAGTCTGCACCCATATATAGCTATATATTTACTGTAAGATTATGTTGCTATGCTTCTACCTAAGTCAAGACTACAAATGTAAATTTCTTAAAGAATTTCATTACAAATCAGTTTCTCTCTTACTTCTCTTGTCAATGAATACTTTTTGGTATATGTTCTTTTAGCCTTAATACTTTTATCTTATATATTATTTTTTATGAAAATATCTCAGTTTGTATTATACAGATTTTTTTGTCATGTTTTTTTAAGGTCTCAGCTGGATGCTTTCATCTCACTGTTGATTACATGGTTGGATTGCAGAAGAGAGTTTTTAAGCAAACCATACTATAAAAATTACTAACTTCTTGGATATAGGTCACCTTACATGCTAGTGAAAATATAATAATTAATTGTGTTTGTCGAATTGTATTTTTGCTGTTTTGCAATAAGTTTCCTTTCTCTTCTGATAAGTTTTAGTTTTCCCTTTATTTTTAATCATTTCTATCAGCCTCTAATAAATCTATCTCCAATAATAAATATTAATTTAAAAAATCTTAAATATTTGGACATTGCTTATGTCATTTCTGGTTTTGAAATAATCAAATTACTTCAAATGCTTTTTTGTTTTATATATAATTTTAATTACTTAATCTTTTAAACTAACTTTTTTTCTTGCTAAATAAGAGATTCTATCAGTGTTTATTCATTGCATTGGTTTTTTTTTGGTTTTTTTTTTTTGCACTTTTATAAAAACATAGGTATTCTTATATAAAATAACATTTCAAAATTTTATTTTTTTCTTATATATGCGTAGATAATTGAGAAACATTTTATTTACCTTAAATATATAATTTTAATCAACTAATTAAACAGGTTTATGACACTGCTTCACCAAGCTGTATTCATATTGCATATATTCTTTACACAATGAAATCTTATTAATATATATAAAAAATTTGAGATTTTTACAAATAAATTGACATTAAACAAGGATAAATACTTACTCCAATATTGATTAATTTTTAAAACTATGTTCTCTAGAAATTTTTATCATCAACATAATGATTCAGATATCAAGATACTCTTTGGACATTTAATATTAGAATTTTATTTGAATATTAAAGGCAAAATCAAAGCTTCATTTTTTTGTAGGTCTATGATGGCGGTATTTTAGTTGTATTTATATAGTATTGGTCTATTTCCATTATCTAATATAAGTATTGAATGCTATTGGAAAAATTTAACTTTCTTTAAATATTCCAAATACATTCAAGTATTAGTAAAATCACCTAGGTTTGTATATGCACAACATTTGGAGAGGTATTATTTTCCTAATATCTTCAGATGTTGCTGGACTGACAAGTGACAATACTAGCATGGGAACCCTTAGATTCTTGAATATCAAATTTTAAGGAAACACTAACCAACTGGATCATCCTATATTAAAATTCAATATGCAAGATTCTAAGGGTTCAGGTTTGATTCCCATGCCAGTACTGTCACTGGTCAGGCCAGCAACACCTGAAGTAGAGAGATGAATACTTCTTGAAACATTGTGCATATACTAACATGTGTGCTAACAGTTGAATATATTTAGAATATTTAAATAAAGTTAAATTTTTTAAAGACATTCAATACTTATATTGCATGGTGGAAATAGTTCAATATACAAATACAATCAAAATCATTTTATTGGATTTTGGATTTACAATATGTCACTGATTGAGCTGCCTTTTTTAGTTCAAAAGAGATTTGCAGAATGTACTTCATATTTTAAATAAAAATATATAAAGACTTTGGATTAGCAATTAATACTCAAACAATTCTTTATTTATAAGCCAGTGAAGAAAGAAATGTCTTTGTCAACTTTTAGCTTAGATCAGTGACTCTCAATTTTTCTAATGTCACAACCCTTTAATACTGTTTCTTATGTTGTGGTGACCCCCAACCTTTAATTTTTCTACTGTTATAAATCAAAAATGTATTTTGCAATGGTCTTAGGTGACCCCTGTGAAAGGGTTGTTTGACTCTCAAGGGGGGTCACAACCCACAGGTTGAGAACCATTGGCTTAGATGGTTATCAACTTGAAAATGTAAGCCAATTTAAATATCTTAGTAACTTTTTAAATAGAAAGCTGGAACTAGATGTTGAGGTATGATCCAAATTTCAATGTGATGCTACTGCTTTTAATAAGTTAAAGATGAAGAGTATTTCACCACAATGAAATAACTACTGCAGTTAAATTACATGTATGTTAATATGTTATTTTATCTAATTTATTGTATGAAAGTAGAGTTCGGATATATTGATGATATAAAGGCCTGAAAGTTTCACTGAAGAATTCTTAGTAAAATTTTTAATATATACCCAGGTCTCGTTTTATGCAGATTTATTTAATGCGATTTTGAAGTTATGCGATTCATGTTTCTTCTTAATATTTTTGTATGCGATTTTTTTTTTATGCGATAAAAATTATTAGATCAGAAGTCGAGCTCTGATAATGCGCTATTACTTTAAATATTATACATTTTGCTCACTCCTGTCATATTTAAAGTAATAGCGCATTATCGGAGTTCGACTTCCATCTAATAATTTCAATATTTTCAGCACTTTATAATAGTACTGTAATAGATTTTCTGCAATAAAGAAGTTCATAATTCACTTAAAATCAGAATTTCTCCATTTTATATACACACATTAAATTTTATAAAATTATGATGTAAATCTGTTCAAACGTTATAGATGAAAAATAGTATGTATGATGTTGTTTTTGCATTTTAAATCACATTCTATTTTTGCTTTTTAAAAAAAAAGAGCACATAATCAATTAATCATTTAGTGTCCACAAGTTTATTTTTAAAAGGTGAGTAACAGCGGTGGCAAAATTAAATTTGACAATTAAAATCTGATTTTTAATTGTAATTAACAATTTAAAATTAAGTAACGTGATCTGAAATTAAGGTGATGAAATTTGATTTTTAAACAGAATTGAAAATTAAAAAATTAAAGACAAAAATAAGAATTTAATTTTTAATTGTTAGTTTTAATTAAATTTTGCCCAACAGTGTTGAGTCAGTGTCTTTTTGTTATCGTAAGTCTAAGTTCTTATTTTTATTGAAAACTTTTAGTTTACTCTAACAGAGAGAAAAAAACACCCAAATAGATTAATTTCTTTGTAAACAAAAATTTCAATTTTAGATCACTTAGCGAAATGGGAAGGATCAACAGTGATTGGAAAACGTTTTAGTTGTATTTCCTTGTGACTTCGTTTAAGGAGAAGCTACAGTACCTCACATCACATCACATCATGACAAATTTGATGTCTCAAATAGCGATAATGATAAAATACCATACATGTATTAAAAAAAATGTAAATAACGCATAAAAATATATTGTTTTGAATAAAATTAAATACTGTAGTTAATAAAAAAAGTAAAAAAAGTTTGTCTTTTATCAATTTTTTTCAAATTTGAAATTTTTTATTAGTCATATTTTATTTTTTTATTTTTTTTTTATGCAAATTTTAAAGTAATTTTACATTGTTGCTTTGCTTTTATGTGAATTTTGGAAAATTACAGTCCGTATCCCCCATTTTTAAGGTAAGTTATGGCTATTTTTGTGTGGTTTCTTTTGTGTGCATTTTCTGAGGAACCTATCTACTGCATAAAACAAGACCCAGTTATATTATAATAAGATTATAAGACCAATCTATTACTTGGATGTGATACTATAGTCTACTTTTATAAAACCACATCTTCATTATTTAATGTTTTATTTAAATTTGAATATAGTTTTCCATGGGAGAGACAGTCCTCATTATGCTATAAAAATGCCTCAAGGACCTTCTAAATCAGTGCTATATTTGTTTTTATTAGGAAGATAGGCCCATGAGTATTTTTCTGAATGATTTCCCAGTACTAGTATAAGGCATAACATGTTGATATAGCATTGCAACATTTATGGCTACTTGTATGTTATTATAGTTCAATTTGATTAAAATATACTTTAAGTGCAGCACCACTTTTTCAGAAATCCATTTGGATTCTGGATAATAAATAGAAACATAAACATCATACCCATACTCATTCAAAAATATTTCAAATTAGTAGCAATAAATTCATTGCCTTTATCTGCCACCAAGATTTTCATTGATCCATGATATGAAAAGATTTTGTTTAATATGTGATTGTTACTAATGAACTCATATTCTTCACTAGTTTATTCTCTATCCACATGGAGCCAATATCCATTAGGAAACAGAAATATTTTGGTCTTTGATTGGATTGGCGTGATTCATATGCACAAAGCTCCATAAAATTAGTTGCAATGTGTATTCACATGGTTGCATGATCAACCACATTTGACATAGTTTGTACTTTTTAATACATGTTTTTTTTTACATCTCTGATGATATCAAGTCATCAAAAATAACTTCATGCCAGAGATTACCTATAATCATGAAAGGATGGTTTCTGGTAAGGCATTTCTAATATTTGTGGGTGTCCACTAAATGGGATTGGTATTTTATCACTGAATACTATACAATTTTTAATAGTTGACAATTGTTGACCCATATTTCATGACAATTTGTTTACATATGTGAACTGTTTATTAAGTAAACCTTCTCTAATCCAGTCCATGATTATCTGGTATTTTTTAGTTTATATATCAATAGTTTTATTATTTACTACTTTAGGCTTCTCTTCTAGTGCTCAAATAATTTACTGCTACTTCAGTATTCTTTTCTTCTGTTAGATCAGGCAGATGTAATAAAGTGTTTCCTCCATTGTATCTTCTTTTAACACTAACATTGATTCTTTTATTTTATATAAATGAGTGGACACATGAATTTACCATTTAGACAAATTTCAAAGTTCACCAAGCCTAAGAAATACTTTGTTACGAAACATGATCTAATATAAATCAGATATTTTTTTCTCACTTGTCTTTTTATGTTAAGTCAATGATGAAGATTTAAACAAAAGCTAAAAACTAAATTATATAAAAAAGATAATCAATCATTATAAATACTATGTATGTTTCATCCCCTATTTGTTTTATCCGATACTATATTTAATACTTTTTACCTGCAATCTCATACACAAACACACAAAAACAAACAATTTAATAATTTTTTTCTAAAATAGTTTTAAACTTTTTAAAGTGTAATTTTATCTAAAAAGTCAACAGAAATGAAGTGCTTAGAAATGTTTTAAAATTATGTATATTTAATTTCTCTATTTAGTTTTTTTTTTTCATAGAAACCTTATATATTTTGTTTTAAGTAAAAAGTTGTCTATCCAAGAAATACTGCAATTCTTAAATGTGTATTACAAACCTGCACAATCTGTTTAAAGGCTAAACCTGTCAACAAATAGTAAGCTGGAATGCTCGATATGGCTATTCTATCATGCTCTCAAATTTATTTAAATATGTTAAATTTTATGCCTGATGATATAATGAGATAATTAGGCATTTGAATACAATATCAGGGTATATATTGGTTATGATTAGTTAAGTCTATCATTGCTTGATACTCCCAAAACAAATTTTTTCTTTAGTATATCAATGTTATATATATATCAAATGCATTGACCAGGAAGCGAACCCAGGCCAGATGCTTGGAAGGCAGCTATGCTAACCGGTAGGCTTACCAACGTTCAATGATTAGATCTATAACACATATATACGCATAATATTTTAACTAGTTTCATTTAATTAGAAACTACTTTTATATATAAACAGTGAGGATTGCCAATTCCTCTACAAGCTTTATGATAAATGCTTAGCCAGAGCCAGCACTTAAAATATCTCTGTCAGGAACCCCTCCCCAAACCCCTGACCATGGTTTCGTGCTTTGGCACTCCTCAGAGAGGTGTCAGGGTAGGTTCAGACACTAGATCTAAAAATACCAACCCAAAGCTAAGCACTTAGCTAAAAGTTATCTATTGAGTGGAAAATCTGAAATTTTCAGACATGTACATGTATGTGGGTGTGATTTGGTTTGCTGACAATGCATTCCCATCACTAGAATAAATTATTCAAGACAATAAGAACTTTATATATTAAAATGCGCCTCTTCATTATGCATAACTTATAAATCATATTGTAAAATATTTATTTTAGAATAAATATGGTAAATCTTATCAATAATAATAATAATATTAAAAATATAAAAGTCTCAAGTGGCATATTTAAGTCCTTGTAACAAATTGTTCTCATACATCATGCAACTTATTTTTATTACATCTTAAGCTAGAATTTACACCAACCAGTATTTTATCTTCTGCACCTATTGATCGCGATCATTATCTACCTCATTTATTCCTCTATTCAAAAAAAATTCGTACGCATATATTCAAAAAGACTGATGGCACTAAGAACACGTGATTTAATATTATTTTAAACAGCGTGACACAATTTTTAATAATAATAAAAATATTTAGTCAGCACTAAAATATAGATAATGTATGCTATATTTATGGCAAGAAAAATAATCGTATTAGCAGCCTTTTATTAACACTCTATATTTTATATTATTTAAATTATAAGATATACACATACCCATATGTATTCTAGTAACAATAAGATATAATATGATGGCTTCATTTTATGATTACTTTTGTTTAGTATACGATTAGAAGTGAAAGGGGTATTTACATTAAATAGTCACGATTATTAAATGATTTTAATAAACAGGTCACTTTTGTCGAAGAAGATCATATTTATCTTTGGGCAACAATGCTTGACAAATTGCCGTTTAAAAATTAGTCAATTACATCTTTGAATATATGCTTAGAAATAAATTTGGTAAAACAAATTAATGCTTAAAAGCTTTATATTGTCTTGTGAATGGAAGCAGAAATGATTGCTTAAACTAAATTATATAAGCTAAAGCAAATAAATGGGTGGAAAAAAACAAATAATGCAAATGGAAAGAAATGCATTTAACAAGCTTAAATTATATTTATAGAAAATATATTTTAGCTTTAAAAAAAATTTAATATTCATACTAGTTTCAACTATGGTTGTAAAACATGTATTTTGTTTAAAAAAAAAAATGAAATAAATATATAAGTAGCACTAAATAATATTCAAACAGAAATTAAAGGAATTAATCACAAACACAACTTAGTAATATTTTATGAAATTTTTTTTAAAAAATATTATGTAAAAGAACGCATAGAAAGAAAAATTAGTATTGAAACATGATAATTTTCAACTACTTGCTAAAAAATAGATAACATTAAAAGCAGATCTAGTTTAAGACAGTATAATATCAAATTAGCTAAATGTGAATAAACATTTATTTATATATATATAATCGATTAATGTTATTATTTCTTTCCTCATTTAATTTCTCTATAAAAATTTATAGGAATGTATAAATTATATATAGCAATGTTTAATGAAAAATCATATAAAATTGAGATAGCATATAGAAAGAAAAATAATAATGGAATTCAGTTACTTTTCAATTTCCTGAGAGCAGATTTAGTAAGAAGGTTTAATATCAAATTAGCTAAGTGTATATAAACATTCATTATATGCATAATCTATCAATGTTATTATTTTTGCCCTCTATAGAAATTTATAGAAACTTACAATTTATATATAACAATGTCTGATAAAAAATCAATCAATTTCTTGTAGGATACATATTTCTGTCAATCAAATCTGGCATCATCAGCTTTTTGGAAAACCAGTTTGATAAATATTCTATGATTTCTAGCAATAATTTAACTAAAATTTCCTAAAATGTTAATTGACAAAATAGAGCTTATAATTAGATTATTTTCAAACAACTTTGACTTCAATTAAATATTTTACATATCTAAAATATTAATTAATTAAATATCTCATAAATGTTTAATCTTTTAATATATATTTATTTAAGCTTTCTATAGAAATTTATAAAAACTTATGATCTTATATATAGCAAAGTTTAATAAAATTTCAACTAATTTTTTTCAGGATACCTTTCTGTCTATTAAATCTGATATTATCAGCTAAGCAGAAGACTAATTGGAATCATATCAACATAGCAAATCAGTTCTATTTTTATAGATTAACAACATGTAATTTGATATTAAAGTCTGAAGGTGATTTTTAATGATAATTTAATTAAAGCTTTGTTTGTGATCAGATTAATGTTAATTAACAAAGTCAAACTTATAATCAATTTATTTTTAAACAACCATACCTTCAAATAAATATTTTAAATATTAATTAATTAAAAACTATATAAATACTTAATATATTAATGTTATTTACATATGCTTTTATAATATCTTCAAGAGCAAATCAATCTTCACACATGCATTGTTTTAATAAATTGACATGCACTCACCTGTAAGCAAATATTTAAAAGAACAAGTGATTTCATTTATTCTTCAAGCTTATCTATATATAATCCAACCTTTTTCATGTGCACAGTAAAAAAAAGGTTGGCTTATATATAGATAATCTTGAAGAATGATGGATTCACTTGTTCTTTTAAATCTTTGCTTATGTTATGAGTGCACATCATTTTTTTAAAACACCACATGTGTGGAGGTTGATTTGCTCCCAAAGATATTACAATAAATACTGTGCTGTATAAAAATAAAAATATTCATTAATGTATTATATTTTTTATATAAATTTATAAAATCTTTTAGAATTATATACAATAATGTTTGATGAAAAATCAACGAATTAGCAACTCAGTTTTTATTTAAATGTGTATATATATTATTTTGAACTATATATATTGTACTGGTCACTTCTTCACTTCTTTGATCACTGAAGGTACCACTAGGTCACTTACTACTTAGAAAATTTAATTTATGGTGATCAAGAGATGATGATGAATGCCACCAGCTAGACAAGGGGAAAGAAAGAGATCTTTAACATTGTTCAGACAATTGAGAAAAAAATACAGAGACAAATGTTAGCCAAGATAATTTTAAATAACTTCATAATTTATTAGATTAATAATAATAAATTTTAAGCAAATAAATTACAAAAGATTAGTCTAGATTCCTCTAGCATATTAATAAGAGAGTGTACATGAGTATTGAAACATTAAATACCCTGGCAGATAAGTTCATTTTCTCACTTAAGGCTTAAAAGAGGGGATTTATAATCTCTCCCTGCCAGTGGTTTATAAAAACCAATCCCATTTTCCCTATTTAAAGATTTCAAAATTAAGTGGTCTTGTAGGGAATACAATGAAACAGTGCAAGTGAGCTTTCCTTGGCATGGAATAAAGCATCAGGACCAAAAATGTCATATGTCTGCAGAACAACTCATGATTAACCATGTTCAAGATCATCAAGGTTGACCCAAATACAAGGCAAGAAAATAGAACAAGAAAAGATTATGATTTCCCACAATCTTAAATAGAAGAAAACAAAACCTCCAATTTAGGAAAAACAGAGCATTTGTGCTTGAAAATGTGATGGTAGGGACCTCTACAGGTATTAACCACAAGCTTACTCTTTGGAAGAAAAGACAACTTTAAATTATCGTAATAGATTTCTAACTATAAGATCTTTCCATTGACTCATTGTAAATCAAAAGATTTCATGAGTACTGGTGGGCAATAGGAATTGTGGACTTAATCAGTGAAGCATTGAATAGCTTCACACTCTCAGTTCTAACCACTTCAGCTTCACCTATTCATATAGAAAGTAGGTTGAAGTAAAGAAGGGTTCTCCTCTTTTCTTCCAAAGAGTAAGCTTGTGGTTAAGACCTGTAGAGGTCCCTACCTTCACATTTTCAAGTGCATATGCTTAAGATTTATTGCCTTAGTAAATATTACTTATGTAATCAATGTGCAGTTAAATAAATTTATAATTACAACTTTAAATTATCGTAATAGATTTCTAACTATAAAATCTTTCCATTGAATCATTGTAAGTCGAAAGATTTTGCAAGTACTAGTGGGTAATAGTAATTGTGGACTTAATCAGTAAAGTATTGAGTAGTTTCACACTCTCAGTTCTAACTGCTTCAGCTTCACCTATTCATATAGAAAGTAGATTGAAATAAAGAAGGGTTCCCCTCTTTTCTTCCAAAGGGTAAGCTTGTGGTTAAGACCTGTGGAGGTCCTTACCTTAGCATTTTCAAGCACACATACTTAAAGATTTATTGTCTTAGTAAATATTACTTATGTAATCAGTGTGCAGTAAAATTAATTTATAAGAAAAACAGAACAATATACTCGATAAACTGCTAGCCAGAAAATTGGCAGGCTGCCAAACAATACAAACCAAGCTTAATTAAACTAATTATAACAAAAAGGTCAAATGAGTTAAAAGAAAATTACTAATATATAGCCAAGTATTTATCAAGGTTAGTAATATAACTAATAAAAAAAACACTAAGCATATAAAAATAGAAACTTTCAATACACTCCTGGATAAATAAATATGGAATCTTCAGCAAAGAATCCAATACACACTCTAAATACAATAATCAGAAAATACATAAAATAATTAAAATAATGAAGGAATATACAAAACTTATACTACAGACAGGTTGCTTTAAAGATTAAGCTGAAACTTTAACAGAGATTTAAATCCTGGTTATAATATGAAAATTTTTTACCTTGAGGCACACGGTTAGGTTTGGTGAATGTCTTTCAGCAGCACACAGTTTATTTTACTTTAAAGTTCCAATGAAAATTATGATTTTCATTTATATGTTTGGAAGTCCAGAGACAGTATCAAGGATCAATTCTTGTTCAGGCTTTTAAGACATGATATTGAAGGAACAACTTGGGATCCATGGTCTGTCTTTGGGTTGATTTAGCACTGCAAGTTGTAAAAAAGATTCATCATGGTGTATAGTTTTGGCATTCTGCAGAGATGATTGCTATTTAAAAAATAGTAGTCAATAATATAATTTTGTCAGAATTTCTTATTAGCAGACAGCAAAACATGATATTAACACTGGTGGTATGCAGACACAAATGGTAATTTTTGACAAATAAGGCAGTACAGCAACTAGCATAAGGATCATTATTAGTGTACTAAAAGCTGAATCAATACTCAACAAACAGAATAAAAATGAATACTCGAATAATAATTAGTCCAAAATCCTAGGGCTATTTATATGCATGCTTATTCCCCACATCATCTTTAATTAGAAGTTTTAGCTCAGAGAAAATCTCTACCTCAAACTTAATCTTAATTAAAAATCTGACCAGAGCTCCTATTCAAAATTAATTAAAGAAATGTAAATGCAAAATTAAGTCTCAGCTATTTTTTCTTTTGAAATAGGTTATAAACAAAGAAACAAGAATGCAATTAAAAAACTTTTCAAAATTAAAGTGCTTTGTCAAAAAGGATTAAAACTTTTATTAAAAAATAGAATATTTTTACAAATAGATTTTTAAAAAAAGTGTCGAAAGAAAATAAATTTTAAACTAAAATTTATTGCAAATAAAAATCACAGAATTTTAAAATAAAAATGAGTAATGTGCATTATTACACATATTCTTAATATATAAAATAAAATAATATACAAAACTTTCAAATATTTTTCTTTTAAAACTTTATAAAAATAAAAGTTAGTTTTACTTTTGCAATGGAACTTTTGAAGTGTATAAAACATCTGGCTCAACTGCCCCATCACACTATGAAAAAAAAAGCATTTCTTTGCTATTTTTTAACCTTTAAGCATTTAACCTGATCCCTTCAGAAATCCTGCTCAACATTTACCTGTGCTCTGTCTACTGAACATTTTATTTTATTAAGATAATTTTTTCCATTCTCATAATCCATGAATACAAATCTTTTTTAAAAAAAAATCCATCTGATTATTAGAAAGCTAAAGCTCTGACCTTTGTCAGGCAGTTCTTTTTCTCTTTTAACTAGTTCTGTGGTATAGGTTACTTTCCCCCTCTTTTCTTTTCCTTGTTTATAATTTTTTGTCTTATCCCTTTCATGTTTTGTTTTATTTTCTACCTCACATCTCTGAAGATCCTTTTGCTGAGCAAAACACATTTCTACAGTCCTTTTTTAATGTTTTAAATAAGGTTTCTCTATAAATAGCTTCTATTTCTGTTTTAAAATCATATTCCTTAATCTTTCTCTTAACTCTTTTCTTTGTTTTAAATCCATGTTCAAAATAAACAGTTACTTTAATCTACTCATTTTTAATTTCTTGAGAAGACTTCTTTACATTATTTTCTGTCTTGAACTTATATCTTTCTTCTTTATTTTGATCTACATTTTCTAATTTTCCCACCACACTATCTGTATTCAATCTCTGCTCATTTCTAACTTTATTTCCACCTTATCTTTTCTAACATTATTTGGTTTTAATTCATCTCTTATATTTTTCATGCCTTCTTTTACTATCTCAACTTCCTGAATTTCTTTACTCAGATCTCTTTCTATAGTTTCCTGATTTCTTTTAACTTTTTCCATTATTTCTTGTCTCATTCCCTTCATTTCCTTTATCATTTCAGCTTTAAACTTCTTCAACATTACTCTATTTTCTTCCTTCATTGCCTGCTGACTTTGTTTTATTTCTTGTCACATTTCTTTCATCATAACAGTCATCATCTGGGTCTCTGACACTTTTTTTTCCTTTTCTACTAATTGGGGATTTTTGAAAGATGCAGGGCTTTTTTCCAACACTACCTTCCATCAATATCTATGCTGTCTTCCATTCTTGCAAACAATATCAAATTCAATATTTTTATATTTCTTAACTTTTATTTTTATTTTTACAAAAAAATATAATTTCATTAATATGTATTTATCTTTCTTATGTTCAAAAATAAATCCAAAAAACCCACTGTTTAACTGTTTATTTATTTTTATCATATTAAAAAATGAACACTCTACTTCAAACTGCCCCAATAATACATACCAACAAGCACAAACTGATCCTTAATACTAAAACTTGCCTCCCACACCTGAAATATTTTTCAACTGTCTGAACAAAATGTCACTGGGTTTTAAATTTGAAGCCCTATGTTGGTAGCACTAAAATTTTAATATTTGTTGTATCAGTCACTTCTTCACTTCTTTAATCACCAAGGGTGCCATTAGGTCCCTTACTATCTAGAAAATTTAATTTACAGTGATCAAGAAATAAAAATGATGAATGCCACCAACTAGATCCAGGGAGAGAAAGAGATCTTTAACAGTGTTCAGACAATTGAGAAAAGAATACAGAGACAAACATTAGCCAAGATAATTTTAAATAATTTCATAATTTATTAGATTTATAATAATAAATTTTAGGCAAACAAATTACAAAAGTTTATTCTAGATTCCTCTGGGAATATACATGGTATTAATATTGTTTTAATTTAGAACATTTCAATGATAGAGTTATCAGAGTTAATTATAATTAATATTTTAATTAATATAGTTTTGCTTGCTACTCTGCATCATTTATATCATTGGTAAGATGGAACATCTTTTTAAAGTTTTATTGCCAGAGTATGAATTATATACTTTATTGTATATGTGTGAGCACTGTGCATGTGATTGTGCTTCTGAATATTTATTGTTTTCAGTTTTAATAACAATATAATTTACAAGTGGAGTTTTATTAGTAATTCTTAATTAGAAGATAATAACTTTCAACATGCATTGTTTAATCATATTACTAACTCATCAATGCTACAGTAAGTATGCAGGATATTCTCAAGCCCAAATGCAAAATAGAGACTTAAAAGATAAGAGTAGCCATTTTATCTTTATACGTAAATGCAATTCTATAGGCCAATCTAAAGCATTTTGCAATGACATCCTTGAAGATTTAATCTTCATAACTTTATGTCCATTACATTATTAATTTATCATTAAACCCAACAAAATTTTCAAAGTTACAGTGGATAAATATATGATGATGTTAGAATCACTTTAAAACAATATAATTTACAAGTGCAGTTTTTGTTAGTAATTCTTAATCAGAAGATAATCAGCCTTTAACATGTGCTGTTTGATTATGTCACTATGTCACAAATATTACAGAGAGTATGCAGGACACTAATATGGAACTAAATTTATCTCAATAATAAGTCTCTACTGTAAAAACTGTCTGATGTACAGTATATAAAATAATATTGCAAAGAAACTCTTAAATTAAAAAGTTTAAAAATAAAAACAAAATTAAATTGATCTTTTATAAGCCAACATAGCTAGAAAAAAAAAATTCATAAATTTAGTAATATTTGAAGACAAATTCTATATAGGTAATAAGGGAAGTTTTATTTTATAGGCAATATGAGATATTCTAAAATATTATGGGAAATTGTATTATTTAAAAAATATGGAAACATTTGACCATTGTTGATCATTTCTTTAGCACCAAAATACTAACCAAACTTAATTTTAAAACAGGCAAAACTCACCATATATATTGCCACACACAGCAAGCTAGAGTAATCAATGGATGCCAGAAGGCTTGTGCATAAAATCCCCATCTAGTGCCTAATCATCCAATATCCCCAGACTAGTTTCTGGCTTATGGCCTTCATCAGTTGAGGTGCCTTGGATCTGAGAGCACTGCATCTAGATCTTAGGATCTAATGCAACCCTCCAGCAACCACCTTTTATCTCCATTTAACTACAAAACTATGAGTCTTAAACTGAAAACACCTTAATGTTTTCAATCCAAGCCCATTAGCTTATATAGTCATATGGATCTAAACCCAGTTCAGTATCCATACATTTTGGTGTCTCTGGTTCTTCAATAACCATAGCCACTACTATCCTATTAGGCAGGATTAGTTTTAAGCCAATAAATATGACTACCTCCTCTTATGCTTGTGTATAACTGTTGTTAAAACAGGCAACATAAGCCAGAAACTAATCTGGGGATATTGGATGAGTAGGCACTAGATGATGATTTTATGCACAAGCCTTCTGGCATCCATTGATTACTCTAGCTTGCTGTGTGTGGCAATATATATAGTGAGTTTTGCATGTTTTAACAACAGTTATACACAAGCATAAGAGGAGGTAGTCATGTGATGTTTATTGGTTTACAAACTTAATTTTGTATGCTAGCATTTATGTAACAAACATTTTTTACAAGCATATATAGCTGTAATAAAACAAATTTGAAAATTAACTTTTACTTTAGACTAGTAACAAATTATCTCAATAATTTTGTTGTTGTAGGACCTATCTTAAAGCTTCTGGTAAGTTTTCATTTTTTTTCATATAACATTATTAAAAAAACAATAATAACAATAATGGAAAATCAATTAAATTTATTGTAATGCTTATGAAGTTTATTAAATTCTGTTTAAGAAATGATATATGAATTGTAGCAATTACATCATTACTAAAAAAAAAAAGTAAAGTATATTGTTAATTACTATAAAATATTTTAAAATATCTATTCTGATAAAAAAAAAAAAAATTGTTAATGATTACTATGGGATTGCCTAAGTCAGTTATTTCAGTGATAGGAAAAGCCCATCGTATTACATATGCTCTTTAAATGTCACTTGACTTTAGGACCAAATAACCATTTTTTGTGTGTATGTGATAATATATATTTAGTTTTCAGGAGATCGCATAACATTTGAGCACTCACATATCAGACTGAATACAACATATTGGTCACTCCATATAAACAAATTGAGGTTGTTGTTTTTTTACGTCAGTTAAATTGGAACCTTTAGTTTTATTTAATTAGACACTCTATTACTGGCCTAATCTACACATTTTGTGGAGTGAATAATTTAGGATCACATTATTAATATAAAGTTTTGCCAAAACATTATCCCACTTGCATCAATATAAACTACATATAAACTAGGAATAGATAGAAAAATACAGCTTTTAAAGTTATATAGTATGCAAAACTATTTCTCTCTGACAGAAATAATCACTTCTAAATTAATAAGTTGAAAACAAGTTGCTTTAGTATGAAAACTTATAATAAAAGTTCATTTTACAATTTGTTCCTTTCCCAGATTGTAAAGTTTTATACTGTATATATTATTTCACATTTAATAATAATAAAAAACAGGTGTAAACATCAAAAATACTAATAACTGAAAAGAAATTGTAATAATTGAAGTCATTGCGTTTAATGACAGATTGTCTAATAAACTTAGAGTTTAACGATTTCCAGATTCACTCTTTAGATCACTGAACACACACATCAGCAGAAAAAGAAGAAAAAAGATTAAAAGTCATCAATCATTTTAGACATAGATGGAGAATTAGAAAGCAAATAAACATTTTAGTATAAAGCGATAAATAAAATGCACAATATTTTTGCCCAAGAATGAATAGAAAGAAAGGTATTTACATATTTTAAAGTCATTGTTATCGTCTATAAAATCACAATTAAAATATTTAAATGTAAAATTAAATTTAAAATTATAAATGTTAGTAATTCAAAATTTATCATATGTCATAGTAATGAAATAATAATAATAATAATGATGATGATGATGATGATAATGATGATGATGATGAAACATATTGTATAATAAAAATCAAGTACAATTAAACAATAACATATTCGTTGATCTCAAAATTATCTTGAAACATACCATCTAGGAAACTTTTTAACACTAGAGTCCCAACCAAACCATTGAATAAACAGTTTCAGATATTTCATCAAAAGCTTCCCAACACAAAATAGATGACTAAAATAGGTAAGAATGAGTAAAAACAACATTTGGATGCTGTACTACTACAATAATCGAATATTAAAATTTAAACAATTTTATATAAGTTGGCCAACCCCCCTCCCAAAAAAAACGCTTAAGAATGAGAAAATATGTGGCAGAACCCAGATTTTTATATACATATTTGCCCAAGATATTTTATCTTAGAATGAATAAAAATGTGGTGACGTTATACATAATTAAAATGTGTATTGAAATAGAACAATAAAATATTCTTATAAAAATATATAAAATATTAAAATTGTAACTAATAATTTGTTAAGTGCATACTCATTATCTAAGCAATATATATTAGGGCTATAACCTTAAGACTATGTGCCTAAATACGATGGTAGGGACCTCTACAAGTCTTAGATTCACCTATATAATTAAAAAGTAGGTTGAAGATAAGAGTGGCTGTTGTTGTTTTTTAAAGTCATTAATCTTGTGTTAAAGATTTGTAGAGGTCCCTACTGTTATATTTAGTTGCATAGACTTAAGGTTATAGCCTTAATATATATTGCATAAAAATATTAAAATAATATCAACATAAAATAATATGTATAATACTAAAATATGTAGAATAATACATGGATAATCTTACAGAAATATGTAAAACATTAAAATAGTAGAAACATAACTTAACATAAAAATAATTACATGAGAAATATTTATGCTATAATGTTGAATTATGAACAATAAATAGATATATTATAACCTAGAAGTGAAGAAAAATAGGAAGGTTATATCCATTTGTCCGCATGGTCTGAAAAAAGAAAAAATGCTAGAGTTTTATTCATTCATTTGACTCTGTAATGTGAAAGTGGAAAAAATAATAGCTTTTTCAAATGCTTAACCTCAGGTTCTTAACTTGGTAAAAAAAAGGGGAGGGGGGAGATGTTTTGTACAAATTCTCATACTCCTGACTTGACAATGAAGATGGTAAAAAACAAAACAAAAATTAAAGCATGTTATATAAAATGATTAATAAAAGTTTGATTTTTTAATAGATTTAGTTAATATGTCTATCTATCCATCCACCTATTCATCTATTTATCTATCTGTCATTCTGTATATTTGTCTATGTATTTATTCATAAATCTATCCATCTTTCTATTATATATACATCTATTCATTTATGTATACCAGTCTATCTATCTTCTTATCTTCATATCCATATATCAACCTATCTATTGTGCCTACTGAAATTGTAGATGTATTTCAGTACATGACAAGATGTCTGACATATTTTTTTCTTTCTTTAATTGATTTTTGGATAATTTATATGTTAAATTATGA
Source organism: Epiperipatus broadwayi (assembly GCA_028023455.1). NCBI lineage: Eukaryota > Metazoa > Onychophora > Udeonychophora > Euonychophora > Peripatidae > Epiperipatus > Epiperipatus broadwayi. The sequence goes on along the minus strand of JAQFVV010012448.1, from coordinate 79,260 downwards.
AGTATTAACTGTGTTGCTATGACAACAATAATATTAATATAAAATTATTTGTTATCAATTGTTTTATAAGATTATAAATTGACTTTATTCATTTTTAAAAAAAAAAAAATTTCAATAATAAAGTATATGGTTTGGATAAAATTATTATTATTTTTTTGTTATGTTTCATTTTTGTTACTGCATTCATGATAGTAAATAACAAAAATTACAAATAAATGTTTAATATTTCAAATATATTTATTCTTTTTATTTGTTGAATATGTATAAAAATATGTTTCCAGAGTAATGTGCTAAAAATATGATGTAGATTGTTTAAGTTTTGTTGAAATGAAAAATAATATTAGTATTGTAAAAAAATATTTTTTTATTGTATGTAATGTTTCTAAAATATTTGTTTTTGTTAGTTAAAAATTTAGGGGATTTGAATAATACAATTTTTATTAGACAAATGCTACCAGAAATAGTTTAATGAGTGAATCCAGACATTTACTATGATTATCCTGATATCAATAAGAAAATCTTATAAATAGGACTGAAAAATTTAAACAAAAACTTCTATTTCTTATTTTTGTTCTAAATATCTGCATCTATAAATTTCTTTTCATCATTTTTATTTATTTACTTTAAAAGTATATAATTACCAAAATAAATTGTTTTCCCATTGACTGGGGCAGATGATCAATAAAATTTGATGGGAAATAATTAATTATAAAAAGAAAAATCATAAAAAATGATTCATTATGTAAACAATCAAAATATTTCATTCTTTAAAAATGGATTCAACTTATATTTTGAAAACAGTATACAAATATCAGAAGGTGTACAAGAATTATATTTACTTGCTTGTGTAATTTAATCTAATCAATTGCATCAAATTTTTATAAGATTTGAATCGGTTTAATTCTCATCATTTTGCCATAGGAAAAGCTAGGATTTATTCATTCATTTTGAATAATACTTGCAGCATAAAAAGATGTCTCTTCATATTATCACAAATATAAAATAGTGCTTATGTGTTTAATGTCATATGAATCAAATAATTATTATTTGAAAGACATTATTGAATCTATAAAAAAAAAATTGGAATTGACAAAATGTACTTTGAATTTAAAGTTCTCATGCATTCATTATATCTTCTCTGGACTAAAGACATGTTATCGGTTTTGTAGTTGGAAATATAGACATTGGAACTATGATACAATACTAGGAGTATGTAAACTTTTATTCAGATTGTTTTCTTTACTCGGTATTAATAAATATGTAGATTTATTTTTATCTCTATACATTTTTTTTGATTAATTATACTTTATATGAAGTCTAAAAGAATATTTAAACTCTCTTATATTTTGGAAATGAACATTCTGCAACATCTTTCCTGATACATAGACATGTAATGGTTTGGATTTATTATTAAATAATCAGAAATTAATAGACAATCATATATGTAAATATGAAATTAAAGTTAATTCATAAAATTTATTATACATTCAATTAGATTAAGGCTATAACCTTAAGACTATGTGCCTAAAATGTGACAGTAGGGACCTCTTTTAAAGTCATTAATCTTGTGTTTAGATTTGTAGAGGTTCTTACTGTCACATTTTAGGTGCATAGTCTTAAAGTTATAGCCTTAATATATATTACTTATGTAATGAGTAAGTGCTTTACAAATTATTAATTCAATTAGATTGTAAGTATATATATATTGATTGTTTATAATCTATTTATTATATTTTTTATTATATAATTGATACTAATTGATTAATGAACTTGAATTTAAATTCAATCAAATAAACTTTTCTGATTATTGTTCAATAGTACAATATGAATTAATTAGTTAACAACATTTGAGTGAACACAGATAAACTGTCTATATCATAAAACTTATTTGAAATAACTATATTATATAATCCAGAAATCAAATTATAAAATTGAGAAGTAATGTTATATTTTTTATTGAGTTATATAGTTATTATTTGACTTGACTAGACATAAACTTTATATGATAATCTTAATTAAATATTTACTTATTTACCAAAATTATTATTGATTGTGTAAGTACTGTAATTAATCCAGTTGAGGTGGATCATAAATCAAATTAACTATTAAATTTTAATATTCATACTTGATTATAATAAATGCTAATAATTCTTTTTATATATTTTGATATGTTGAAATATACAATTTTAATAATTTAATTACAGTAAATTTAAAATAAATTGATATGATTAGTTAATTGTACTTAAACAAATATCCAATAGAAATATATTGTTTCTTTTATAAGCTGGTATGATTGGATGTTACAGGTTCAATATTATCTAATAGATTCATTGATATTATATCATTATTAAGCATTTCCTTATTATTATAACTAGCTTAATTGGCAGGAGTAAAGGCAATATAAGAATATAGCATGGGTTGATTGGTATAATTTGTTATTTATCATTTTATTAAACTAAGATTTGAAATTAATTATTGGGATTGTATATTTATTTAGAAATCATAAATATTGTAAACGTATAAGACATACTAAAGCTATCATTTTAATCATTCGTAAATTATTTTACTTAAATATGAATATTTTTAAATTTTAGTATAAGTTTGTATATTTTGTAAATAATGTTTGATTAGTTGGATATGTTAGAACTTAGTTGTTTGATGATTTAGGTTTCATTTGATTATAAGTGAAATCTATCTTAAGCATATATTGTACCGGTCAAACATGTTTATCCATCTAACATGAGCTGGAACTCACAAAATGTACTTCAAACCCAGTCAAGCCCGAGATTTAGGTCAGGAACTAACTTGAATTTGAACCCACTCTCTAAGCTCCAGATCAAACACCTAATGGATAACATAACAATGATAGCACATGAGAATTAATTCTTAAATCCGACCCACTAGCAGAGCAGAGAAGACAATGAGACTCATGGACTTAACATATATATAACAAATTTAATACTAGAGACATTCCCATGATAAAATCTAATGTATTTAATCAAAAAGGGGTTTTACTAATGAATAGTTATAATCAATTAATGAATTGGATTGATTTAATAATGAGACAAACTGATATATGAATTAGAAATATATTTATTGACAATTTCATATATATTTTGATATAACCCATTATTTAGCGTTGGATAATGCATGCAGGCATTTTATTTATTAAACAACATTACTCTAGGCAATTGTACAAACAATAATTGATATTTGGGTTAAATAAATTTGTGGCTCAAATTTAATGAAGCTAAATATTATGCTATATAATAAATCACTACATTCCACTTATTAGTTATGCCATTTCATAAGCAATTCGAGTGACTATTATACATATAATCAAACCAAGTCTGGAGTGAACCTTAATAATATATCTGATTATGACAAATTTATGTATTAAATATGGGTGTATAAAGCATCCCAGATAGCTTTAGATTGAACGGGTTTTCAAGAATGCTTCGGTTCAATGCCAAAGGCTGCATATTAGTGAGGTAGAGTTGGCTATAAAGATTTTACTAATATGTTACGCACAAGTAAAATATAATAATAAAGTTTTCTGTGGATGGATGAATAAAGTTTAGGGTATTCGTGACCAACACCGGTTTACCCAATGACCGATCGTCATGCTGCTAAACAAGAACCTTTTATTTGATTCATAAGAGGTGGGGGGCTTACGTGCTAATCTGGCCCTTAGCTCAGGCTTAGCTACTGCACTACCCTAAGAGAAGATGAGCTGGAATTACCATGGCTCCATCTTATATATATATATAAAACAGCACAATGATAAAACATTAATAAATTTTACATCCGCCAAGCCGAAGCATATTATAAATTAAATACTATACCACACGTGAACCCTAGGTTATCAGATTGATCAAAAGAGCCAACTCTTCTGTAGCATGAAAAATGCATATATGCTACTGATGGGAATATATATATATACTTTACTTTATCCCATTCAATCTTTTCAGTTATCTATAACTAATAAACTCTTAAAAGGGGAGAAGTATATTTAAGGGACTTACGAATACTTTAATAAGAAAAATATTCTTATGATTACACTCCAGGCTAGTTTAATTTTTAGTAATATAATAATTAACGGTTGCAAATTTGGATTTATAAGCCACATTTTATATTTACATTAGTTAATTAATAACTGACAAAATAACTACGAGCACAGAAGGGTCGCCATTATTTATAGATTACGGTTTCGAAACAGCGCGCTAAATGATGCTATAATAAATAATAATACGAAGATTTTAAATATCTTCAAAAAAAATATTTTGTAACTAAATGCGTGCCGTTTCAAGACATAGGCATAATTAATAAGTAAAATAAGCAAAAGAAAAGTAAATATACTGCAGTGATTAAGTTATATAGCAAAACATTAAGTTAATAAAGGAAATTAACAAAAGTATGTCATTTATAGAATTGAAATATTATTTATAAGACAATTTAGAAAGAGTTTACAATAATATAGTTAGCTAACCTGTATTTTAAAGAAATATTGATCATTTTGGATTTTACACAGAGCTCTGCGATTTTAATTAATATTCAAAATGGTCCTCCTATAGCTGGACTGGAGATACTCAAGCTGGAATGAAGGTGAGTTCTTTTTAGCGGATTATGGCATCTTCTATTTAGTTGGGAGACAATTTAAGATGGTATTCCTATAGCTGTACTGAGGTGCTTGAGTTGGAATGAAGGTGAGTTCTTTTAGCAGCTTATGGCATCTTCTATTTGTTATAAGCTTGTTAAGGCAACATTGGTGTTGCTTCGGCCTTGGGTGGATCAAACTCTGACATTCCATCATGGGAAAGGCAGCAATTTTTGCCTTTTTTAGCAGGATATAGTGAAATTAACAATTTTATCTTGGATAGTAACAGCTCTTCAAAGAAAAATGGAGTTTTTTCCCCACTTAAATCTAGCCTATTTATACATTTCCACCTACCAAGCCTTAACACCTTTTGGAATTTTATTTGCCTCAGGACCAATTGACTTTTAATTAAACAAAATCATAGAATCTGATTTTCTACTACTGATAATGTCTCTGAGGTGTTATATTTCATTTACTTTAAAAAATTTAATTAAATATATAAATTATATCATTTTGATTCAGATTTCATTAATTAAATTCCTTTTTTAGGTGTTATAAATTTTTAAGGCCTAGCAAATAGTAACAGTATTCTGATTTAATGATAAAATCTTTTGTTGCAAACAAATTCAATCAGTAAACTAAATTTTACTTTTACCCAATCCAGGTGCGGTAACTAATTGATATTTTGTTTACACAAAATTCCCATTTTTAATTATAAACCGATGACTTTTAATTTAACTTGATATAAATAACTTTTAACATATTTTCTTTCTCTATATTGTTTTTTTATAAATTACTATATTATATACTAATAAGTTTTCTCTATATTGTTTGTTTAAAAAAAAAGCAAATTTGACAAATCTTATAAAAAAATACTTTAGTTTCAGTTATATCTATAAAACATTAAATCAGAAAAACCGTAAACATATTTTAAAGAAAACATTTTATACTATTTTTTTTTAATCTTAAATACATATATATATATATACAAATCATTATGCCATTATTCCAAGGTTTAAATTATCCATCCACATATGAATATAATACAAATATAATTAAGAATTGACTGATACATTAATAAAACATTTTATAACAAAATTACGAGTATTTTCTACGCTATAATTTTCTCAATCCTGTCTAATTATAGCGAACTTTTGTATGTAAATGGATGATGTCATTCAAGCGGCCATGCTAGCAAATTTTACTGCTCGACTTATATATCACATTTTGACATTTAAAATAGGTTCGAAACCAGTTCAGACGAGTAGGTCATTAGGTTGATGGTGAAACGGAAAGGGATTGGAAGGTTTCCGTTTCAATATCATTGTTTTGGGACAATGATATTTGATGTAACTGCACTTTAATTCATAGTAAGTATGGTTTGTATTTAGGCTCATCTGAAGTGATGATCTTGTTTGTTTTCTATTCATTTTAAATGCTGTTTGAATACATCATGCTATAATAAAAATCATCATCACTATTTTGTTTTAATATAATTGGTAGTTGGATATGTGATTAAATAAATGATTATATTAAATGCTGAATAATTAGTTATTGATTGGTATTTATTTAGTTTAGTATATCATATTTATTCTGTTATGAACAATATTATTATTTATGAGTATTATAAAATTAATATTATTTTTATTTGAATTACATTTTGTTTAATTATAAATGATGTCCAACATCAGGAATCATGTTCTTCTGTTACATAGGATAATCAATGGCTGAGCTGTTTTATTCACATTATATTAGAGTTATTATTCATCATTGCATATTTTTGATCTGTTACAAATGCTATCTAAATGATTGAGACCATGACAGAGATTAACATACACATATATTTATTTCATTATAAATGACACCATAATTAACAGAACATAATTAAACGGGATCACTCTATTATGGTTTTATTATATTTGACTTGTTACAAATGGATCCCAAATCTGTAGTGTATTAAAAGAAGAGTATATTCTCATTTTTATCCTATTATAAAGGGTGCTCTAACTTTAAGGATAGCAGTAAGAGTTATTTCATCTTTTTTTTTTAATTTTATGACAGTAATAAAATGTTGTCTAAAACTTGTAAAGCAACTTTTTATTCGATTACACTATCTATTTAACTATATATCTGACTTTGTGTCTATCTGTCTATCCCCTATTCACTCACCCATCTTTCTAGCCAACCATTTATTTATTTATTGGTCTATCTATTTATCCATCAACCTATCCATTCATATATCTATTTATTTATCCATTCAATTATCCATTTTTGACTATCTATCTAGTCACCCACCCTTTTATCTATTGGCTATCTATTTATCTACTTATATATCTATCTATCAACTTATCTACTTACTTACCTGACTATCAGCTCTTATCTATCTACATATTTATCTAGCCATCTATCTATTTATTTATCTATTAATCTATTCATTCAATCACTATCTATCCATTTATCTATTTATTCACTAATCCATAATTCATGCATCTGTCCATGAACTTATTGATCTATATATGTCTTTTTTCTATCTATATGATCCATTCTATCTATCTGCCTATCTTGCTATCTGTATATCTATCTATCCTTATATTTAATTATCTATATGACTTACTGTCTATCTATCTATCCATTCATTCATCCATTCATTCAATTATCAAGTTATCTAACTACTCATCCATCAATCTATTAATTTATCTATTTCTGTATCTATGTCTATCTATCAATTTATTTATTCAGTCAACATCTATTATACCTATCTATCTAATTATCCATCTATTCATCTATTAGCTACCTAAACTACTTATCTACCTATCTATCTATCAACTTATCTGTCTATCTGACTAACTGTTTACCTGACTGGCTGTCTATCTATCCATACATCCATCCAGCCAGCCATCCCCAATGAAGACATTTATTTTTTTTACTTATTAATTTCAGTGTTAATACTTGTTATGTTTTTAAAATTTTCAAATCACTAAATCAAGCATTGGACAAAACACTTTTAATTTTATTTATTTTTAGCATTCACTTTCAGTTCACAAGTTTGAGTGTTTGAACAAAATATTTTTCCCACTTTAATTTTTTATTTATTTTATTGCTTTAAGATTACAAGGCCAAGCATTTGGACAAAACTGTTCATTTTTCCTCCAATTTCAGATCACAATGTCAAGCTTTTGAACAATACCCTACCATTTTTTCCTCTTGCTTTTCCTTTTTTCAGGCCATGATGATAAATATGGTTCAACTTTTTTCTCCTAATGTTAGATAATATTATAATTATTTACAGTTCACCAATCAACAATATAAAATAAATATTTCTTACATATCTACTTATTGTATTGTATTATGATTTTACTATTGTAGTATTTTACATACTGTATTTTTTTTACAAGATTAACCATGTATTAAGCCATGTATTAATTTTAATATTATGCATATTATTTTATGATTTTACTATTTTAATATATATTTTAATAGTGTATTATACTTTTACATTTTTACTCATTCTAAGATAAAATATTATATGTAAATATGTATATAAAATATATGCATTCCCCCAATATTTTCCATTCTTATGCACATTTTGTGTTAAACTATTTTTTTAAAATTGTTTTATTTTTCATATTTGCTAATTGTAGTAATAAGACCTCTAAATGTTATTTTTACTTATTCTATTACATTTTAGTTGTATAATTTTTATTATTGTACCAAATATCCAAAACAGTTTTATAGATATTTTTAATAAAATATCTAAAACTATTTTAATTTTAATATGTGTTAATTGAAATAATACAATATATCTAAATGTATAGGTTTTTTTAATTTTCAATAAAATTTGAATTATTATTTTTTGCTTTGGACAAAATATACAGAACAGGTTTATTTTAATTACACTTGATGAAACATCTAAAATTGTATAATGATGTGGTGTGACATGGCTACTCTTTATCATAATCAAGAATTTCTCAGCCACTATGTCCAGAGAAACCTGTTCGCCTCCCTACCTTCCCTTTACATTCCCAACCCTAAGTTTTTCCCATATTTTTCTCTAACTTGCTCCATCCTATTTCCATATCATCATCTTTGTCCAATCTATAGCCTTTATATTTAGATCCCCCTTATTTTTTTAAAAACCCAGAATAAGAGCAGAGAATCCACTTTCTGTATAATCACTTTGTTTGTATTTATTCTGCCACAACTTCATTATTTGTCCCTTTCTGCTTATAAATATTTAAATTCAATTAGCAGATGTCAAATATTTTCCATGCCTTTTTCACATAACTTGCAGATTAAATCACCCACATGTTTTCATTTATATGTATATTTGCTAACAATCCTGTTCAAGCCTTAAACAGTAAACCACTTTTCTTGCTATTATTATAAATTAACTCACACCCAATATTCTGTTTACTTCTATATATATTTAAACTATTTTTACTCTCCATACTAGTTTTCTATCTTTCCAGCAGTTTCTTTTTTATTAATGCAACTATTCTTCTATCCCATTCTTTGCAATTATAAAAATCAGCAATCATCTTTCTAACACAATCATCCAACCTTTTGTACAAGTCAACTGACATAAAATTTTTATACAAATCTTCTGCATACCATACTACCTTTCTTATCCATTGCTGCCTATCCTTTACTCATAACCCAATTAAATACTATTTTAGCTATTTTTTTACTATCAATAAATTGCAATCTATTGAACATTTTTATTTTGCTTTTTGCATCTCTCATATAAAAGCTTGATCATCCCATTTCTCCTTGAATTGTCTCCCTTGAAGTTCACACATCTGCATCTAATGCAGGTTTTCTACTTTTGTTTGTACTTCTAAGTAATCTAATACCTCCTTACTAACACATAATACATCATTACAATAAATTAACCCTGCTAGTGCCACTCCCTTCCATACAATTCTTGCTATATTATATTTATTATGTAAAAACACTGTTAATTTTTTTTTTATCAATCTCTTTCTTTTCTTTGCTTAATTTATCATTTTTTTCTCCTATTCATTCAAACAATTTCTTTCATTATTTAAGGTGATTCCCAAATAGTTATATTTACCACATTTAACTTTATATATGCCAATAAAAATTCTTTCTCTTCTTTTTGCCCAGTATTTATCATCATTACTTTTGATTTTTCTTCACTAAATTTAATTCCCATCTTTTACCCCCTCCCCTCTTGCACAAGTCTTCAGCATAACTTCTATATTTTCCCTATTTTCTGTGCACAAGAAAATATCAGCAAATAAAAGACCTGATAATGTATACACTCCCTTGTTATCTATTAATGGTAACTCTAGCCCTCTTCTCAGTATTTCTATTGCTCTCTTCATTTTTCTCAAATATAACAAAAACAAAATAGATGACATGGGGCATCCTTGCCTTAATCCAACTCCATTTTTAATTCTAATTGATTCTATATTTCCTAATTAATTGTTTTCATACAATATCTTAATAAGATCTCCTAAAGCCCCATTCATTCCCAAATTTACTAAACTTACCCATAATCTATTTCTATTTATTCTATCATATGGCTTCTCTATATTTATAAATATCATATATAACTGTCTATCTGTATTCCTACTCATATCTATAAGTTGAATGACTACATATAAACTATCTTCTATATGTCTATTCGTAATCTAAAAACTTTTTGAATTTCTCATACTATATTATTTATTTCCATCCATTTTACAATTCTTCCAGCTATCATATATACAAAAATTTATATAACACCAATGTTATCACTACCAGGCTATAACTGTTTATCTTTCTATGGTCCTTAGCCTTTCCTTTAAATAATATCCTCATTCTCATTTTCCTTTAAATAATAGCCTCACTCTCATATTATTCCAGTTATCGGGAAATTCTGTCTTTGGTGTTATCTTATTAAAACATGATGATAGAACTAATTTTGCCTTAATTCCCAAATTCATCAACATTTCTGCTGCCCATCTATCTAAACTTCTTGTCTTTCCACTTTTCAACTTCTTCCTTATCTTTTTCAATTTATTTTCTGTAAAACTAATTTTTGGATAACTATATGCTTTTGTGTTTATTATTACTCTGTCCTTCACATCTTACATTTCTTCTATATCCATTACATACTTATTTAAGATTGTCTCTAATTATTCTCTAGATCTATGTCCTTTTTCCTCATCTAATAATATTTCTCTTTTCTCTACATTCCTTCTCTTAATATATTTACAAATTTTTTTACTCCCATTTCTTCCACTCTTATTAATGTCCTCCAGTAATTTATTATTTAATTTTATTATCTTTCTCTCTATAATTATTTATTTTAGCCAACTTCTTTTTTAAAAAATAGTTTTCCCATTTAATATTAACAAATAGTTTTCCCATTTAATATTAACATCTTTTTCTCTCTTTTTTGTTTTTAATAGCAGATTTTTATTCTCTGCATGCTTTTGCCCTCTTTTTTACATCTCGAGAATGTTGTTATTGTGAGTATTGGGTTTGAATTGGGTAAGGGTGTTTTAATGGTTTTTGTTGGGGTATAAAACCACATCCTACAATATGTATATATATATATGATAATCAAAACAACATCCTACAATATGTATATATATATATGATAATCAAAACAAGTTATAAATTTCATAACTTGCCTTTAAGCTTGCATTTTATGATCACTAGATGGAGTTTACCAATCAGCTCCAAACAAGCTTTGTTTACATAAATGCCGAAAGAGATAGAATTCAAAATTTCTATCATTGTCACCCAGCTCCAGACCAGCTGTTTTCAAGCTTATTGGCTCACATCAGTGAAGGGCTGAGAGACTAAAAACTAGACCTAAAATACCAAATCTAAAGTCAGCACTTATCAAACACATTTCTATCAATTTGAAAGCATGAATTTATTAGGTACATAAATGTTTTCAAACTCAGCCTAACACATCAGATAGCTATATGGGTCTGAAATCAGTTCAGTTTAACCATATAGTAAAAGCCTCTGCAATATATAGCATTGCAAAAACCTTCAAAGGTACATTTATGATAATCAAAACAAGTTATAAATTTTGTAACTTGCCTTTAAGCTTGTATTTTATGATCATTAGATGGAGATTTCCAATCAGCTCCAAACAAGCTTTGTTTACATAAATGTCAAAAGAGATAGAATTCAAAATCTCTATCATTGTCACCCACCTCCAGACCATCTGGTTTTGAGCTTACTGGATCACATCAATGAAGGGCTGAGAGACTAGAAACTAGACTTAAAATACCAACTTCTTTGGAGCTGATTGGTAAGCTCCATCTAGTGATCATAAAATGCAAGCTTAAAGGCAAGTTACGAAATTTATAACTTGTTTTGATTATCATAAATGTACCTTTGAAGGTTTTTGAAATGCTATATATTGCAGAGGCTTTTACTATATGGTGAAACTGAACTGATTTCAGACCCATATAGCTATCTTATTTGTTAGGGTGAGTGTGAAGACATTTACATGTCTAATAAATTCATGCTTTCAAATTGATAGAAACGTGTTTAATAAGTGCTGACTTTAGAGTTGGTCACTGGATATTTGTAATTGTGTAATGGTTTATATATTTGTATGATTATTTTGGTTAGTGTTAACAGTAACTTTATTTTCATTTATAGTTTGGGGGAATTATTTAAAGATTAAAATCTAATGTTTAGTTTGTTTTTAAAACAGTTTGTAAACTTGTTAGTTTATTAGCAAAATTTAAGATCCTTTGCTTATTTAAAATTTCATGCTCTGTGTTTGAGTTAGTTTGTATTTCGATATTTAACATCCTTTAGCGTACAACTTCAAAGTGGTATCATTTTGAAGTTCACTATTATTGAGATATAGACTATTAAACAGAAGGCGTTACTAGATATTTGTAATTGTATAATGTTTTATGTATTTGTATGATTATTTCGGTTAGTGTTAACAGTAACTTTATTTTCATATATATATATATTACATGTCAGAAAAAATATTGCAAGATTTGGCATTATATAGATTGACATCAATTTGATTTCATTGACACTTATTTAATATTATTATAAAGCAGTATTTTTTCAATAATACAAGAAAATAATAAGAAAATAATCACTTTTATGATCAGGTGCAAATTGATCAATCTTACAAGAAAAAAGACTTTTAGTGATTGTTAACTAAAATGAAAAAATGGAAGCGAAAAAGTTGTTCTGATGGCTAATATAAATCTTTGTGAATTCAATTATCTTTTTATTGCAAATACATTTTTAAATGGCCAAATACTGATTATATAAATGAACATAACTGGTTAAAGTTCACAAAAATAAAAATACATCTTTAACCTGAAAATAGTGCCAAAATGCATAATAAATCAAAAATCTTACATAAAAAATAAGCAATTATAATGAGTTTGTATGTCAAAAAAATTAATTTTGATTTTAAATGCAATATATATATATAAAATAATGCTTGAAATTGAAAAACATTAATTACTGAATAAATATTTTACTAAGTATATTATTAATAATAAAAAGATACTAAACTGTGAGCAAATATATTATATAAAACACATCAATAGCTATAATTTTTTAAAAAAAATATTGCATCTTATGTTGAAAGAGAATATTTCATGAATCACAATTCATTAAACTAAAATAAAGCATGCCCAAAAATAATTAACTTAATACATTTTAAAAATTTATTTTTGAAACATTTTATTTTTCATTAGCTAAATTGTTTTTTTTTTTTTTTTTTTGGTTGTTTTTTGTAATATTTAGGCAATAAAACTTTGAAATTTTTTGAGTGTTAATTTTTTTTTTTTAAGCAACAGTATGTAAATTTATATAAATGCAGTCAAATTTAACAAAATTAGATAAATAAAAAATAGTTGTAGTTTTACTAATATAAATGATTATATCTTCTTTTTTGCTGATATATTTTTTTCTCTTTATAATGAAAGTTATACTAAAAACAAATTACAAAATTATTGATTTAAAATTAAACAAATAAATGATACTGTAATATATTTTAGTAACTTTTGATCATATAAATTTGATTATTAATTGCATAATACATAAAATCATTTTTTTATCTTTTTTTTTCTTTTTTTAATTGTCATAGCATCGACCAGGACGCGAACCCGCAACCCGGGCAACTGCCTGCAAGTGCAAGGCAGTCGCATTGACCTCTCGACCACCAATGCATTTTTCCTCAAAATAATGTATAATTACAATGACTATACTTTGCAATTATAATGATCATATTTTTAGCTGCAGACAAAATAATGTTTATAGCAGTTTTAATCTAAAATTCACTAAGTGAATATATTTTATGTAGTGTATATATTTTAAAATTTATTATTAATCTACTTCTTTACTGTGTGTGTGTATATATATATAATGTTAAAAGAAGGTTGCCTTGATAACAGTTTGAAATTGTTGATTGTTGTCTATATTGGGATTGTCTAACTGATGACTGGTTTCTAATGGATATATTATATTCAATAAAATTGGCATTTTTTTGTTTTTGTAGTCACTAATAATGAAAATCTTTATTTTGGATATTTTTCAAGAATACTGGATGAAAATTTGGTAAATACATTAATCATATTTTGATTGTGTAGCCAAATTATAATACTGTGTGTTGTATAATACATAAACTCTACACAGTACATTCTTGGATGACAGAATGATATAACTTCAATATAAAATGAACACCATTTGAAAGAAAATGGTGGATATTTTGTAAAAGAAGTTTTGAAAAGTTTGTTAAAGATTGGTATAGTGAATAATCAATTTTAAATCAAAACAATAGGTATAAATTAATAATGATTACTATGAAAAGCCTCACATAAACATTTGCTGTATTCCAGGGTAAAGGTAAAATTATATTCTTGGTATACACGAGTAGATGAATTCAATTTTAATAGAAAAAATAGAACCACAAGCAAGTTGTAAAATAGAACACAAATTATTCATATCTAAACTTTAAATTAAGCTGAGAAAAACTACAATCTTACTCAGTATCTTATACATAAGTAGAGAATATAATTATGGCTAATTTAGCAATAACATATATAATTTGATTTAAAGTTTTGAAGATTACTAACTTAATGATGAATTATATTAATAATGGCAGATGTGAGAGAATTTTTTTAAAATCTGAGAAATATTTGAATAAAATTAAGAATGAGTAAATCAAAATAGATGTTATAGTCAATGGTGATTGTAAAAAAAAAAAGAAAAGACAAAATTAAACAGAATAATATTTTTATAGAGGAATTGAGTATGAAATTAAAAAAAAAAAAAACCACAAAAGGCAAGTAGCAATAATTAATGATATTTGGAAAGACATTGAAAATAAAAACAAATTTAGAAAATTAATGACTATCTTTAAGAAGATTTAAAAAATCAAAGTGAAATTTTAGGATGGAATAGTTTTATTAAAAATATTAATTATAATAATTTTAATAAAGATATCAAAAGAATATACAGAAGATCCATATTATGAATACTTCAATCAAGCTATTTTTGATTAGATATCTTGTAGTGAAGAACTTTCATAAAAAAAGATTGGCCTTGAGGTCTTTATCAAAATAGAATATTATTGGAAATAATGGTATTGTACCAGAAATTTTGCAGACAATTTATTGAATCTGAAACAGAATCAATAAAAATATTAATCATATTATGACAATTATTCTGAAAAATTGCCAATGATCTAAAGATTGAAAAACAATCAATTCTTATGTTTGTATTAAAGAAATTCAAATATTATACACGCAATATCATGACCAATTTATTGCAAGAGGAGTTACCACGTGTATGACAGAAGTATGTACTACAATTAGGCAACAAAAAATAGAATATATTCTACATTGTGACAGTGCAAGACTGAGAAATATAGTGTATAAGTCTTATTTATTCATATACCAAATCAGACAGAAAATAATGTAATTTTAAGCATGTATACACATATATACTTAACAATGCTTAAGGTACTATTTGTAATTGTACACAAATACTCAGAGAATATAAATATTTATAGAGAATATCATATTTTCTCTGGATATCAAAAAATGAATATGAAAGTCTATATACATATTATTATTTATTAAAGCAAATTATGGAATTCAGAAAACTAGACCCACAGCATAAATAGCTTTTATATTAAGAAAGATATTTCCTCTTTAAAAAAAAAAAAGCAAATCTTTAAAAGTTTTATTAATTAGAAGTAAAGAAAATACAAGTAAAGAAATGTTTAAAATTAATTTTTAGCTAAAGTAAATATGTTTTAAAATCACCATTATAAAATCTATTATATAGTTAAAATCAAAGTCAAAGAAAGAAAGAAATCATTTTTACTTGTTTATTTTACAGCTAATAAAAAAATAAAAATATTAAATTTATATAATAAAAGATTTTTACAGCTTATACTACTAAATTTTGTGAGTTACATATATATGTATGTGGGTATATCAACCTAACATTCTGTATGGTCTGAAACTGAATTTTCTCTTTTCTCACTTCCTCAGAGGTAAAAAAAAAAAAAAAGATCATTTATTTTTAGAATTAGTTTTTTTATTTCAATTTTTTTCTTTCTATTTTATACATATTTAGAATAACTATCACATATATAATTAGTGCTAATTCAAAGATGTCCAACTTTTCACATTGCAAAGTTTTCAATTTAGATATTGATTTTATTTTATTTCACTTTTTTGCCCGTTTCCAAGATTTATTTTTATATTATGCATGCATTCTATGCATTAGTTGTGTCAAAATTTGTTCAGAAACTTGGGTCTAATTATCAAATAGTCAAAATAAATCCTACTTTGCCTGAAATGTGTACAATGATTACTTAGAAAATGAAGTTTTATTGACTGAAGATGTAAACAATGCTATATTGAAAATGACTCAATGTAATATTCCCAAAGAAAAATCACAAAATACTCATTTTAATCTTTAATTAACCTAAAATTATTAAAATTACATTTTACAGGGAGTCACATTCTAAAAGCATTTGTCTGTATTAACATTTTCACTTTTAAAAAATATTTAAATTTTAAACCACTAAACATCACATGATCATCATTCTTTATGCTTACACAAACTGTTTACACAGAGGCAAAACTCTCCATACAGTAGCACCACTCAGTGCAAGCCAGTGTAATCAATGGATGCAGGAAGGTTTGCACATAAAATTCCTATCTAGTGCCTATTCATTCAATATTACCAAACTAGTTTGTAGCTTGTGGGCTTTCATCAGTGAGGAGCTTTGGATTTGGGAGCATGTTACTGATTACTGCCACTTGCACTGAGTGGCACTACTATAGGGAGAGGTTTGCCTCTGTGTATTTAAATTTTAGATGGAGCCATTTAAAAACAAAAAATTCATATTTACAATTTTAAATTTAATAGAAAGTACTTTTTTCTGTTGGAGATTTTTTAATTCACTTTGTTTTTTTAATGCAAATTGTTAAAACATGTAAATAAACATTTTAAATTTTAATTATAGATAAGACTTATAAAACATTCAATATACATAATTGATTATACTAATTGTTTTATTAATTACATCCCCCAACATAAAAAAATATATACATCTAAAAGTTAGTTTTTATGAAAATACTTTAAATATATTTTTGTTTACTTTTTAATTTAATTTTAATTGTAGGAAATATATTATTAATTATATTTTCTTTAACAAATACACTAAAAAATTATATTCAAATATATTTAAAAAATTCATTTATTTTTTTTTAAATCTTGGTTCATACAAATCCTAAACTTAAAATGTTGTGAATAACCAACATCTTTATTATTATGTATTATTAGAAAATGTATGACATGAAATAATAAACTTATTGAGAATGAAGATTTTTCCAGCAGCAATATATAAATAAACTTAAAATCTCACAGAAACTTGTCTAACCACCAAAATGAAAATATGAGTCTCATTTTGCTACAATTAAAGAGTTTATATAGTGAAGTTCTTTCCAGCTGCAATATATAAATAATGATAAATTCTTATGAAAATTATTGTCATTTCCAAACAGATAAAATAAGTTCCAACTTGCCTACAATGTAATAATTTATAAATTCTTGGATAGCAAGAAAGTGGAGTTTCTTTTTATTGGTTTGACTATTAAATATAAGTTTCTAAGAGAATTAAATATTATTTTATCCATGTTAGTTGATGAATGCTCAATTTCAATATATTTACATAATATTTCACATCTCAGATTTTTAAAAATTACATATTGGCAAACATGTTAGTCATTCACAATGATTATTAAAATGAATACTTAATGATTCTATCATAGGAATATTAAGTAGAGGCAATATCAATGGAGCATTGTGTATATCAATAATAAATAAAATGTCAAGCATTGGTGGTTGAGTAGTCAGCACAGCGCCTTACAAGCAGTTGTCCCAGGATCATGGGTTCTCTTCCTGGCCAATGCTATGACACGTGAAAAAATAAAATAAAATTTCATTTTCTAATCATCATTGTATAAATTTGAATTCCATTTAAATTCTTAAATTGCAAGCAAAGTAGAAGTTGTTTTTTCATCTGGTAATTAAACATGAGGTTTATGAGATTTCAACACTATTTATATACAATGGTTAGAGAAATTTTTTCTCTATCTATTAATAAAGATGTTGTTCAGTCACAAATTTATTAAGGTAAATATATAGTACTCCCTTCTTGGGAATATTAAATTGAACCAATTTTGATGCACATATTTATAATAAATAAAATTTTATTCTTGCTATTATTGATATTTAAATTTGTCTTTTACATAAGTTGGTGGATTGCTGGCAAAAGTAGACTGCTTTTATCAATTTTTCAGTTAGACATAAGTTTTTATTTACATATTACTAGTATTTGGAAAGATAGATAACCTTTCATACCATAAATTTTCTAATATTTCATGTTAATAAAGACATTAATCATTCACAAAAATATTAAAATGATTAATTGGTGATTCACACTTAGGAATATTAATTTTTCTGTGAAGAATTTTTGAACGGCTTATATGAGAAGTTTGGTAAATATTTTTTATGCTTTTTATTTTTATGAAGAAAAAAAATGTTATTCTTCATTAAAACTTCAATTTTTGAAAAAAGTTATATATATATATATAGGTTTAAAAATAATAAAAAAATAAATTTAAAAATAATATAATAACTTTTCAAACAAAAAAGAGCAAAAAAATAAATAAATAATCAAAACAAAAGACTTTAACTTTCAAGCTGAAAAAATGTATTTTAATGAAATGTAAAATTATTTCTAAGTTTTTATCAATTATATAAATTTTGATAAAGAATATGTTTACATAATTAAATTATTTTTTAAATGTATTAAAATTTCATTTATAATTACAAAAAAAAATACAAAATAACAGTGACATTTCTGCAAATGATTGGTTTTTTATTTCATAGCAAAGACCTCCTGTTTGCCATTATCAAATTTTTAACTAATTTTCTATTAAAATACAAATATATTCAAATAATAGTTGAATGTAAACTTTACATAGTGAGAAATCAACATTTATTTTAATATTACAAAAATAAAATTAAATAAATAAATAAATTATATGTAAAAATAATTTTTCCTTGTTGCTTTGCTTTTATGCAATTTCTGAAAATTACAGAACCTATCCCCCATTTTTCAAAGTAAGTAAAGTCTATTTTTGTGTGATTTCTTTTGTGTGCATTTTCTGAGGAACCTATCTACCACATAAATTGAGACCCAGGTGTATATATATAATTAAACAACACATAAATAGGGAATAATATTATTAATGTTAATTTTAACTTACGTTTTCTATGTAAATTTACTATGATCTTTCAAATACAGTGCTTGGTTAAAAAACATCAACAATTTCTTCTGGATATATGTATCTGTTAATTATTAATATCAACTATAGCCTCAAAGCTAATCCAGAAGTGAGTGAATTTTTTAATCAAACATTGCTGCTTAAAAGATTGTGGAAAATTTCTATAGAAGGCATAAATTAAAAATAATGATAGATACATATAGCTTTGGAATTTAATCAATAAGATTTTTTTGATTTAGATCAAACTTTATATATTATAGAATATTATAAATATATTTAAATTATATCAGAATCTATATTTAAGATTAAATAGACAGCTCTTATGAAATAAAGATTAGACATCTACCATTTTAAATCAAGATGTAGAGCTTAAACATAGGTTAGTTTAATTTTCAATTTTTTAGATCATAAATAGACATTTCTTTTAAACAACTAATCCATACCAAAGCCTGTTTGCTATTCAATAGTGGTCAATAAATGATTATCTACTTATTTTTTAGCTAGAAAGTAAATTTCATATTAATTATTGGACAGTCTAATAAGTAAGTAGTCATGTATTGAATATAAAAATAAAAATAAGATAGCATCATGATATAGCATTCCATTTTGGTGGAGAGGTATCATATTCCTAAGAGCGCTAAGGCCACGTTATCGTTTCTTTTATAGAAGTTAAACAAAATGTAACTATTGCTAATATAATAAAAAAATGATTAGTAATCATTTAGATATTTAGTAAATAATAATCTTTGTGAATAAATGATTGCTTTAGTGCAATAGTAGAGTGAGAATGACTGGGGTTTAAATTTCGCGGATCAATTTTATTGCTGGTACTTCCGGCGCTCGAACTTCTTATGATATTTCAAGTTATAAAGTCACATGATTGTTTGTCGTGCGTGGTTTAGTACAGTGGTAGTTGTTAGACTTTGGAACTAAAATTCTTGATTCGATTTTAGTTCTGGCACTTCCGGTACGTGAATTCCCCAACCATGACGCCATTCGATTATTTCTCTTTTATTATTATTAAAGCCTTATTAAAAAAAAAAAGTCTATGTTATATAAGTGGAGGGGGAGGGGAATTGAAAGAAACATTCCTTACAATATATTTTTTTCTAAATGTATACGCATTATATATATGTAACTGTTTTTGTTAAAATAACTTACAGTATACGCTTTGGAAAATATTGACATTTGTTCTTTCTTCTAAAAATAAAGTGTTTATTTTACGTTTTCTTTTTATCTTTGTATTTATTTTTCTTAATAAAAAAAATCCTTTATTAATCAAGTGTTTATCAGCTATTACATATTTTTCTGTCATTTTTAGTTAGTATTAAACGATAATACTTAAAGAAAGAAATTGTAGATCTTAACAATGATAACAGAGTCAAAGATGTTGTAGTTCCTTGCATCTAAAAATACTGTTTCAATTATTTTGATATTTAGGTTCAGAAGCTTTTGCGTAATTCTTTGGAGAGAAAAAAACTAATATAAAGCAGCAGATTCTTTTTATTGAATTTCTGATTCTCTTGCTTCATAGATTTTCTTCTGAAATTAATAAATATATAACAGCCGCTGAATTTAAAAACATGTTTCCCATTTGTTGCCAATGATGCATTAAAACATTTTATATATTTATTAAAAACGAATAATAGAATGTTTCATTAATTAAATCACTTATTCTATTTTGAGAAAAACTAAAATTGGTTCTATATAAAGTTTAATTAAAAATAATAATAAAACTTTGCAATAATAAAATACATAAACTAAAAAATTATTATCAATTATAATGGTTGCTACCTGGGATACAATTATGAACATCACGTGATTTATTTATTTTTTCACTTAATTTTCTTTTTAACGAAAGATTCAGAAAGCAATCATATTAATATGATTTGATATTTTTATATATAATGGTTTATTTCTTAGGCAAAGTCACAAATATCTGTATATCGAAAACTATCTTCGAAATTTGTGAGCCACGTTAGACATTTTCTTCTTCTCATACTAATGGCAACACAACTTTTTTCATTCACTTCCTCATTCCAATCTATTATTACCGAATCATTCTTTTGCTACTATCATATTTTTTTTATTTTCTTTCCCATTTTCATAAAACTGTTCTATCCATCTAATATTCTTTTATCATAGTCTTCATTCTCTACTATTTGACTAAATAAAAACTAATTTTTTTTCTTTTTTTTTACTTCCTCTCATTTTTGTCTCTTATTTTCCATATAAATTATTCTATTTTTTATCTACTATCTTTTTTCTCCTCAAAACAATATATAGTATAATATAGTATATTCTTTCTTCAATATAAATATATTTCACATATAAATTCCTTTCTTTTCTTTTTTTATTAAGGAAAATATACATACAATTACAATATAAATCTTGTTGGTATACATTTGTTTGGATTTGTTACATATATTATAACAATCATTAGTAAATAATTTTCCAAATTAGAAAATATACCCGTTTGATACATTAGTTATTATTATGACAAATTAATTTCATGATCAGAGCAAGAAGCTCATCGTTCAAACTTAGTCTATAATTATTGTGTACTAGTTTTATATCAGAACAACTGGCTCTTCATTTAGTGACTTAGCCAGTGATCATTGTGCAGTCTGTATTTTGATTGGCAGTGATCCTTTGTCATTCTCCGTCTAACTGAACCATTTTTTAATCTTGAATTAATTTTTAATTAGCATGCCTGAGGATAGGCTTTTCATCCAGTGGCCGAAGTTGCCCCCAAGTATCCCCAAACAGCTTTTCCGGCATTAATAAGCAATCCCTAAACATAGTCCTTCGAATAAATTTTTTGCACACCTCTCATGGTTCTTTATTTCCTCATTTAAAAACAAAATAATTCTTCGTTAACCACATGGCATGAGACAAGAACATTCCCATTCTAATTCCAGCAAAGATACCACTCTTTATAGCATCCCTGATTCTTAGAATCTTCATGTTAGCTGGCAGTACTCTGGTTATGATATTTTTCCTAGCAGGACTCAAAAATGGGCAAGCAGTAAAAATATGTTCAATAGTTTCATCCACCACTTTACATAAGCTACATAGTGGTTCTATTTTTGAGAAATTTCTATAATTTACCAAAAATTGATTCGTTGGTAAGACTTTCAAATTAAATTTTATGATGAAGTCAACATGTTTGGCTTCCAAGTAGCAAAATTTTAGTTTTTCTGATTAGTAATTTGGTAGATAAATCAAGCTCAGTAGTTATTTCAGTAATGTTTGTGTGAATGTATTTGTAAACTTGCCAGTAAGTGTTAGTGTTGTCAATAATTGATACCGTAACTTTGAAGAATTTGTCAGCACAGCTCCATGGCTCACTTTGTATGGGTGGCAGCATGTCAGTAGGTTCAATCTTATCCTGTAATGAGTCCACTGGCAATCATTGTCTTAAGCATAGGGATTTCTGAATGAAGAAGGTGTTGAGATCATGCAACCCGAGCCCATTCAGGTCTTTCGGTCTCTGAATTTTGGCTAAACTGATGGTTACTGTTTTCCTCTTCCACAAGATGCCAGTGCAGACTGGGTTTATTGCATTCTGAAAGGACCTGGTTGATTAAAGAAGTGGCATGAAGTAATTAATTTGTGGAAGCACCAACATGTTAATCAGTGCTGCCTTACCCGGGAGTGATAAGTAGATCCCTGAGAGAGCACTTGCAACCTTTTGGATTTTTTTCTAGAATGCTGTTTTGCCATGCTCTTCTCATAGCTGACCTGGACAGCACCATGGGAAATCCAAGAAAGTTTTGAGGTTTGCCCGAGAACTTTGAAGAAATTGCTGTTGCCCGATGGATCTTCCAGGTAGCAGATTTCTCGGAGTTTTTTTTAGCCCATATCTTTCACTGTATTCATCCAGCAGTTTATATAGTTTGGGCAAGTATTTATGTGAGGGGAGGAAGACTGTAAGGTCATCAACATGTTTTCTTGATATTCAAATAACAGTAAACTTCCTTTAGTATTATCATATAACTTTTTACTCTTCTACAATTCAAACAGTTTTATTCATATACATTTTTTTTATAATTTCACTTGCAGTTTATTAATAAACTAATAAATAGTTTTTCTTCATATTTCAGATTTATTTATTATCTGAGATTTAACAGTCATTTGATCACAAAATGAATTTCTTTCAACTTTTTTTTATTTGAATGAATCGGAAAAGAGTACGCAAATATTGATCTTTAACTATAATTCTTTTTTTTTCATATGTCAAAGCATTATCCCGGGAAGCAAACCCAGGCCAGCTGCTTGGACTATGCTAACCATTAGGCCACCAACACTTGACTTCTTGCAATGTTTTTATGTCTACTTTTCCCATAAGAATCACTTCAATTAAAATATTGTTGTGATAAAACTATTATATGCTATTCTTGAAGTGAAACTGATAATTATTAACTAAAATTTCTATAGGTGGCAAATAGGGAAATGCTTGACAATAAATAATACTACAAAATTATGGGACATCAATTCATATTTTTTACTTTACTTAATGCAGCAGAATAAACGCAATGACATGCCAAGAATTTATATATATAATTCAAGGTTGTATTATAAACAAGCAGATTTCAATATTAAAAATGCAGTTTAAATTCTATTATTGTTGCAACGTCTACCAGTGTAAAAATGAGAGTCTCTCATTATACAAATACTTTGTGATCTACCTTAAGGCTATAGACTCAACACCAAAATTTCCAGATATTTGTAGTTTGTAGTTTGATATATATATATATATATATATACAGGGTATTTGATTCTAAAGCTTGAATTTATTTGTAATAAAAAGATAGATTTCTACATACTAATAAAAATAAGTTTAAAAAGTATAACAAAAAGTAGTTTTGAATTTTAATGAATATCCTAAAGTGACTAATTTTAAATTATCATTTTGTAAAATATTCAAATATTGTGTGAAATCTATTTCTCTCAGTATTACTCCATACAATATTTTTCATATAAATAAGTTATCTTCAATAATCAACACTATCTTATTCCAGCATCTATTTTTAAAGATTATTTTAAGTAAATAAGCATTTATTTTTATAGCGCTATGTTTTTATAAATTGTAATACATTAAAGATCAGCCTTTTCAAGCTATTGTGCATGCACTTTTTACGAGTGTTAATAATAAATGAATACTTTCATTCCCAACACAAGATATAGTATTTATGAAAGAATAAAATGAATCCACTTATTCTTTCCAATCCAAATGCTTATTTATGGGCAAATCTTAAGTACTGGAAATGAAAGCGTGAGGATAGACCACTCACTTTAAATTACTGTTCACGATGTCTGAATGAATGACATCGACGAAATTATCTAGAATTTACTAAACGTCACTCTCAAATGAAACTTAAACATATGTAAATAATTCATTTATTATTAACACTTGTAAAAAGCACATGCACAATTATTTTAAGATAAAATTTATAATACCATTTTACTAAGACTTCTTTGAAATATAAGTACTATTCTAATAAAATTAAAATTTATTTTTTCTCATGTGCGTGGTCGTTATTGGCTATATAAGATGGAGTGGATGATTAAAGGGAGCTTGAAAGTCTGGATTCAAATCCCCTCTAATTACATCTAGCTTAAAATATAAATACTATACATGTATTTAATTATTAAAATTTATAAAAGTTACAGATAATTACAAATTCATATTAAACTCATTTTTGCAAAAAAAAGTTAGTACATACTTTTATAATAATTTAAAACATTAAATGTAGAACTATTCTTCTTTTTTTTTAGATTCTGTTTACAATTTCATTTTTTTAATGTTTAACTATGTTTAGAATACATTTTTATTTCAGTTAGTGATAGACCTTTATGTGAAGATCTACCGTAGTGGTCATCACCAATTGGGCCCACTATTTTGTTTACCATCGATTATTCATTATTAAAATTACACTTTAATATCTTTATTGTAAAAGACAGTTTAACAATATTCTGTATTCTTAAATAAGTTCAAAAATGTTTTTAAGGTAAAAGATTATAAATAATACATTATTTAAAATAATGTAATTTTCATTACATAATTTTTTTATTGTAATATTTTTGTTTTCTAAGTAATTTGTTTTAAAAAAGTGTAATAATTATTTAACTGTCTAGACATGATATGCAGATTAGTTTATTTTTAGAAACTTTTTTAGGATTTCAATAAATTTTGAACTTTAATTAGTGGAAATCAAATGGGAGTGAATTAAAATGTCATTTCACTAATCAAAAAGTGGTCACATAACTTAGAATATAAATAGAGCTAATAAGATACACTTGATAATACTTGTTAACATTCTTGCTTGTTTTAGAATCGCTTATTTGTTTTAATTTGCTAAGTTTTGATTTTTTTTAAATAATATTATTTTTTTTAAAAGTTAAATAATGAGTTGCCAAAATCAACTTTGTTCTGGTACAGAGTTTAAGCTAATAACTTCAAGTGCTCAAGTTTTACATTACAGGGAAACCATTATAAGGAAGCCAACTGAGTATTCAACAAAGTTTAAATCAGTTTTATTTATATTTTGTGCTTCATTGAAATTTAAAATACAGCAATATTGTCATTTCTGTTACATAAGAACTTTCATAAATTCTAATATTCATATGATAAATAGCTAATATTTCAAGTTCAATCTAATATACTTTAAAATTATTAATACTGATAATGACTTTAAATTACTTAATTGTTTTATTTGAAAATGTTTTCTTAAAATTCTCATATCTTCACAGTAAAGTTATTTTTAAATTTGTTTCTTTTTTTAAATGAAAAACTTTCAATTCCAAATATTAAAACCTGCATAATAATAATAATAATAATAATAATAATAATAATAATAATAATAATAATAATAATAATAATAATAATAATAATGATGATGATGATGATGATGATGATGATGATGATGATGATGATGATGATGATGATGATGATGATGATGATGATGATGATGGTGATGATGATGATGACTTACATAAAGTTGTATATATTTCTATAAAAATAACATTGAATTTATTCAACTTATATTGTTTGGACATATATTTATTTATGCCATTTTTAATAGATATTTGTTATTTCTTATAGTAACAGTGTAACAATAATTTTACTTTCTACAATATATTTGTTATGTCTAATTCAAATTAGAATAAAGAAAAATATTTTTCTTTGCTCCATTGAAATTGAGTAAGTGATTTTTATTGATTTATAAAACTTATTATATGCTACAAAGTATTTTCCAATACAATATTCATAAGATATTAACTGGAAAAGTATGAATGCTCCTGAATTATTATCCTTGTCCATGTTTTTTATGAATTATCATGTGCTTATTATAAAAGTCTGCCCTCTCTCTCATTGTTATCATTTAAAAAGTTTCTGTTCTAGTATAAAAATATAATATTTCAAGAAAGAATTGCTTCTCCTGGTTATCAATAAAAAGTGCTTTCAAAGGATAGAAAAATTAAATGACATTATATTAGAATATGAAATAGTTGTGCTTTTATCCATGGAACATTTGCATCTACTTGAATGGCCATACATATTCCAGCTAACATATTTAAATATTTTATGGTTACTTTTAATGTGTGAAGTACTGCTTGTAAGACCTAATTATGCTGTGTTATTGTAAGCCAGATATCTGCAGTGTCTTCGCAACTTTATATTTTTTTAATTGACTGTATCCTATTAAATAGTAGAAACCAAAATGAAGGACTTTTATTTTATTTTTATAATTGGTAAAAGGATTTAGTTGTATGTTTTAATATTCATCATTATTGTTATTGTAATTATATACATTTTATTTGGTATAATTTTATATGGTATTTATGAATTATATTGTCAAAATTTTCAGAACATTATTGTTTGATAATGCTATGTTTTAATTGTTATTGTGTGCTCTTCTTATGAAATTATTTATTTAGAATGTATATGCAAATGCTGATTGAGATAGAATCTGATGTATATTTTTATTATCTATATTACTTCTAATTTTATTGAGCTATATTTAGAATTAATTATCCATTTATTAGTTTTACACATCAGTTGTTTTTATATTTATTTAAAATATGTTGCATTGGTCTCTCTCTTGTTTAAGATTATTCTTATCTTGCTGGTGTATTTTTATAGAGATTGAAACCTTGGTCTCTAACTGTTGCTGTTACTTTTTTAAAGAGATTTTGCATTAGATTCTCTCTCTCTTATTATCTTACTAGCATACATTTAATGGAGATTGTAGCTTAGATGTTTTCTTATATTGTGACATTGTTCAATGAATCATATTGTTATTTATACTCTCTAACCATATAATGTTTTATTTAAAACAAATCCCATTTTCTGTTATTGTTCTATGATGGCTCATCCTCATTACTTATATGACTAAAGATTAAGTCCTAGTTGATTTATTGCCCTCAGATATAGGTGCATTTCCATTTTGAGTTCATGCCATCAATGTTTCTTTGCCATTACCTTATCATTCCAAAGTGTAAATTTTTTTTGTAGTATATTTTGTATAAATCTCTGTGTAGTGTATTATCATGGCTTTATTCTGGTAATTGACATGTTTTATAGATAATGAAAAATGCCACCCTTATCTCTAGTGTCACTCTTAGTATATCTAAGTGTAGGTTAATTTGTTTGATGTATTGGTTCTGTAACTGTGCTTTGCCAGTACCTCATGACATAAATGTGATAAATATTTAATAATTTAAATTTTAAAATTATATATGGTTTCAATAAATAATATACATCTTCTTCAGCAGCCATCTCACCAGTAGATTGGTAAGTTTATGGTTTATAAAAGGTATTAAATATATTCATTAGGAACACTATAATAGTAAAACTGTTATGTATAAATGTGGGAATTTAGTCAAATATCAACATTATAGAGTATATTAACCATTTATATAATTAATTTATTTATTATAACAAAGTTGTAAACTACAATTTTTTGACATTTCAAAGATTTGTTGGAAGTATCTGGAGGAGACTTTGTCTTGATGACGTTGTAAAAATAACAGAGTTGTTATTTGTTTAATGTTAAAATAAATACTATTTATTGTTAATTAAATTTCTTAATTTTTTATGATCATCCACACACCTTCAGAAATCTGAATATCATAAATCATATTATAAATTGTATTTATTTATAAGCATTGAAAGTAAAATAATATTTAAAAGAATTTAACATGAGTCACTATTAAAACTGCATTTAAGATGATAAAAGATTCATCTAAGAAAGTAATGCTTTTATTTAATAAAATAATTATAATTTTTTATTGATTATTGGAGATCATTTTAGTCAATTTTATTTATGTGTAAAAGATTATTGTGCTTCTTGAAATTACTCTATTCTATTTATAATATTACTTTATTAATCTATTATCAATTCAAATAATGGAATTGCTTTGCTAGAATTCAGAAAATATTTAAAAAGGATTTATTTGTGTGATATTTGTGTGGCCATAAAATCCCTTATTCACTCATTATATCTGAATACTTTCTCAATAGATTATTTTATTATTTTATTTTAAGGAATCATTCTCATATTTTTAGTTTACAGTTTGCATTTATGAGAGTATTATTTTTGTGTTCACTTATTATATATTGATAAAAAAATCAAGTCAGATGTCACATGACCTAATTTTCATAAAGCTCGTGTTACAAATGTTTTATATAGAGTTCACAAAACAAACTCTTAACAAGCTTTGAGAATACCCTCAATCCCAGACCAGTTTTTGCAATAAACGTTGTCAGTGAGGTGTTAGGATATTCATTAGAGTAAAAATACTAGGACTAGCCCAGCACTTTATCTAATGTATAACTATTGAGAAGAAAATCTGAAACTTTCAGACATTTATATATCTAAAAATCCAGCTATCTAACTCAAATAGCCATATGGGACTGAACTAAGTTCAGATACACCATATATTAATAGCTCTAGCAATATAAAATCGCCAAAGCCTTAGTAACAAAAAATAAACTGATAAAAAATCAAGTCAGATGTAACACGAGCTTTATTAAAATTAGGTCATGTGACATCTGACTTGATTTTTTATCAATTTCTTTTTTGTTACTAAGGCTTTGGCAATTTTATATTGCTAGAGCTATTAATGTATGGTGTATCTGAACTTAGTTCAGTCCCATATGGCTATTTGAGTTAGATAGCTGAATTTTTAGACATATAGATGTCTGAAAGTTTCAGATTTTCTTCTCAATAGTTATACATTAGATAAAGTGCTGGGCTAGTCCTAGTATTTTTAATCTAATGAATATCCTAACGCCTCACTGATGATGCTAGATGCAGAAACCGGTCTGGGGTTGAAGGTATTCTCAAAGCATGTTAAGCGTTTGTTTTGCAAACTCTATATAAAACATTTGCAACACGAGCTTTATTAAAATTAGGTCATGTGACATCTGACTTGATTTTTTATCAATTTATTTTTTGTTACTAAGGCTTTGGCAATTTTATATTGCTAGAGCTATTTATATATTGTACCGGTCGAAAATGTATGTCCATCCAATAAGTTTTAGAATCTAAGCAAAAGTACCCTGAATCCAATCATGCATGAGATACACAGGTCAGGAGCAATCGTGAATTCTAACCTATTTGCCCATTCCCCAAATCTATAACATTATGAACAACACCTACGGTGATACCACATAAATCCATTACATCCCGGCCCAGTGCTACAACATTTTACATGAGACTCAACTGGTGATGATGATCAGAGATTGAGTGAACCCCAGATATTAAGTTATGAATATACATAAATATAAATATTAATAATGAGATTCGAACAACTGGATTAAGTTTAAAATATAAATATTTATTTTGAACATAATTAAAGATGAATTTTAGATATATAATTGACTCTACACTTATAAAACTTTATTTCATTATAAACATTAAAGAATATTATTAAGATTATGTTGATTTTGACAAATATTAACTTAGTGCGGCAGTTACAAGAGATGGATTTATCGGAGTGGTTTGGTGGCCATTTTATACATAAAAATACATTCATAAAGATATGATCGAGTTTCGCTAATTAAAAGATTTTAATACATAAGTTTATTTTTTAGTTAGATATTTCATTTACAATAATTACAATAAAAATTTATTATAATAAGATATAATAAAATATCTATATATACAATAAAAAACATGAAAAAAATAAATTTTCAATAGAAAAGCTTTTTTCGATACATACAATTTGTATCTTTTTCAATATGTCTGCTGACGATTACCGTTAAATACATATAGCGACATCTATTCATAATAAAACCAACTAAAACAATATCAACATCATTATTTTACAAATATATACAATACAACATAAAAATTATATATATTCCTTCATTGAGTATAGGATATTCAAATATACTCAAAAACATATAAAATATATTAATATTGATATTTTGCCTATCTATCTTTCCATTCATCTAATTTTAGCCAATTATTAGTCAAATTAATTGAACCTTTATAAATGTTCATGCAATTACTACCATTATTTTTAATATAACTAGTTTCATATACTTTACGCCTATTAACATTTTTCATGTAATTTAGTGCAAATATATTTTTAGTACAATCTATTTTATGACCATATTCCAAATAATGTATAAACAAAGCGGATTTATCATCTCTCCTATTTATTGCTGTGTTATGTTCTTTAGCTCTTATTTCTAATTGTTTACATGTATGTCCATAGTATACTCTTTTACAAATACCACATATAATTTTATAAACCATTCCTTTCTTATATTTTAAATTATCCATTATTTTATAGTTACCTATTAATTTATCCAAATCTTTACTATTTGCCCAACCTATATTTATATCTTTTTTATTATTTACATAATTTTTTAATAATGCATTATGTATTTTAGGATGATATGAAATTTTTATCCATTTATTATTAGATTTATTACATCTATTATATTTATTTTTATAAAAAATATTATCTATACATTTACTTTTATAACCATATTTAATATATAAATTTTTAAATTGCTCTTTATGTAATTTAGCTATATTTTCATTCGTATTATATCTATCGTTTTTAATTTTAAAATTTTTAATTACTGCAAGTTTTTGGGTCCATGCCTGTTGTGAATCGACAGCAATTATTTTCCTCATATTATCTTCTTTTATAAAATGTTTTAATACAATTTTTTTATTATCATCTAAACTAAGCTCTATGTCTAAATATTTTATTTTTTGTTTAATTTCCGAAATTGTAAATTTTATATTATATATATTTTTATTAAAATCATTATACATATGTTTTATTATTCTTTTATTACCAATTATTAAAGTATCATCTACATAACGAAAATAATGTGTTATATCCTTATTAATCAATCTATTTTTAACTATATTAATCTCTAACTCATCAATAAATATTGATGAAATCAAACCACTAATAGCACAACCCATCACCCATCCTTTATTTATATACCAATATTTATTATTATATTTAAAATATAAATTATTATGTATTAACATTAAACATTCTTCAATTATTTTTACTATTTTCATATCCTTAATTTTTCCATACAATTTCTTTATTAATATTTCAATACTTTTTATTCTTGGGATACTAGAGTACATTTTTTCAATGTCCATTACAAAAATGCTATTACATCTATTTACCTGTATATTATTTAATTTATCTACTATATCGTCTGTGTTTTTAATACAATGTGGATACATTTTTGATCGGCAGCATAAAACATTATTTCTTTTATATTTTCAACATTTAATGATGGGACATAGCTAAAACTCAATTATTGCAGGAAAGGTTTATTTCAGTAAAGAGGGAGGGCAGCTTTATGAGAAGTTAGGTTTAAACACCAACAAATAAAGAGAAAACAACATTTTATTACCGCATATCATTATGATTTACTTTGCTAAACAGGCTGGAAACTAACTGTAAGAAATGGCAGTGCTAGCATAATATCAGCGAGAGGAAATGGCACATTTGGCCAGAAAAAGGTCATTCTCCAATTTCTTTATAACAATGGTACATGCCAGCTTTCTG
This sequence comes from Epiperipatus broadwayi, assembly GCA_028023455.1. Taxonomy (NCBI): domain Eukaryota; kingdom Metazoa; phylum Onychophora; class Udeonychophora; order Euonychophora; family Peripatidae; genus Epiperipatus; species Epiperipatus broadwayi. The sequence continues at coordinate 46,773 of JAQFVV010012448.1, read as the reverse complement.
CTGAGACGGTGCAAGAAGAGAAGGTTCTAGAAGTAAACTTAGATTTCTTTTATGAATGAGGATACGAAGATGAGGCTTTGAATTCCTGGAATGAGGTACAGGTGATTCAAAGCAGTATATATTGTATATACTTGGAGGAGAAGAATGACTAATGAAATGATCATAACTCCCTGGAGTGAGGTACAGGCGAATCAGATTGAAGCCTTATGCAGCTTATGAATAATTGGACATATGCTAGCAATGCTATTATAATAATATAAAATCAATAAATTTAACTATTAAAGAAAAGCCTTAAATGGTTTAACAAATACGTAATAACATGCGAGTATAATGACCTATGTAATATAAAGTCATTGATTATAAATTAACTAGCATTAATGAAGCTTGCATTGCTCCCTTTCCCCCACCTGAATTAATATTTAAATATAGGAAGCAAAATTACAAGAGTGCAAATTATCAAACAAATTTAAGTCGCCAGTCTTTGTGGTGATGATGATCAATAAAAAATTTTATAACACTAACAGACGCCAATAGCCCCCCTGGATTGCAAAACTATTTATACATTTTTTATAAATTTATGATAAAACATTTAGATAAAAAATATTCATTTAAAGTATAACCCAAACTTATAAAGTATTTAAAATAATTAATAAGAACTCATTTTAATTCCCCACCCTTTCCCTTTTTAATAGAAGTTTGTAAGATTAAGTTTTTAGAGGCATTTATAAATAAAGTATGAAAATATAAAAATATTATTAAACTTAAATCATAACCGCACTAACTGATAAAAATAATAAGAAGCGTGAGTTGGATGACATAATAATTAGGCAGCAAAGAATTGATATAAATGGTTAACAAAGCTTTAAAAAAAGCATTAAATAGAACAAAATTATTAGCTTCCAAATTAAATTACATAATTAAAAGTGGATAAGGCAGTTATACAGTCTTTTGGCTGGTTACCTCAGGATTCTTTGAAAGTACTGGTGAATCTTCTGCAGCAGGCAGCATTCTTGGGGCTTCATGGTGGCAAGGGTCAGCTGAAGATGGCAGATGGCAACTTGGCTTTCCAAAATTTCAAACGGATGTGAAGTCACCTAGCAACGACTGACCCAACTCTAATATAATAGATTTTTAGATTTATTTATATCAGTTTTTGGCCCCTCAGAGAATATTTATTCTAAATTAGATTTCCTGCCTCTAATGGATCTCTATTTTAGGAGAATCTTTACTCTATTGTTAGTAAAGATTCAGTTTTAAGATAACTGTCTAAAATCAATTCAAATCAATTTCCTGTTTGGAAATGGATTTGAATAAAACAAGTTGTTAGCTAACTAAAATCCATTAGCTGTTTTAGTTTTTACTTTTAATTTACAATTTCCCTTTTTTTAAAATCATGAGACAAACTCCCCACCCCTTTAATTATTTTAGACAGTTATCTTGAATTTATATTTTGTTCTATGGAAAAAATTATAACGTATTAAAATTAAAAAAAGACAATTTTAGAAGACACAATATTATCTAATATCTATAATATACATTTTACATCAACACAAAAAAGAAAAAAATGGAGCATGATGACATGTGGACTGTGGTAGAATTGTGAAACTCGACCTTGAACTAAGGTTGATTGTTTCATTCTTCCCCACTTACAATGACAAACAAAAAAAATTAATTAAAAAAAATGCCTTTACTTCGAATCTATTCATGACTGAAGAACAACCAATTTACTTTCAAAATATTATTTAATATATTATCTATAAGAACAACAACAACAAAAAAACAATGCTATGATAGTGCCCTGTTCTTTTGCACTAAAGTTTAATTTATTTTCCCCGTCTTCAACTATCTCCTGCCCTACTCTTCTCAGTTGCTCCCCCATAATTTATTTTATCTGCCTGCTATCCTGAACTGTTGCCTACATTATATATATAAAATACATGTGGTTAACTAATATATGATTATACCTAACTATTTATAATAAGTAAAAAAAAATCTTTGGAAAAATTATCATGTTACTTGAATTTTATCTTGGCTGTTCTTCCTCACCTAGAATAGACTCGAAGTTTTATTGTTATTACATAATCATTATCTTTTATTATATTTGGTTATTGCTATACAAACATTTGTTCATAATTAAAATCAATTTTCTACTATCATACACTCAATCCAGGTGCGAATTCACTTTTTGATTCTGTGTTTTAAACTGATACCTGTCGGCAAATTTATATGAGGGTGCCAGCCAACAAGGTCCCACAGAATGTACAAGTAAAGGCTGGGTCACTCAATTCTCATCTATAAAAAATACATATTTTGTAAGAATTGTTGTACTTTTTTTTTTAAAATGTGCTAATAATTACAACCTTCTTTTACATATATGTATACTACATTTTTATATACATATGACACTGATTACAATTATATTATTGGATGCATAAATTCAAGAGAAACCTTTAGAGCAATTGGGTGTACAACTCATGAAAAAAAATCTTACATATATATTATTCATTATTATTTGAAAGAGAAAAAAAACACTATACATACATATCAAATGCTCTACAGGATATTGCAGGGTGTGGGAATTTTGAAAAAACCCACAGATGGGCATCCAAACCGGGAGAAAAAAATCTACTGTACCGGTCGAAAATGTATGTCCATCCAACAAGATTTAGAATCTAAGCAAAAGTACCCCGAATCCAATCGTGCATGAGATACACAGGTCAGGAGCAATCATGAATTCTAACCTATTTGCCCCTTCCCCAAATCTATGACATTATGAACAACACCTACAGTGATTCCATATAAATTCATTACATCCTGACCCGGTGCTACAATGTTTTACATGAGACTCAACTGGTGATGATGATGAGAGATTGAGTGAACCCAAGATATTAAGCTACGAATATACATAAATATAAATATTAATAATGAGATTCAAACAACTGGATTAAGTTTAAAATATAAATATTTATTTTAACATAATTAAAGATGAATTTTAGATATATAATTGACTCTATGCTTATAAAACTTTGTTTCATTATAAACATTAAAGAATATTATTAAGATTATGTTGATTTTGACAAATATTAAGTTAGTGTGGCGGTTACAAGAGATGGATTTATCGGAGTGGTTTGGTAGCCGTTTTATACATAAAAATACATTTATAAAGATACGATCGAATTTCGCTAATTAAAAGATTTTAATACTTAAGTTTATTTTTTTATTTAGATATTTCATTTATAATAATTACAATGCGGATACATTTTTGATCGGCAGCATAAAACATTATTTCTTTTATATTTTCAACATTTAACGATGGGATATAGCAAAAACTGAATTATTGTGGGAAAGGTTTATTTCAGTAAAGAGGGAGGGCAGCTTTATGAGAAGTTGGGTTTAAACACCAACCAATAAAGAGAAAACAGAATGTTTTATTACCACATATCATTACGATTTACTTTGCTAAACAGGCTGGAAACTAACTGTAAAAAATGGTGGTGCTAGCATAATATCAGCGAGAGGAAATGGCACATTTGGCCAGGAAAAGGTCATTCTCCAATTTCTTTATAATGATGGTACACACCAGCTTTCTGCTGAGAGAGTACAAGAAGAGAAGGTTCTAGAAGTAAATTTAGACTTCTTTTATGAATGAGGATATGAACGACGAGGCTTTGAATCCCTGGAATGAGGTACAGGCGATTCAAAGCAGTTTATATTATATATACTTGGAGGAGAAGAATGACTAATGAAATGATTGTGACTCCCTGGGGTACAGGCAAATCAGATCAAAGCCTTATGTGGCTTATGAATAATTGGGCATATGCTAGCAACGCTATTATACTAATATAAAATCAATAAATTTAACTATTAAAGAAAAGCCTTAAATGGTTTAACAAATACGTAATAACATGTGAGTATAATGACCTATGTAATATAAAGTCATTGATTATAAATTAACTAGCATTAATGAAGCTTGCATTGCTCCCTTTCCCCCTCCTGAATTAATATTTAAACATAGGAAGCAAAATTACAAGAGTGCAAATTATCAAACAAATTTAAGTTGCTAGTCTTTGTGGCGATGATGATCAATAAGAAATTTTATAACACTAACAGACGCCAATAGCCACCCCGGATTGCAAAACTATTTATACATTTTGTATAAATTTATGATAAAACATTTAGATAAAAAATATTCATTTAAAGTATAACCCAAACTTATGAAGTATTTAAAATAATTAATAAGAACTCATTTTAATTCCCCACCCCTTCCCTTTTTAATAGAAGTTTGTAAGATTAAGTTTTTAGAGGCATTTATAAATAAAGTATGAAAATATAAAAATATTATTAAACTTAAATCATAACCGCACTAACTGATAAAAATAATAAGAAGTGTCAGTTGGATGACATAATAATTAGGCAGCAAAGAATTGATATAAATGGTTAACAAAGCTTTAAAAAAAAATTAAATAGAATGAAATTATTAGCTTCCAAATTAAATTACATAGTTAAAAGTGGATAAGATGATTATACAGTCTTTTGGCTGGTTACCTCAGGATTCTTGGAAGTACTGCTGAATCTTCTGCAGCAGGTGGCATTCTTTGGAGCTACATTGTGGCAAGGGTCGGCTGAAGATGGCAGATGGCAACTTGGCTTTTCAAAATTTCAAACAGATGTGAAGTCACCTAGCAATGACTGACCCAACTCTAATATAATAGATTTTTAGCTTTATTTATATCAGTTTTTGGCCCCTCAGAGAATACTTATTCTAAACTAGATTTCCTGCCTCTAATGGATCTCTATTTTAGGAGAATCTTTACTCTATTGTTAGTAAAGATTCAGTTTTAAGATAACTGTCTAAAATCAATTCAAATCAATTTCCTCTTTGGAAATGGATTTGAATAAAACAATGTTGATAGCTAACTAAAATCCATTAGCTTTGTTTTAATTTTTACTTTTTACTTTTAATTTACAATTTCCTTTTTTTTAAATCATGAGACAAACTCGCCACCCCTTTAATTATTTTAGACAGTTATCTTGAATTTATATTTTGTTTTATGGAAAAAATTATAATGTATTAAAATAAAAAAGGACAATTTTAGAAGACACAATATTATATAATATCTATAATATACATTTTACATCAACACAAAAAAGAAAAAAATGGAGCATGATGACATGTGGACTGTGGTAGAATTGTGAAACTCGACCTTGAACTTAGGTCGATTGTTTCAATATGGTTTATCTGAACTTAGTTCAGTCCCATATGGCTATTTGAGTTAGATAGCTGGATTTTTGGACATACAGATGTCTGAAAGTTTCAGATTTCTTTCTCAATAGTTATACATTAGATAAAGTGCTGGGCTAGTCCTAGTATTTTTAATCTAATCAATATCCTAACACCTCACTGATGGTGCTAAATGCAGAAACCGGTCTGGGGTTGAGGGTATTCTCAAAGCTTGTTAAGAGTTTGTTTTGCAAACTCTATATAACACTTATTATATATATGAAATATAGTAGAATACCTATACAGGACCTCATCTTATAAAAAAGTGTTTTTTGTTTATCTGTGTTAAATTTTTGTGCAAGTTCATTTTATTTTAAAACTTCCATTTATTAAAAATCAATAAAATAGTTTTAGATTATTCATGTTTAAATGCAGATAAATTAATCAAATAAATTATAAAATATCAAGAGGACAACAACCATAAATTAAAATGTTAATAATGATTGTTTTAATTTATATTTATTTATGTACTACCTAGTAAATATTTATGTTATCAATTGTGAGTTATTTTATTATAACCAATTGTGATAAATTATATATAAAAATTATTTGAGATATTTTAACAAAGTATATCAAAATTAAATATTTATTTCATGCCTAGTAATTCTAAATTGTTGTTAATCAGCATGTATGTGACTCTCTCTATCTCTCTCTTTCTCTCTCTCTCTCTCTCTCTATATATATATATATATATATATATATATATTGTGCCATTACAATTTAGTCACTAGCTAAATTTATAGTAATGTGCATGTAGAAAAGGTAAACCAAAATCATCATCACATTTTTATATAACCATAAAAGAAGCTGTAGGGCATCCAAGTTCAAACCCTACCAGATCAAAATTTTAAACGCTTTAGACAGAAAGAGAGTGGGACAGCAATTATATGCTTTACTTGTTTGTGTGTTAATAAATCTCAAAAAGAGCAGTACACACATTTAATATTTAAATTTTCTGTTAAAAAGCAAAGTTATAATGCATACGTATAAGCAGTGTATGTGTAAGTTATTTAATTGTTTTATATTTCAAATATTAAACACTTTGACTTTCTTTAAAACTAACCTATGCTTGATCAATTCTAATATCTTATTCTATACTTCTATTTTGCTTTTCTATAATTGTAATTGGGATTTAAAAGTTACAGATTTAATTAAATAATAGGGTTATAATTACTAAGCTAGCAATTATATTATTTAATGTTAGTTTATGAATGATTTGAAATAATGAAGTATGTGTGTACATTACATACAGAAATTTACATTTATTAAATATTGAAAGAAAAGGAAGGGTTAAATCTGTCAAATTATTTTTTTGTACAATTTTATGTTAAAAGAGGAAATCTGTTGAATCAGATATCTATTTTTGTAGCAATTTTGTTTTTGTAAATGATTGTTTGTCACTTTGGGAGCTTAAGCTGGGTGGGAACTCTAATTTTGAAATTGTCTTATCTTAAGATCTAAAGAAGGAAGCTCAAAAATTTGAAATGTTACCTAGGTGTAAGAAAAAAAAAGGATTAAGTCTATTTTTTTTTAAAACAAAAGTGTCTGGAAAAAGGATTAAACTTTTCAGTTGAAAAATAATTTAGTTGAAAATAAATTAGAGATCTAATTAAAATGAATTTGTCCAAAAATAGCAAGTGACGCTATCTCTGATTGGTTAAGTTAGCTAAAAATTGGATATAAAAAGCTGTCTGGAAAAATCAGTTGAATTATTATTATTGTGATTATGATTCAGATTATTAGACTATTAAATTGAATGTTGAAAATATAAGAAATGACTGGCTAGAAAAATTATATGTATGTCCCATCTTTGCCTGACCATCTGGGAAGCTGCACATCATATAGGAAAGAAAAGATGTTTTGTCTAAAATAATATTCTACACCTTTCAACTGACCAGAGAAATAAGATGTTTTTAATAGAAGGAAGAAAGCATTCACCTGCATTCGATGAAAGATGAATTAATCTACCGATAAATATTAATCATCAAGTCCAATTAATTGTTCCAACAACTGAGTTTAAATCAGGGAAATTTATAACGTGAAAACAACTGCTGTATTTCATTCACTAAAAGAATAATGCTTGACAGGAAGAGAAGAAAAATTGATGTAATGATTTCCAAATTATCCACTAAAGCAAATAACCTCAATAGGATCCTCATCATCAAATAATTATATACTTCAAGAAAGTGATTGTTCCAAAGAACACGGAAATTGTTGCTGCCAAGTATAGACAGTATACAAGACAAGTGAACCCTTGGATCGGTAATATGACTTTTATATCTATTTTCTTTATGAAATCAGAGTATTAATAAAAATTTAGTAATAAAGTGACATATTTTATTTAAAGAACTTTTAAAGACAATTCAGATCGATGGAAACCAAGAATGTCTTAATAATAATAGCTTTGAACTACATAAATGATTTTGAATGTATCAAAATTTATTTGTTTATTAATTTTACAGTTATGAAATATTAATGTGTAAAATAATTTTTTTTATGGTATTATGATTTTAGTTTTAACTAATATATTATTATTATTTTGGGATAAAACACGCACATACATAGTAATATTTTATATGTGTATAATTGCGAGTGAATGTGAAATAATAGGTGGTGTTAAAATATTAAATTATTTTGTCTTGAGAAAGTATAGATTTCAGCGCTTAGAAGGGAGGGGGAGATAATGATTTAAAACTCTTTTCTAAGAACTTGATTTTTCTAATTTCTATTAACATTTTTTTTTAACATTCTACTTACATGTTAGATTTATAAAGTATGTGTGCTAATGAGCGGATAATTTTTTTTTTCTTGAAATACTTTTCTCATGGAGTGAAAATCATGGTCAATGTGACATCCAACTTAATACAATATACATTTGAAGGGAAAGGGGGAAGAACTTGAAATTAATCTGAGGATTGTTATATAATCAATTATTATTATTATTCTTATTCATATCAATTTTCATGTTTATCTAGAAATTTTTATGTATATGTTAGAAATGCAGTAATAAATATTAGTTTGTTTTATTAAACGAGGCGTATATATTTCATTAAGTGTAGTCTTTGTTAAGTGTGATCATTCATCATCATCAGTGGTTGAATATTAGTTATTTAAGATATAAGTAAATATGCTAAAATTAAGCAATAATTATGAATTTCTTTATAAAAATTAGTTTTATGTTTAGGCTTAGTCCTAGAGCTGTAGTTGAAACCCTTGTCATTATCGTTATTATTATCATCATCATCATCGTCATCAACGTTTTAATTAATGAGCTGTTTAAATGTTTAAAGGCCATAAATAAATATTAATTTCATAATATTTAGTGATTTCTTAGTATTATTATAACCACATCCCGTCATCTATTTCATGCAAGGATGAGTGAATTGCCATCCTAAATTAGTTATATATAATCTGAGCTAGTAAACTTATAAAAATATTGAAACACATTTGTTATGTTAAGATCTGAGAAATGATTTATGTCTAATATACTCCACTTTGGTTTAAAGATGTTTTACTTTTACCTAAATATTAGTGCGTATAGTGATATGGCTCAAAAAGCAAAATCTCCCATTTTTATTAGAAATAAAGTACCAAAAGGGGATTCAAACCCGGTACATGTGAAAGGTTATTAGATATAACTGTGTCTAGATTCAGATAATCTAGTGGCGCCCTGCTAGACCATATTCACTTAGTATTTGTTTAAACATGCACTTAACATCAAACCAAGAAATGAAAGTGGATAAGATCTACTGTCTGTATACCTGAGTTATATTTTATTGAATTACTAGTGTACTCACCTCACGTGATTTCATATACCTGAGTTATAATACTTGTTATTAATAATTTGCTTATAATTATTGATAGTGGGATATCTTGAGAAATCTAATGATAGAAATATGTTTCATTTCATCCAATGACCCGTAATATGATAGATAACTCAGTCTGATCTTTGGTTTAATAGCCACTACTCATGTTAAATAATTCTTCTCTTTTGATATAAAAATCTACAATGCATTTTTCGTTTATTAAGCTAAATATTTATATTGGAAGCTTTTTGAAATAAAATAAATATTTATATTTGAATCATTTCTTGATTAAATAATATACTTGATCCAGTTGATCCTCTTCATTAAGTTAAGCTGAATATAATAATATACTGAATATTTTGGATTCATAATTTTTTAATAATATTTGACATTTCATGATCATTTAATCAATATCTTTTGATCTAAACCTTAATTTTGTTACACTGGATCTGTGATCGATCTTTAATTTTGTTACAATATATATATATATATAAAGTACTATATTGCATGCAAGAGATTCTTAAAATGTCATAACAATGTGATGTAAGTATAGGTATTCCAGAAGGTTTCAATGGTGTAAATACAGGTGTTCTATAAGGATTTAAAATTTTCCTTCTAAAATAACCTTCAGATAGTTCAAATGTCTTGTTTGTCCATAAATTTTAATTTATTGAATGGCTAAACATTAAAAAATGGCTGGCTAAAAATCAATAGAATAGGAAGAGGCATTTCTTGACCCTTTTCTGAAATACAGCCAATATATTTAACAAGATTTTATTCATATCTGGTGAAAATAACAGTCATCTTAATAATGATTACACCATCAAAGTCATTAAGAAAATAAAATCATTTCTCTATGATAATAATAAAATTTACCATTGCTAAGAGAAATCTTTGAGAAATAAACTGTTTGACACCTATAAGGATCAATCAAGCATGAACATTTCCAAGAATTGTTAAATCTCTATTCAATTAAAACAAGAACAATAGGCTATTCATGTAAGACTTTAAAAATTGTATTAATGGAATTTAGCTGCACCTAAAAAAAATTTCTGAATTTCTTATCAGCCTCAAGAGGATCAAATTATGAGAGTGATTTTCAAAGATTTTAAATAGCAGACTTCCAATTGAATTTTTTTAAAAAAAAACTTGACTAATATTTTTTATTTGCTATTGCCCTGCTATTTTTTATTTATTTATTTTAGAACTATCAAAGAAAATTATACTTATCAAGTAAACTAAATTAGATTTTTAATATATATATATATATATGCATATATACAATGAGGAAGTGTGTGTGGATGCGTGAATTTAATAGCTATATGCATATTTTATATTTTATGTATCTTTAAATATAACTAGATTAAAGGGTTATTTAAATATTGGAAATAATAAAATTTTAATATATTTAAATGCTGTCTTTATGGGATAACTTGGCTTTAGTTTGATTTGTTGCATCAGGGGGTTTATATCTATATCATTCTTAAAGATAATATTTTATTTTTTGGTCTGGATTGTATATATTTATTTAGGATAGATTTATCTTTATTTTATTTTATGTTGAGATATATATAACTATATTTGGGAATAAATTGATGATGAATTCATCTGTATCTAGATTAAGATATACATTTATTTTGAGATATTTACATTTAATCATAGTTATAAAAAATAACTAAAGATTAGTTTGGTTTGTCTTTTGAGAGGAAACCTTAAATGTATTCTTATATAAATAATTAGATACAATTGATGTAGACATTAATTACATGTAATCAAATATCCAAGAAACACTCATTAATATAATATTTAATATATTTACAGAATTAATAATATAAAGTTGTAATTATAAATTTATTAAATGCACATTGATTACGTAGTAATATTTACTGAGGCTATAACCTCAATAATATGCGTATAAAATGCGATAGTAGGGACCTCTACAGGTGTTTTAACCACAAGCTTACGCTATGGAAGAGGGGAACACTTCTTTACTTCAACCTACTTTCTATTTAAATAGGTGAAGCTGAAGCGGTTAGATCTGCGAGCGTGAAGCTATTCAATACTACTAATAATTTTTGTTTAGTTTTCTTTTTCCAGATATACAGCAGGAATTTATGTAAAAGATTCATCTTGGTATTTATCTTATTATTTTATGTAAAGTATAATAACAAAATGTAAATAGCATGAATTATCTAATAATAAATTTATCATTTGTTAATTTAGATTTCAAATTTAATGTAAATAAAGATGTAAATAATTTTCATAAATTTAGTTTCGTATCTCAATTTATTATTTATTTACTTATCACAATCATTAATTTTGGTCATATATCATACTTATAAAGTCAGTTCAATATATACCCTTGATATTAAAGACTATATAATTATTTTAAATATATTTTGGAAATTAATAGAATGTCCCTTTAATTCCAGAATATATTCTTTAAACCTCTTTGTACCTATGAATATATGTATTTAGATCCTTTTTTTAAATATGAAGAGTCACATTAGGGGTGTAAATTTAATATACATTTCCTATCTTTTCCTCCCATTTATCATGATGATAATTTGGAGAGTCAGCTTACTGGGACTAATGATTCAAATCATGGATGTATTGAACAAAAAAATATTTCTCATATATGCCATTATAAAAATTTCCTGTCAAGTGCTGGATTAATACATCTGATTAGGAGCCCAAATGTGTTAGTTTGATAGATATGTGACTTGATATGTGATTTGAAACCAGATATAGTAACAAAATCTTTCACAATTGAAGTATAAAATATAATTTTTTTTTATTACATGGTTTGATTTTTAAATGTTTTTTTATTAAAAGGGGTTTTCTTGAAAATAGATAATAGCTAGAGATAGATAGAATTTTATTTTATTATTTTGCTTTGTTGTATGACTTTCATTACATGCAGATGCAGAAGATAAAGCAAGCCCCTTATTACTTTATGATCTTTGGTAAATATATTTGTTAAAAACATTTTTTTTAAATATTTTATGGCTGATACTATGAAATTAGTGGCTTAGATATAGCCAGTGCTTTAAAATTAATATTAACTAAAATAAATTTTCTATCTAAATAAATAAAAGAAACTTGAGCTGAGACTCAAGTTTTGAATAATAAGGTAGAAGAATTAAAATAAAAGACTAAGATTGAATCCCTAGCTTTGAAAGGCAAAATAGAAGAATTCAGGGGAGAGACTAAGGCTGAAGCCAAAGAAGTTAGAGGGAAAATTCAAAAGATGAATCTCAAGGAATCTAGGAAGGTATATAAAACATTCCAGAAACAAATAATGAATGATAATAAAGTTCTGAGGGGAGAGTTTATAAATTTCAAAATTGGAATGGAATGTTCTTTCCAAGCTTTATATAAGATGTTAGAGGGTAAAACTGAAAATGATAATGATATTCAAAAAAAAAAGTGCTTATATTTAGTCAAGAATATTGCTTACAAATAAGTAATAAGATTAAGGATAAAAAAATAGAGGAAATCTATGAAAGAATCCAAACCATTACTAACACTATTTTGAGCAGGTTTCATGAGATAGACAACAAGTCAGATAAATTTAGTGTGAAAACCAATGAGGTTAATGAAAATAAAAACATAGACATGAAATTAAAACAGTTTTTAAAAGGAATGTGAAAATATCTTATGACTAATTGAGGCTGATATAAAACAAAAAGTATTAGGGACTGATTCTGATGAATTAAGTATTTATGACCAATGTAAGATAGAAATTAATAAAGATATGTTGGTTATAAATAATAAGATAGAATAATTAAAGATAGTTGGACAGTATAGAGATAATCATGTTATAGCATTAAAAAAATGAATAAGCAGTTTTAACATAAAGGCTGATCCATAAGAAACTTACATGAAGAGGAAAGTAAGAAATATTCAGAAAATAATAATACTTATGTCCTAGGGAAATGGATATTAGTTATAGTAATCCCTTAAAGAAAATTGTTAGTAATAACATATTGCCATGAATTATGGGAAGTAATGCAGAGAGCATTCTGAATAACTAATATTTGCAGACTGAGTTCAAACATTTCTTGTTTCATTAACATTAAAGTTTTCAAGAGTGAATATAATGAAAACACTATTGAATATTTAACGCTTTAAAAGAATTATTTTCTTTAAGTATGTTGACTGAACTGGAATGCATTCACTAAAGATTGGTTGAGATCCTTGTTTAGGAAACCTCAAACATATGAATATTTTGTGCATGCTATTATGAATAATTTCTGGAATGAGGATAAACAGGATTTCTAACCATAAACTATCCCAAAAACGATATAGTGTTGCCAAAGGTAGTGTTATGCAATTTTTTAGGCAGCATGTTGCTAAGTTTAAAACTTTAACTGCTTTCCCTTTGTCTGAGACACAAACTGTGAAGATATTATGTCAAAACTTGCCTCATCATATTGAGCACAAGTTGGTTACAATTGATAGGTATATATTAAAGGAAGTTTCAGATATTTTAAGAATTTTAGAGGCTAGTGAGAACTCATATAACTATTAGATGAGAAAGCAAGCCCCATACAATGATTTTAGTAATAATAGATGTTATGATAATAAACTTAGTCAGAATGTTAGTTATCATCCAGGAAGTTATTCTGAGAATAGTGCTGAAAGCACATCCTCAGTCCAAATAAAAGGCCAATTATTAAAAAGATAGGGTTCTATAGACATGTTCCTTGCTGCAGAGACCTATGACTACACTGGAAAGGGACAATCTATTCTTGATATCAAATTCCTTAGAATTTGATCAGGACAAGCTAGAATTAAAAGATTTAGATGAGCCTATAGTTATTAATAACTCTCCTGAAATTGTTATTAAGGTAGAAGAAATTGAAGTTAAGTCTTTATTAGGTATTGGAGCCAGGTATCTATTATTTTTGAAATCTTTTTCCATAAAATGTTTGTGAAATGAACAAGTCAATTTGTTTGTTACCACTGCAACAATCCTCTCAAATTGCTTTAGCAAATGTCCAGAAGGTAAAATTATTTTCACAGCTAATTTGGGTTAAAATCCAGTTAGGTTCTGTGAATCTTGCACATGTATTTTTAGTATTAAGTGGTTTAGTTTACTATGTAGCATTATTTTGGGTTCTATTCTCTTAGATCAGTTTAATTGTATTAATAATTGTATAGAAAGGCAGATTCTCTTCCAAAGTGAAATGATTAACTTTAACCATTATCTTTTTTCCATTGACAAATATTTCTTGTATCCAGGCAACAGTGAATAATTTAGATATAAAACTAAAATTGAAACAATCTGTTAACTTAGTAAAAGAAGTAAGGGATGCTTTATATAAGTTATTGTGTGGGATTTTAAAATATTTTTTCAGAGATCTGGAAATATTAAATGTTATACTCATCAGATTCATCTCAATGATACTGACTCATTTCAATGCAAATCATACTCAATATCTTATCAGTATAAGAGTGAAATTGACAAACAGTTTATTCAGATGGTAGAATAAGAGATTATTTTGAAATGTGTTTCTCCATTTAATAATTCTTTGTTTATTATTAAAAAAAATGATGGATCAGTTCATATTTGTTTAGATACCTGATTTTTGAATTGTAAGACTATTTCAGATCATAAAGTTTTTCCTACTGTGTATGAATTGCTAAAAAATTTAAGAGAAAAGGACTTTTATAACTGTTGACTTAATTGCTACTTACTGGCAAATATATTTGCAATCTAATGACCAAAAGTACACTGCATTTAAACATGGAAAGCAAACATATGTATTTCAGAGAATATCATTTGATCTTGTGAACAGTGAAGTTGGTTTAATTCATTGTTTGAATGAAATAGGAAATCAACAAATTAATTCTTATGTATGTTGATGATGCTTTGAAAATATGTCAGAGCATTTTTAACATTTGCAGGCTTTCTTTGATGAATATAATAGCAAGAATATCAATATTAGTATTTTAAAAAATATTATTGCTGCAAAGAAAATAGTTTTCCTCAGACATTTAATGGGAGTAAAAGAAATAAAACCATACCCAGATAAAGTAGCTGCCATTCAAAATTTTACTATTCCTAAGAATAGAAAACAGCAGTCTACATTTTTAAAACATAGATGGAATCTGTTTGTTTGTTTGTTTGTTTGTTTGTTTTTTTTTGAGATAAAAAAAAACAAACTTTATTAAACCATAAAATAAATAAATAAATAATATTGTATGATAAAATCAATAAGTAAATTTAAAGTTCAATAGGCAGAATCTGCCAAGTGTTAACAAGTAAATAAAATGCAATATTGTCAGAGTAAAAATAATGTGTTTTAGACATACTTAGTCAAAACCTGGTTAAGATAAAAAGTCACCACATTACTTCAGAAAATTTATACATTACTACTATTTCACTGGTTTCAGATGATTCAATTGAAAATGAATTTAAAATTTTAGGTAAATTTCAATTGTAGGATCCTAATTTAAGAACTATAATCTCACAGTTAGTAAAGAGACCTGAACTCTTAAAAGGTGACAATTTAATCAGTAATCAAAAATTAGCATGTTATAAGATGTTGAACAAAATACTACTGTATAATGTAGATGAAAACAATAAAAATCATGGAAGGTTGTTGTTCTTACTTAAGAAAAAAGTTAATTTTATGTGCACTGTTTTTATGGGAATTATATCCCAAACTGTTCTACTGTTCAATGGTGTATTCTTCTATTTTAGATCACATAAAACTATGTAAAATTTGTTTGAAAACTAAGTTTTTTTTATTCTAATACTGGTAAATTTCAATCTATTTAACCTGATGGACCAAATGAAATTTTGGCTGTTGACTTTTATGGCCCTTACCATCTTATTGCTATTTTAAATTTAAATTAGTAAAACCTATGATTTGTTTTTAAAATATGTTTCTGCTTATTCCATCATAAGTCAGCACCCATAATGTTATTAAAAACTTAGTCCAGTTTATGCTATTTAGAAAGCCTAGATCAATTTTAACTTATCATACCACTTCATTCATGTCTTTTTAATGGAAAAATTGGTTAAGAATGTAGAATATTAAGCACATATTAATTTATACATCGTAATCCTCAATTGAATCTCTGAGAGCAGGTTATGAGAGAATTAAGGCTGTTTAGACTGTATTTAGAGGATAATCATAAGAACTGAGTGAATAAATTAAAACAAGTTGTAAAGTATATTAACACTATGCAAAATGAGTCTACTAGTTTTAAATAGATTCATTTACATTTTGGCCAAGAAGAACCAATCTTCATTAAAATTTCTATGCCAATAATTTTAAAGAAAGTTAATCATCACTAGATTGTCAGAAAGCTAGAAATAATTTAACAAAGATAAGTGATAAATATAATCTAAGTGGACCTCAGAGACCAAGCCCTTTTGATGTGATTCCATATTAATTAGAATCCCATGTATTAGTGACTTGCTGCAAGACAAATATAATTTTTTTATAATTTTAAAAGAAAAACCTTATAAGATATTAAAAAATATAGGTCAGAATGCATTTATGACAGATACATCTAATGGGCCAAGAGATACTTATAATGTCCAAAGCTTAAGATCTATATTTTACAGATTAAAGGGCTTTGGTAAATCCTTGTCATAAAATAATTGGCCAATCTTGTCTAAAAATAGTATTGATATTTATGAATATAACTTAAAATTGATAGTGAGATGTTTGTTTGTTAAATTTTTTAAAAGAAAAATGTTACAAGCCATGTTTTGTTAGAGAGTTAGAGAAATTGAATAAATAATAGTCAAATTATATTAAGGGAACTTACTTAAGAGTAAAATATTTAATCTCATACTGTTATCCATTGGATTTGCTTTAAAAAAAATTTTCAGAGAAAGTATTAATATAGCAGGATACTTACATGAGATCTTATGTTATATAAAAAATGTTTTTTATGTGTCTTACTTTAATTTCAACATGATGATTTTGTTTTAAATCTTTCACATTTATTAAAAGTCAATAAAATCATTTTAGATTATTCACATTTACATGCAGATGAATTAATCAAATAAATAATAATATATCAAGAAGATCACAATCATAAATTAAAATTTTAATTATGATTGTTTTAATTTTTAATATTTATTTATATACACCCATATGGACTTAGTAAATGTTTATGTTATCAATTTGGAGTTATTTTACTATAATCAATTGTGATAAATTTTATATAAAAATTATTTGAGATATTTTAATGAAGCATAAATTGTTGTTAAGCAATGTTTGTAGGACTTTCTAAATATATACAGAAAACAAAGAACCATATCACATGCAAGATATTTTTAAAATATCATAATAATGTGATGTAAATACAGATATTCTAGAAGTATTTTAATATAAAAATTACAATTTTACTTATTTTTAAAATAATCTTCAGAAAGTTCAGACATCTTGTTTCTCCATAAATTCAAATGTATTGAATGGCTGAACTTCAAAAAATGTCTGGCTAGAACCCAATAAGTAGGAAGGAGTGTTGCTTGACTCTTTCCTGAAATACTTCCAATATTCATCAAGATTTTATTCATATCTGGTGAAAATAACAGTCATCTTAATAATAATTACACCATCAAAAATTGTTAAAAAAATAAAATCATTCTACCTATAAAAATAATAAAATTACAACTGCTAAGAGAAATCTTCAGGGAATGACTGTTGACATTTATAAGAATCAACCAAGCATGAACATTTTCAAAACTATTTAATCTCCATTCAACTAAAACAAGAACAATAGACTATTCACATAAGGTTTAAACAAATTTTCTTAATGGAATTTAGCTGCAATTAAAAAAATTTCTGAAAATTTTATCAGCTTCAAGAATATCAGAACATGAGAGTTATTTGCAAAGCTTTTAAATACTGGACTTTTAATTGAATTTCTTTTAATAAAAACTTAAGAGTAATATTTTTTATTTCCTATTGCCATGCTATTTTATTATATTTATTTTAAAACTCCCAAAGAAAAAGTTGTACACACCACGTAAACTAAATTAGATTTTTTTAACTTAAATATATATATGCACATGTACACAACAAAGCAGTGTCTGTCGATGAGTGAATTATATAGGTAGTTGCATATTTTATACTTTATGTAACTTTAAATATAACTAGATCAAATGGTTTTTTAAACTATTGAAGATAATATTTTAATATATTTAAATATTTAAACACTGTTTTTTGGGGATAACGTGGTTTTGGTTTCAAATAGTTATGTTAGTGGAGTTTGTATCTATATCATTTTTAATGATAGTATTTTAATTTTAGGTCTGTTTTGCATGTATGTATATAGGGATAGATTTGCCTTTATTTTTTTGAGATATATATATTTAGAAATAAATATATGATGAGTTTATCTTTATCTAGTTTAAGATATACATATATTTTGAGATATTTAACTTGGATCATAGTTTATAAAGAGATAACTAGAGATTACTTTCTTTAGTCTTTTGAAAGAAGACCTTAGTGTTATATAAATAATTAGATACTGTTTGATGTAAACATCAGTATTTTATCAAATATACAAGAAACGTATGTAATGGTAATCTCCTTAATGTAATATTTAATATATTTATAGAATTAATAATAATAACTCTTGTTTAGTTTTTTCTTTTTAGTTATACAGTCGGACGTTATGCTGTAAAATATAATAACAAAATGTAAATAACTGATGAATTATTTAAAAATAAATTTATCATTTCTTAATTCAGATTTTGATTTTAATGCAAATAAAGTTATAAATGGTTTTATTAAATTTAGTTTATATATCAATTTATTATTTATCACAATAATTAATTTTGGGCACATATTATATTTATAAAGTCTGCACAATATATCCCCTTGAGACTAAAGAACATATGATTGGTTTAAATATAATTTTGTAAATTAATAAAATATCTCTTTAAATTCATAATATATTTTTTAAACCCCTTATTACCTATGAATATACTTATTTATGTAAATAGTCCTTAGAGATATGAAGAATCACATTATTTTAAATTTTCACATGCCTCCTCACTGTTATATAGTTAGCATAGAACATAGGGTGATATATTTAGTAGATATTTTCTATCTTTTGTTCCCATGTACAATGACAGTAATTTAAAAAGTCAGCTTCCCAGTATATACTGTTACAGGGACTGACACCTCAACTCATGGGCATATTGAATAAGAGGGATCTTTCTTGTATATACTATTACAATAACTATAAATGTACACATTTCCCAGTGATTAATATTATATAATAATTAGCTTAATAACTCAATACTGATTTATTGAACATGTGATATACTTTCAATCCAAAGTACAAGCTAAAGCTTTTGAAAAGATAAGAAAGACTACCTTATCTCTTTTACATAAACTCATTTATATAGGCTAATCTAAACTAATTTGGAGAGAGAAAGTATGAATATCTTAAACTGAAAAATGTCACAAATGTCATTTAAAATCATATAAATTTAGCAATCAGAAGTGATATGATCAATTTATGATCTTTCTGTAAATTAAAAAATTTACAAATGGCAATTAAAATATAAAGTAATCTGAAATATAGTTTTAAAAAGTAGTGTGATCAGTATAAGATCTTTATACTTTCTTTCCAATGTGTTTTAGATTGACCTATTTAAATGAATTTAGGTAAAAGAGATAAGATAGCCATTCTTATCTTTTCAAAAGTTTTAACTTGTGCTTTGGATTAAAAATATTTCACATACTCTATAAATCAATGTTGAGTTGTTAATCTAATTAATATATATATAAAGTTATTTTCTTTAACATAGTTTTAACATTATAAATAAAATAAAATGTATATAATATTGCATGTACAAATACTATATATGTAATAATGTTAACTGTTTATACTTCTTTCACATGAAATGTAATAAGTGTGCTTATGCACAACTATAGAGAAGCTTGTATACCAAATTGTAACATCGTGTACAAACTCAGCAATTCATAAATAGATAACAAAAAAAGCTAGCTCAAGTACAAAACATTTTAATTAGATTTTTTTTAATTTGTAAATTTAGTCTATCTTAAAAACAAACAAAAAAATATTAATATTACTATCTGTTGGCTAAAATGGAACAACATAAAAATAATTCTTTCATTTTGGTAAAAGAGCCTTATTTAACAGACTGATCTGCTCATAAAAAAGCAGTTTTTAAAATACAAAATTTTTAATTTTTTTTACATTATCATTTAAAAAAGGATGCACATAACTAGATACATCACTTATTTATAAAATTCAGTAATTTCCAAAGAGGTTATCATTTGCAATTGAAGCTTATTATTTGCATGAGGAGAAGCATATCTATATAAAACTTTTATGTATAACTATATACATAATCTGGAGATATACAGTCAGACTTGTTGAAAAAAAATATATAAAATGTTAAAAAAATTTACTTATTTATTCTCTTTATAAAATGAAAAGTCTAATTTTCTTGAATAACGAAAATCCTGCAACAATTAAAAACACTATATATATATATATATATATATAGTGTTTTTAATTGTTGCAGGATATTTATATATATATATATATATATATTAAAATGAAGATTTTTGATAGGTAAAGATGCGTTTTCATATGTCTTTGAATATATTGCAATTTAATGTGTGATGGATTAAAATTTTTAAATATATATATTTGTGTGTGAAGATAATGTGTATAAGATGTTAAATTATAATGTGCTATATGGCTTACTTGAAAATATGTTATTTTCAAATGTATATATAGTGTGAGAAGTTGGTCTGACTTCTGGGATGATGGATGGTTGTGGTAAAATTCAATTAAAGATGAAAGATGCACTGATAAAAACAAAAAGCTTGCACATATATTTCAGATTTTTTTTCTATATTCGTTTGCTATCAATATTAGCATTATAACAGCATTTTGATTGAATCTCATCAGTCTATTTCAGAAGTAGAGATCATTCAAGATACTGGAGGGATATTTCCAATCAGATAATTTTTTATGGTCTAAAAAGAAAGCCGGATTTGAATCTAATAACTTTTGAGATTAGTATGTTTTATTCAAATCTGAATTTACTTTTATTATCACTATCTCTCCTCACATTAAAATCAGGTATTTAAGACACTTTTTAATGTTAAAATAAATGTTTTACTGATTTTTAAGTATTTGCAAATATCTTCGAATGACTTTGAGTATATTATGGCTGACATATACAATGGAAATGTCAGATCCTATGCTAATATTAACAACAAGAAATAGTAAACACAAACACTTTCGAAATATATATATATATATGTGTGTGTGTGTGTGTGTGTTTTCTTTTTAATAATCTATATATTTGACTTTAGCAAAGCTTTTTGATAGAATCCACTATCTTCAATTAGTCATGTTTATAAATCCATGAGAATAATTAATTTTTCCTATTATTATTTTAGAATTTGAAAATGTTGTCTAAAAAACATTACACCTTTAAATCTATCATCTCAAATTGCACGTGTTTTTATTACCTGATCTAGAAAACTCATTATTTTTTTACTTACTAATACCTGAGGGTTTGTCATTTTTTCTATTTAATACTTTTTTTTTGCATGTTTTTGAAGTGTTTTTTTTTTTTTAAGATTGTTTTTATACTATTATCTGCAATTATCTTGTGAAATTATTACAAAATAGTACAAATAATTTTGAAAGTTAGTTTATTACAAGCAATATTGATGGCAGATATAAAAGTACACTTTCACACAGAAATTAAATTATTTTTTAGGCAAAATAAAATAAATTACTTAAATATTGAAATCATTTATTATTATAAGGATTTGGTTACTATTTTTTTTATATCTAGTCTATTTTTTTTACTCAGATAAACAATATTATTATGCCAGATTTTTAAAAAGTAAAAATTATTAAAGTGTTTCCTATATATAAAAATGGACATCGAAGAAAAAAATTAAAAATTAGATAATTTCAGATAAATTACTTAAGTTGTTTGTACGTAAATCATTTCCTTTCATTTAAAAAATTTATTTTAGCCTTTCGTGGAAGCATATATACTGCTACAAACATGATTAAGTTTAATCAACTTTTTTTGTCCAGGCCTTTAACAAGATTTTTTATTTAATACTTATTACCATGTTAGATTATTTAAAATAATCTAAACTGTGGCTAGATTTGTTTGTATTTTATTTTCACAAAAATAAAGGAGCAAATGTTAAATATTTATGTTGTATTTAACGTTTCTATTTTAATGATTCTGATGTTTTCTTCCATATAAATGTTCTTGATTTAAATGCCATTATCTCTGTCTGTGGCTGCAGAAAGGAATTTGCTATTAACTGAAAGGAGACCCTTTGATTCCTCTTGCAGGCCTTGAAGGGCAAATTCCTAATGTCCACTCCATATGTTCTTGTCATTGCAGCTGTTATTACTATGTGATTATTCATATAGTATACGAACATGGATGGGCTGCTCACCAACACACATTAGCCAGCATGGTGAGTTTATTAGCTTTTTACGTCTGAGTTTAAGATCAAGAAACACTATGGTCTTTCTTATCAGTTGCCTGATAAGACAGAATGAATGTTTGTGTAAATGATATTTTCCCAATAGATATATACAATTATGACAGACAAAAATAAATCATGGCCCTTATTCCCAGGAGGCTGTAAAGTCACCAACCAAGGCAGCGGTTGGTGGCCAAAGGTGGAGGGTGCTAAGAATCCCCTGATTGCAGACCCAGGCTGCCATTTGATGATGACTTTTTATTTAGGTACTTACAACTGCAGATCACTTTCAAGTGAAGGAAGATTGCAAGAATTAGAAGAAGAATTGTCTTATATTAAATGGGACATTATTGGACTTTGTGAAGTTAGAAGAAAAGGTGAAGAGACAATTGATTTAAAAAGTGGACATGTACTCTATTATAAAGGCACAAATATTGGAAATACAAGTGGAGTAGGATTCATTATAAATAAAAAGTGGAAGAACAACATTGTGGAGATTGATGGTGTATCAGACAGAGTGGCAAGATTAGTTATACAACTTAATAGCAGATACCAAATGCAGATAATTCAGGTTTATGCCCCAACAAGTTCTCATAGTGATGAAGTAGTAGAAGATTTTTATATGGATGTACAAAAGGCTTTCGATCAGAGTAAACAACATTTTAAAATTGTTATGGGAGACTTTAATGCTAGAATTGGTAAACAAATGAAAGATGAAAGTGCTGTAGGTAATTTTGGTTATGGTAATAGAAATGAGAGAGGACATAGACTAGTGGAGTTTGCTGAAAAAGAAAAACTTTATATTATGAATTCTTTTTTTGAGAAAAATGTTAAAAGGAAATGGACATGGAAGCATCCCAATGAAGGTACAGCAGAATTGGATTATATTTTGACTAACAGAAAATACATATTTCAAGATTGTAATGTTCTTAATAAATTTAACACAGGAAGTGATCATCGATTAGTAAGATGTAAGATACGTGTTAATGCAAAACTAGAGAGACAAAAATTATTAAGAAAAACCAATATTTACAGTTGATATTCCTAATCTTCAGAAACATTCTAATGAATTTAAATTAGAACTTACAAATCGGTTTCAAGTATTAGTAGATTTTGAACATGATTCAGATTTGAATGAAATTAATATGAAAATAACTGATACACTTTTAAAAACTGCAACAAAGATAGCTGGTAGAAAAAAGCAGCAATTGACCAATAAAATTTCTACTGAGACTAGAGAATTTATGAAGAAAAGAAGGAATATGAAGATATACAAAAATGATGCATTAAAAAGGATTGAATATCTCAAATTTTGTAAAATGGTATGGAAAAGAGTTGAAAATGATATAAGAAAGTATAACTGTGAACTAGCAAGGAAAGCTGTAGAAGAAAATAAAAGTCTCAAGAATGTAAAACAACATTTTGGTATTGGTAGGAAATTTATATCTGCAATAAGAAAAAAGATGGAATTATTACTAAAAAGAGAGATGACATTATGAAATGGGTAGAAGACTTTTATCAAGAATTATATAGTAATAAAGAACAAGTACCTCCTATTTCTATTACATCTTCTGAATTGCCCAGAATTTTAAATGAAGAAGTGAAACATGCAATTAAATGTATGAAGAAAGGAAAGGCTCCAGGTAATGATGGAATTATAATTGATATATTAAAAGAAGCAGGTGAAGAAATAGAAATTTTTTTAGCAAAGTTATATACCAAATGTCTAAATGATAAAGATGTACCAGATGATTGGAAGAATGCAGTAATAATATTAATATTTAAAAAAGGTGATAAAGAAGATATTAGAAATTACAGACCTATCAGCCTTTTATCAGTTTTATACAAAATTTTTACCAAGATAATTACAACTCATCTACAAAGAACATTGGATTTCCACCAACCAAGGGAACAAGCTGGATTTAAAAGTGGTTTTAGTACAGTAGATCATATCCAGGTATTGAGAGAAGTTATAGAAAGGACAAATGAATATGAGTTGCCATTATGTTTTGGATTTGTAGATTATGAAAAGGCATTTGATTCTATAAACATTTCTTCAGTGATTAAAGCATTGGATCATCAAGGTATAGATCCAGGATATTGTCATATTTTAAAGAATATTTATAAAAATGCAACAGCAACAATTAGATTACATAATGATACTGGGAAAGTCAACATTGAGAAAGGTGTAAGACAAGGTGACTCCATATCTCCAAAACTTTTTACAGCAGTGTTGCAAGAAGTATTTTGTGGATTAAAATGGGAAACTAAAGGAGTGAAAGTAAATGGAGATTATTTAAGTCATTTAGATTTTGCAGATGATATAGTTGTTTTTGCAAATAATGCTTCAGAGCTGCAGGAAATGTTGCAGGAGTTATCAGATGAAAGTAGGAAAGTAGGACTAAAGATAAATGTTAAAAAGACTAAAGTAATGTTTAATTGATTTGCTCAAAATATGAAAATAAAGATTGATTATGATGAATTAGAAGAAGTTAACAGTTACAAATACCTTGGTCAGATTATTAATACAGATGGAAACATAATGGATGAAATTAATCATAGAATTAAACTTGGTTGGAGTGCTTTTGGTAGAAATAACTTGATACTAAAAGGAAATATGCCTATGTGTTTGAAAAGGAAGGTTTTTAACAAATGAGTTTTACCAGTTCTTACTTATGGATCTGAGACTTGGACACTTAATAGAAGAGCAATACAGAGACTCCAGACCACTCAAAGAAGTATGGAGAGATGCATGTTGGGAGTAACAAGAAGAGATCGAAAATGCAATGTATGGGTAAGTGAACAAACAGGTGTTACTGACCTCACTGAAAAAAAGATTGAAGTGAAGTTGGGTTGGACATATTGCTAGAAGAGATGATAATAGATGGACAATTGAAATCTTAAACTGGATTCCAAGAAATTGTAAAAGACCCAGAAAGAGACCACATGTGAGATGGATGGATGAAATAAAAAAGTGTGCAGGGGTGATGTGAAGAAGAAAAGCTAAAAATCGGAGATGGGTTAAATTTGGAGAGACCATCTTGCAGTGGATTGATAATGGTTGATGATGATGATGATAATCTCTGTCTGTTTTATTTCATACTGTTCTTATAATATTAAAATTTATAAACACATTAAAACATCTGGTAATTGTTATTATTTATGGAATAGTGTTAGAAAATTTGAAAGATATGTTATGAAGACAAAACAAATCATATCATTTAATTATGAAATAAAAAAAATTAATATTTTTTAGAGTAAAATAATGTAAATTATCTTCACATTATGTGCAATTTTTATATAAGCATTTATAACTTGTATATAGTTGAGATCTATCTTTAGAAGAATGAGAACATCTTTTTATATTAGTTTTATCTATTCTAAACAAAACCAGTATTATTTGAAATCATGATTATAGTTCAACATTAAGTTTATAAATTTTTATAATATATAAAAGTTAACATTAAAATCTAAGTAAGTAAAATTTCTTTAAATTTTTCCTGATATACTTGAAGATATTTTACATTATTAAATTCAGAATTAATTCAGCTCGGGTAGCCTAAGAAGTTAATAGATACAAGTGTTTCATCTATAAACATGCACATATAAATAGTTCCATGAGAAAAAATTAATTAATTATGATGGAAACAGTAATGAAAGGGGGAAAAAGATGCATAATACAGAGATCAAAGAAGCAGAATATCATCAACATCATCATCAACCATTATCAATCCACAGCAGGATGAAGGTCTCTCCAAGTTTAATCCAACTTCTCCGATCTTTAGCTTCTCTTCTCCACATCACCCCTGCACACTTTCTTATTTCATCCATCCATCTCACATGTGGTCTCTTTCTGGGTCTTTTACAACCTCTTGGCATCCAGTTTAAAATTTCAATTGTCCATCTAATCTCTTCTAGCAATATGTCCAGCCCAACTCCACTTCAATCTTTTAATTTTTTCAATGAGATCAGTAACACCTGTTTGTTCTCTTACCCATACATTGCATTTTTGATCTCTTCTTGTTACTCCCAACATACATCTCGCCATACTTCTTTGAGTGGTCTGAAGTCTCCGTATTGCTCTTCTATTAAGTGTCCAAGTTTCAGATCCATAAGTAAGAACTGGTAAAACACAACTGTTAAAAATCTTCCTTTTCAAACACATAGGCATATTTCCTTTTAGTATCAAGTTATTTCTACCAAAAGCACTCCAACCAAGTTTAATTCTATGATTAATTTCTTCCATTATGTTTCCATCTGTATTAATAATCTGACCAAGGTATTTGTAACTGTTAACTTCTTCTAATTCATCATAATCAATCTTTATTTTCATATTTTGAGCAAATCGATTAAACATTACTTTAGTCTTTTTAACATTTACCTTTAGTCCTATTTCCTACTTTCATCTGAAAATTCCTGCAACATTTCCTGCAGCTCTGAAGCATTATTGGCAAAAACAACTACATCATCTGCGAAATCTAAATGACTTAAATAATCTCCATTTATTTTCACTCCTTTCATTTCCCATTTTAATCCACAAAATACTTCTTGCAGCACTGTTGTAAAATGTTTTGGAGATATGGAATCACCTTGTCTTACACATTTCTCAATGTTGACTTTCCCAGTATCATTATGTAATCTAATTGTTGCTGTTGCATTTTTATAAATATTCTTCAAAATATGACAATATCCTGGATCTATACCTTAATGATCCAATGCTTTAATCACTGAAGAAATGTTTATAGAATCAAATGCCTTTTCATAATCTACAAATCCAAAACATAATGACAACTCATATTCATTCATCCTTTCTATAACTTCTCTCAACACCTGGATATGATCTACTGTACTAAAACCACTTTTAAATCCAGCTTGTTCTCTTGGTTGGTGGAAATCCAATGTTCTCTGTAGACGAGTTGTAATTATCTTGGTAAAATTTTTATATAAAACTGATAAAAGGCTGATCGGTCTGTAATTTCTAATATCTTCTTTATCACCTTTTTTAAATATTAATATTATTACTGCATTCTTCCAATCATCCGGTACATCTTTATCATTTAGACATTTGGTATATAACTTTGCTAAAAAAAATTCTATTTCTTCACCTGCTTCTTTTAATATATCAATTATAATTCCATCATTACCTGGAGCCTTTCCTTTCTTCATACATTTAATTGCATGTCTCACTTCTTCATTTAAAATTCTGGGCAATTTGGAAGATGTAATAGATATAGGAGGTACTTGTTCTTTATTACTATATAATTCTTGATAAAAATCTTCTACCAATTTCATGATGTCATCTCTCTTTTTAGTAACAATTCCATCTTTTTTTCTTATTGCAGATATAAATTTCCTACCAATACCAAAATGTTGTTTTACATTCTTAAGACTTTTATTTTCTTCTACAGCTTTCCTTGCTAGTTCACAGTTATACTTTCTTATATCATTTTCAACTCTTTTCCGCACCATTTTACAAAATTCGAGATATTCAATTCTTTTTAATGCATCATTTTTGTATATCTTCATATTCCTTCTTTTCTTCATAAATTCTCTAGTCTCAGTAGAAATTTTATTGGTCACTTGCTGCTTTTTTCTACCAGCTATCTTTGTTGCAGTTTTTAAAAGTGTATCAGTTATTTTCTTATTAATTTCATTCAAATCTGAATCATGTTCAAAATCTACTAATACTTGAAACTGATTTGTAAGTTCTAATTTAAATTCATTAGAATGTTTCTGAAGATTAGGAATATCAACTGTAAATATTGTTTTTCTTAATAATTTTTGTCTCTCTAGTTTCACATTAACACGTATCTTACACCTTACTAATCGATGATCACTTCCTGTGTTAAATTTATTAAGAACATTACAATCTTGAAATATGTATTTCCTGTTAGTCAAAATATAATCCAATTCTGCTGTACCTTCATTTGGATGCTTCCATGTCCATTTCCTTTTAACATTTTTCTCAAAAAAAGAATTCATAATATAAAGTTTTTTTTTTTCTGCAAACTCCACAAGTCTATGTCCTCTCTCATTTCTATTACCATAACCAAAATTACCTACAGCACTTTCATCTTTCATTTGTTTACCAATTCTAGCATTAAAGTCTCCCAGAACAATTTTAAAATGTTGTTTACTCTGATCAAAAGCCTTTTGTACATCCATATAAAAATCTTCTACTACTTCATCACTATGAGAATTTGTTGGGGCATAAACCTGAATTATCTGCATTTGGTATCTGCTATTAAGTTGTATAACTAATCTTGCCACTCTGTCCGATATGCCATCAATCTTGACAATATTGTTCTTCCACTTTTTATTTATAATGAATCCTACTGCACTTGTATTTCCAATATTTGTGCCTTTATAATAGAGTATATGTCCACTTTTTTAAATCAATTGTTTCTTCACCTTTTCTTCTAACTTCACAAAGTCCAATAATGTCCCATTTAATATAAGAGAGTTCTTCTTCTAATTCTTGCAATCTTCCTTCACTTGAAAGTGATCTGCAGTTGTAAGTACCTAAATAAAAAATTGTCATCAAATGGTAGCCTGAGTCCACAATCAGGGGATTCTTAGCACCCTCCACCTTTGGCTACCAACTGCTGCCTTGGTTGATGACTTTACAGCCTCCTGGGAATAAGGGCCATGCTTTATTTTTGTCTGTCATAATTGTATATATGTATTGGAAAAATATTTATCATTTACACAAACATTCATTCTGCCTTATCAGGCACTGAGAAGAAAGACCATGGTGTTTCTTGATCTTAAACTCAGAGGTAAAAAGCCAAAAACTCACCACACTGGCTAATGCGTGTTGGTGAGCAGCCCATCCATGTTCGTATACTATATGAATAATCACATAGTAATATATATATATCTGAGTATCATTAAGCACACATCCTCATGCTAATTATATAGTAGTTCCAATTTTTTTACTCAGGGGTATAATTTTACCATCTTATGTTAGGAAGTTAATTTTTCACAGCTCCCCATTAACATGCTAATTACTTAATTGTCAATAAACCAAATTATTTACTAGATCAAATAATTATTAAATAAAATGTTATACTATGTCTGATTATGATGATGTTGTCTTCACTGGGATATCAAATTAATTATCATATAATTCTTTTGATGGTAGAGGATACCTCATGTAAGCACGCCTCTAAATCTCAAACATAATCCATAAATAATTCAACCTACCAAATAACTATCTTAATATTTCACTCAATTCTTTCTATCTGGGAATAGATTTTATTTATATACCATGCCACTATCTGAATTTAGATTGACTGATTCCATAGAGAAATTAATCCTATTATCTCTACAACAAAAATTCAATAGAATACTTGAAATTTGGAAATAAATAATCACTTACCTTGCAAACTATATATATCACACATATACTTGTAAGAGTACATGAATAATATATATTTACATGAATATGCTGTATTATATAAATGTATTGCTAACTTGTTCTACATTTTCATGTAGATTATTTCTTTTTTACTTCACTAAAGCAGAATTATTTATTTAATTTACAAAAGAGGGCTACTTAAATCCTCTTACAAACACAGAATACTAGGTGCTCTTTTAGTACATGATATCCGCTATTTTGA
Source organism: Epiperipatus broadwayi (assembly GCA_028023455.1). Lineage (NCBI taxonomy): Eukaryota > Metazoa > Onychophora > Udeonychophora > Euonychophora > Peripatidae > Epiperipatus > Epiperipatus broadwayi. Next base: position 16,574 of record JAQFVV010012448.1, on the reverse strand, counting down.
ATTTTAAAAATGACCAAAAACATCGTCTGACACATCTAAGTAATAAAAAAATAAAAGTGAAATAAAATAATAGTAATAGATATTCTGACAGATAACACTTGTTCTTAATATGTTAAAATAATTTCACATGATTGATGCAAAGATGATAATTGTAGCAAATGGGGATATGTTTATTGGAAAAATTTCCTTATACAAATGAATAAATAATACCAACCAAATTTAAGCTAAACTGTTGGCAATCGCTTCAGAAAAAATATATATATATTTTTATCCAGTTGAGGACAAGTGATATCTTGTCAAATTTTACCACTTACTATTAATCAATTTTGTTTGTCTTATTTATTTTTTTATTAAATATGATTGTTCCTAAAAATTTGATTTATAAAATATATGTATTTGTCTATTAATAAAGAGTAATGAAAGATTTATTTTTTAATTAGCAAACAAGTAGTTGTCCCGGGTTAGCAGGTCCGCTTCCCGGCTGATACTATTACACATGAGGGGGAAAAAAATCAATATAGATATAGAATAAAAATATGAAAAAATATTTATGTAGTCTTTTGATTAATACATTTGACTGCTATTTTTCTTTAATTATGTATGTATCTATGTAGTTTCTAGATACAGAACAATTAATTTAAAATTAGTTCTATTTTTGTAAATAACGAAGTTTAATTTATAGGATGCAATTTATAATAAAGGTTTATTATAGTTTTTTCCCCATTTTAATTGATAGCTTTTCATTGTAGTTATTTGAAACTTTTTAAACTTATGACTAAAACAAATGGTAAATAGCATTTGGAAAATATCACATTACTTTTTTCATTCATATATATATATTGAAATGTTAATTGCTCATTTAGGATACATTCCCAATTTATATATGTATGCATTTTAGAAACAAATCAATTTAAAATATTAATAAATAAATGTTATGTCGTGTATATGTATGTCTATGCACATGCGTATAAAATGTTCACAATTTATTGATTATAAGAGTCATAAATATCTTTAAGAATAAAAAAATCTTTGAGTATACAGGAAAAATTTTGCTAGGAAAAAAAGGGCATTTAGAAATAGAAATATAAATTTAAAACAATAGACATTACTTATATTGATTAGGTATATTTAAAATAATAAGAATTTTTTTAAAAAAAGTTATCTAAGATAATCTATTAATTTGAGAGGCAAATAAAATTTTATTAGAAAATTATTTATAGAAAAGGCTATTACGTCTTGTTTTTTTTTTTTTTTTGTTTCATTTAAAATTAACATTGACTTCCAGATATATTTTATAAATTGTTTACAAATTATTTTATTTCAAAATTAAAGAAAAAAGAAAAACATCTGACTGTTGTGTTATAAATGATTTTATAAAAGTTTTTTTAATAATTAATGTTGCTTTCAAAGAAAGTTATAGTATAAATAAATTTAACTAGAAAAAAATAATTAATCAATGTGTACTCTTCAATTTCATTAGTTAGGAAGCCATTCTTCATACTGAGTTACCTTTGAAATGTTTTTGTTTCACTATTCTGAGCCTAGAATGCCCAACCCTCAATGGTCATAAAATTTAATACTACTATAATTGCATTAAAATTGTCTAAAATCACAGCCTCACAAATTTCACTACTGGAATATTTTAAGAATAATGAAATCAGCTATAAAATAATAATAATAAATATGCTTTCATAATTAACATGATATCCTATGAAAAATAGCACTGTTCTAGTTTTAAAATGTTTATTTCAACATCTTTATTCATTGAAAAGTGGAAATATTGCATTCCCAGCAGGGCCAGATTTTCCTATAGGCTAACTAGGCTTCAGCCTAGGGCCTCAAGATCAAGAGGGGCCTACCAATAACAACATGTTTCATTTAACATATTAATATATACCACAGTAATGATGTATATGGAAGGTGAAAGGGGCTCATAAGTGAAATAGCCTAGGGCCTCTTTTCATCTAAATCCGGCCCTGATTTCCAGTAATTGTATCTCATTTTAAAATATCCCATGAAAAGATTAACTTTCTATTTATGCATTTCATTGCTGGATAAAATATGTTTGCTAAAATATACTTCCGTTTATTGAATCATTTTAATTGCTCTGGAAATAAAATAAATTTTTGTGCTAAAATATACTTATTTCATTAAATATTTTTTGTTTATTATTAAAAATAAAATAATGTCATGCTCTCTACAATCTACATATTGTTTTGTTAATTTTTTATTGTTTCAAAGGAAATGATATATTTACTTCGTATTGCTTTAAATAATACTGTGCTATCTTTATCCTGAATGATTTAATTTGTGTCAATGTTCAACTCTAATGCCTCAGATTTTGATTAATTATTTTTTAAACATGGTATTTAAACATTCAGAATATTTTAATAAAATATTCTAAATTTTATCTGAATCATTATTCGAACTACAACATAATGAAGATTTGCATTGGAATCAATGATTTCAGGACTAAAAAACTTTTAAAGTAGTAAAGGTGGTAAAAAATAAATATTTTAGATGTTTATTTATATGTTTTATTATGCTTATAATATTATTTGCTTATAATTTATATATATATTTTTACTATATGATTATTGGAATTCTTGGAATATTTTTGCATTGTAATTTAATCAAAGGAAATATATTCATTTAATATGGAATTATTTAGAATATGGAAATAAATGAATGAATTTTTGGAGTTGGTATATGTTATTCTTATTAAAATTGCCAAGCTATAATTTATATGCCTAATATTTTTTATTATTATAATATTATGTTTTATCAGTCTTTCACATTATGTGTTTAGTATTATTATATGGTATAGTCTATGTCTCAAAGCTATTTTCACATATTGTTTTAGTTATGCTTTTGAAATGTAGTATGTTCTAGTTGACATGTAAGTAAAGATGCTATGTTTTGGCAAATTTGTGTGATTGTTTATTCTTATTAAGTTTATTAAAATTAATGATATTATCCAAATTCTTTATTTGCACTATGGACAAGTATGTGCTTTTAGATTATTCTATCATTTTACCTATTGAATTACTTGATATTTTTGTAAGAAAATATTAAAGTCATGCACAATATCACCATGACTTTGGATTTGATGCTGTTGATATGCATATCATACAAATTTGATGTCCCAAAAACAATGATAAATTTTCTAAGTTTAAACTTATATAATTGTTTTGTATTGGCTTGTGAAATTATGCATCTGCTTCAAATTCAAGGTTACAGTATTCTTGACAATATTTATTTGTCCATACATTAAATACATTTCATACTTATGGCCTATTGGGAAAAAAAACTATATTAATAAAATACATGTGAACACTTTTTGTATTCATAGCTAATGATATATTTTCTTTATGTACTTAAATTTATTATTTAAACATTGTGATAATTGATATTATTTTAATCATATTAAAATTATAGTTAAAAATAATTGTTATCTTTGTTTGGTTATAAAATTTGGACTTTGTATCATCATCTGCATTATCAGAATCTAAATCACACAAATATATTGTTTAAATAATAGTTAAGAGTCACTTCATTCAAGTTCATATTGTTTCATGTTAAAGTGACACTCATGGTTAAGATTATTTTATTTCATTATTTTAATTTGGATTATAAGAAATCAAATCTTTTGCTGTGATATATGAGTATGAACAAAGTTCTTTTCTACTCATAGCATCATGAATGCATCCTAGATTGTTGAAAAAAAGAGTCATGTTGAACATAAGAGTCTCATTATTAATTAAGATTAAAATTATTTATTGTATTAGAATATTATCAAAAGACTGGTAAAAATATCTTATTGTTTACCTGGATACATTCTTATAATTAGACTTATTTTGAAACTTTAGTAATAATCTTAGATTTGTGGATTCTTGCCTGATGAGATTGGTTTAAAGCTAGTTAATCATAAGGTTATAATATATACATATTTAACAGGGTCTAAGTCACCTTGGTTAGAGAAAACAGGAAAATCAAAAAGTGCATTCAGCTATGTCTTTTTCTATAAAAGTTATTAAACGTACTTGTTTCAAATATGGAAGGGAGAGGACACAATAATATTTCAGTTTTCTCTTTCTTATTCATAGCACTTGATCTAGATAATTTTTATTTCTCTTTTCTTAGCTTAGCATCAAAGATAAAAAAAAAAGGTAAAGGTGTTTCTATATTTTTATTTTACTTACAAAGTCTTTTTGTATTATATAGCTTTTTCACAAATCTAATCTTCATATCACCCAGTGTCCACAATGACCTTCTTTTCATATGATATTACAGCCATTTAAATAAACAATCTTTCAATTATAAAGGCTTTGACTTTCATTTAAATAAAAGATCCAGATCATTGGTCATTTTCATTTATTTAATTAAGTAAACTATTTGTTATTGATCATGATAAAATTATTTAGTCTTCTCTTAAAAAATGACATGACCACCAATTTCAACATTTGCACAAGATGTTAAAATAGTAACAAACTCTCCATTCAGTAGTGCTATCCAGTACAAGCCATAGTAATCAATTAATATAAGGTTTGTGCATAAAATCCCTACCTAATTGTTACTCATCCAATCTTCCCAGACTAGTTTCTAGCATAGGAAATGGTGATCATGTGATGTTTAGTAGTTTAATACCAATCTTTCTTATGGAATGATGGTGAATATGGTTATTAAAGTTTCAAGGGCACCAAAATGTATAAATACTGAACTGGGTTTAGATCTGTATGACTATATAAGCAAATGTGCTTAGATTGAAAACATTGTGGTTTTCATTCGGGGCTAATAGCTTTATAGTTAACTAAAAATATAAAATATGGCGGCTACGTGCTTGCATTAGATTCTAAGATCTAGGTATAGTGCTCTCAGATCCAAAAATTCTTGTTGATGAGAGCCATAAGCTAGAAACTAGTCTGAGAATATTGGATGAGTACGTACTTTCTTACATCCATTGATTGCTATGCACTGGATATTTTTATAAAGAGTTTGCAAATCTTTTAGTTTTATCTTTATTCTTAAGAACTATTTACTTGCATGATAAATTATTTTTCCAAAATTATAAAAAAAAATGTTTTTTATAAATAAATTATTTAAGATGTCAAATAATTTTAAACTTTAAAAGGAAAAACATAAAGTCTTTACAAATGCTTTTTTCTCCTTAAATCAAAACTTTATTTTTCAACTTTTAATTCCCTTTAGCAATAGGAAAGGGTTTGTTTTGTTTTTTAGTATTTTATTTAATAATTAATTGATGAATAAAAATCAAATATATTAAGTAAATAAAGACATACATTTCTTCATAATCATAAAATATAATTTTATTAGTTTAATTGCGGTTATTACAATATCTATCATTCGTTTACTGATTAGTAAAACTTTAAGTATTAGCTATTTAAGAAAAAGCCATAAAATGAATTTTGCTTTAATATATATATATATATAAATGAGATATTTATTTTACATAGTGCGATGTTTTTATAAACTGTAATAGTAATAATCACCCATTAAGTTAACGCACATGTGCTTTGTGGATTTTTGACTATAAATGAATAATCTCACTTCCAAACACAAGATAAAGTCTTTGTGAAAAGATAGAATGAATCCATATAACCTTTCTACCCAAACCTTTATGTATAGATAAATCTTAAGCATTTGAGAATAAGAGTGTGAAGAGGTTAAGCGATCGCGATCACTTTAAATTACCTTTTCTCTGCCTGAATGAATGATGCTTGTGAAATTTACTAGAATTTATGATACGTCATTCTTCACACTCTCATTTCCAAATGCTTAAGATTTTCCCATATGAAAATCTTTGGGCAGAAAGGATACATGGATTCATTCTATCTTTTCACAAAGACTTTATCTTGTGTTTGGAAGTTATAGTATTCATTTATAGTTAAAAATCCACAAAGTGCATGTGCATTAGCTAAATGGCTGATTATTACTATTACAGTTTATAAAAACATTGTCCATTATATAAAATAAATATCTCATTTACATATGCTTAATTTCAATTAAGAATGACATATTGTAAATTCTAGTAAATTTCACAAGTGTCATTCATTCAGGCATAGAAAAGGTAATTTAAAGTGATTGTTTAACATCTTCATGCTCTCATTCCCAAATGCTTAAGATTTGCCCATACATAAACATTTGAGTAGAAAGGATAGATGGATTCAGTCTATCTTTTCACAAAGACTTTATCTTGTGTTTGAAAATGAGAGTATTCATTTATAGTTAAAAATCTATAAAGTGCATGTGCATTAGTTTAGTATATATAATATTTGAATAAATACCAGTATAATTTATATACTTGGAGTTTTAGATGTAATTATATAATGGATTTGAATGCAGACTTTCAAGCACCCTTCAGCTATCCACTCTATCATGTACAACCAATACACATGACCACACACATGTGAAAATAAATGATTCCAATATATGCATTTTATGCTAAACCAAGCACTGATTATACATATGAATGATCTCCAATATATGCATTTTATGCTAAACCAAGCACTGATTATACATATGAATGGGTGATAATGATCTAGCCCAACTGATGAATGCTGGTTCAGAATAATATATATATATATATATATATATATATATATATATATATTGAAGATCATTTATCTTGTCCACATATGTGTGGTCATGTATGTTGTTTGTATATGATAGAATGGATAGATGAAGGGAGATTGAACATCTGTGTTCAAATCCTTTAGTGTGTATGTAAATATTTAGAAATATAATGGAAATTTCTATATATTTAAGTAGATATATTTTAGCTATGATTGTAATCAGGAAACAACCAATTAAAGATTACTATTTCAAACTGAAATCACATTATTTATAAAGTCCATGAAAATATCAAAATTATATATATATATATATATATATATATATATATATTGTAATGGGCACACGACAATCGAAGGCTACACTTCCCTTTTATGTGTACATAATGGGGAATTCAATAATTCAAAATTGTCCACTTTCCGTTACCGCAAGCAGAGAGAAATACAAAAATAGACGAGTCTATCTCCGTATTTGACCGAACCTGTATGCTATACGGATATAACCCCAGGTTATGTTTCCCAATCAACTTTCTCCCGACTGCTGTAAGATTTGACAGAGTTACAGCGCTTGGATGATTTATAAATTTAACGGAATCAAACACTGCACCACCAAATTTCATGTGTTAATTCAATAATCAAAAAAAATGAATAATAGTTTTCCCACCCTAAGACTAGACTATCCTTTTTTGAACGTGGTGAAGAACGAGACAAGACAGATTTAAATAGAAAAAATATATATTTAATAGAATAAATCAATCATAAAAAACAAATTTATAAAACACATTTACATTAAATAAAACAGATTATGATCTATAGTGCTACAAGAAAAAGAACACATAAAAAACTCTTATAAATGATGGTACATTTATAAATCGTCATTCTGGGTATTTATCAAAAAAAAAAATTCAAGAATGTCTTTATCATTCACAAAACGCATGTGGCCATTGTCTAAGTAAACGATGTGCACATTGAAATATATAAAAAAAGTATGTATCTTTACCTAGGTTTTAGTCTCTGAATTTATCCGACGTCCTGCCGACCGCCACGTGGATTTCTCCACTTCTTTAGGAGGGACGGTCGCTCGTAGGTTAGATTTGGTTGTGTATAGCTTCTCAGTGTTAAGGCATCATGGACAAGGCATCAAGGACAAGGCATCGAGGACAAGGCAACTAAATGAATCCATCGGCAGGCACTACGATGGTGGTTATTACATATTGACAAGAACCATTAGTACAGTAAGTCCGGATCGACCAGCGATCACGATGGCCTTAGCCAGCCATTCTAGATGAAGCACCGATGTTAAAAGTCATATTTTCTAACTATATCGGTTGATTATCGGAGCTGTGTTTTACCACCCTCTCAACACGAAGTCTCTAGCTCTAATCTCTCTTGAAAAACTTTTATTTCTTAATTAAAAAATTCCACCAGCCTTTGTCCTTCCGATCCTTTGTTTCACTTTTATTCACACCTTCTTTCTTACTATGCCTTCGGCCATATGTAAATTGGTTTTACCCACTCTCGTAGCACTATGTATTTCAATATTCTTGATTTTAATTAAACAGATTTTAATACATGTTTTTCTTTTTTTTAATTTGGACAAGCATTTATTATTTCTGTCTATATCCTGCTTCAAATACACTCCATACACGCATTTTGTTTATCGTCAAATGTGTACTTTAAAACCCAGATCCTTATCTTTTGATCATGTCTAACTTTCTCTGTTTTGCACGCTATTTAAGGTTTTTTTTATCTTTTTTAAACTTTACTTTCTTTCAAAATCGGATTTTAACTTGCATTTTATTTATATTTCTTTATCGCTTTATTTTTTAACATACATTTCCAATATCTCTAATTTTATACTTTAATTTCACCAAAACCCGAACTTTGGAGGGTAAAAGATAAGAATCTTTTGATTCTAATTCCCTCTCTTTTTTTTTTTTAATTAGTTGAAACATTTCTTTGTTCTGTAAATTTTTCCAAGCTCGCTTTTTCCTTTTTTTTTTTTTTCTGCCAAACATAATATTTAATATTCTCTGAATGTTTAATATTTATATGTGTGACCGCAGTATGTGCGATCATCACATTACACCATTCCCCTCCTTTTAAAATTTTTTTTGTAAAAAAAAATTTAAATTTTTTGCATCGAACGCTAGATGCTCCCAACTACTGTTCAAACCTTTTAGATTTACGCATTCCTAACATGATTTAGTGATGAGGTTAATCTCTAGAGAGGCGACCAGGTAAATTATATCTCTTTCTTGATGACCCAACCAGCATTGCCGAACCAATTTAATCTTGTCATTAGCATTACATGCATTTTATTCCTGCCTCATACTCGTATATACAGGTTCGGATCCACAGGATATCTCTGTGACCCGATTAAACCTGTTCATACATCACATCCTGCAAATGATAAACCCCTAAGTGCCAACTCTGGTCACTATTACCGAGGTGGGTTGGGAGGCTGGCATCTTTTCATCCAACTCATCCATAAGCTCAGTATATTTTCTGATAGCTCTTAATTTATACAAGGGGTTCTTTCCCCCATAGACTGGTCTCTGAACCATTGACTCACAATATCTGTCCAATATCTAACTGGAAATCTTAATCCAGTGAGTCATTATGAGAATGGGATCTCTGTCCCTGTGTTCTCTGTACGATAAGATTTGGTGCACTGCAGAACATACATGAATGAATAACGAAGAAGGCATCACCCAATACTGTTCAGACCTATCTACCAATATCTAAACCTACATGCCTTCAGCCTCTATCTATGACCTCACACTATTATTTATCATATGCTTTCTTATTTTATCATAATGTCCTTCATCCCTTTTTCCACTTTTCGGCTCATCATTTCTTTCTGCTATCCGGATCAATATTACAGTCCAGTCTCCATGACTCGTAGTCCATTTCCATTTCCAATCTTGTTATCAGTAAATCCTTCCTTTATCTGTGACTGCCCTTAAGTCTTATCTGGTGGTTGTCTTTCTTTATTGAATAGCCTTAGTGATCTAGCATTGTATACTCCTTTTTCCTCTGTTCCCTGGGCTATGACAAAGGCGTTATTCCCATACAGCTTTTGGATTGTGTATGGTCCTTAATAAATGGGTTGGAACTTTTTAAATATATTTTGTGCTGGCTAACTTACAAGGTTCACCCTCACCATGACCTTATCACCGATCCTGAATTGATTTTCCACCCCCTTGAACCTTTGCCTTCTTATTTCACCCATCCTTTCCATCTGATTACGTGCTTGCTCCATGTCCCTTCTCCTATTTATCGCTTTGGTTCCTACAGGTAATCGACCATTAAATGGGCATGGGATATGTTTCCCAAAATGTAGCCGAATGAGTTCAAAACCTGTGGACTCATTCTTTGCACAATTGATCCTGTTTACTATACGTGGAGTTTCCTTCACCCACATATGATGGTCATCCGATATATATACACGAAACAGACATCCGATCTCTCTCATGACCCGTTCACATGGGTTCGACTGAGGATTACGGATTGATGTCAATGTGTGCTCTACTCTGTGTTTAGTGATCCATTTTTTTCCACTTGGGTGATGTAAATGGTGTACCGTGATCAGATAAGATATGAGTAGGAATTCCCACCATCTTAAAATGTTGTTGCTCAAGGTCCTTAATAGTTTGCTTAGCATTGGCTTGCATGACTGGATATGCAGCCACCAACTTTGAGAAGAGGTCATATGTGACCAGTAGGTACTTCTTATTAAAAGCCAGCAATGGACCATAAAAGTCGATGGCTAATATACGGATCGACTGATCGGTGTATATCGTCAGTAATGATCCTACTCCTGATACATTAGGGGGTTTAGTTCGAGCACAGGTGTCACACATTCTAATAACACTGGCAATGTCATCATGCATTTCTGGCCAGTAGAACCAATGTCTAAGGCAACTTTCCACTTTGTTTCTCCCATAGTGTCCATATGTTTCATGGACATAGTGAATGGTCTGTTTTCTCAAGGCCCTGGGCATGACGATGCGTGTCTGCTTCCTTCGCTTGAGCATCCATTGCAAGAGTCCTCCCTTCATGCAGAAGTGGTTTCAGTCCTGCCACAGGGTGTTTCCCTTTATCTCTGATACAGATTGATGCTGTAAATGTTCTATCAATTGTCTGCACTCCCAATCCTTCCTTTGGTGTTCCTTTAAATTATGCATTTCACTTGCTATCTTAGGTTCTCCATCCATATCAGTAACCATGATGTATGCACCATCACATTTCATGTGTTGACTCACTGCTATTGGGTATCGACTAAGCGTATCAGCCACAACATTCTCCGTCCCACGGCAATACACTACCTTATAGTTAAACTCTTGTAGGAACAAGCTCCATCTCAACAACCTATTGTTAGCCAGAAAACTGTGATTTAGGAACTCAAAGCTGTGGTGATCGGTCAATACCACAATGTCTGATCCAACCAAGTATTGCCGGAATTTTTTGAACACCCATATTACCGTGAGAGCCTCCTTCTCTGTAACGGTATAATTAAGTTCGGTATAATTAAGTTCCGGGCCTTTCAGCAACCAGCTGATAAAACAAAGGACTCTGTGTTGACCTCCCTCCTGTGTTTGGAACATCGTGGCTCCTAATCCGAACCCACTACTATCGGTTTGTACGAAAAAAGTCTTGTTGAAGTCCGGGTATGCCAACATAACTGTTTCCAAAAAGCCGGCCTTTACTCTCTGAAAGCTCTATTTTTGTTGTTCTCCCCATGTCCATGGTGTTTCCCTTTTCAGCAAATGTAATAGTGGCTCCATATCTAATGAGAACCCTCTATAAAACCGATTATAGAAGTTACATAAACCCAGAAACAATTTAATGTGTATTCTGTTCCGAGGAGTTGGAAATTCCTGGATGGCCTCGATCTTCTCCAGGTTTGGTACTATCCCTTTCTCACTAATGATATGGCCTAGGAACTTGACTTCCATTGTCATTATATGACTTTTGTTTAGATTAATCCTGATGCCTTTTCCTTTACATTCCTCCAAGAACCCTTCCACATGTTTGAAATGTTCCTCTATATTCTCAGACGCGATGACAATGTCGTCCACATATATCACGATGAAGCTCCTTATTTTATCATCTAATACTTGATCCAAACATTGGACAAGCCCTGCTCCACTATTTCTCAATCCGAATGGAATCCTATTAAAGTTATATGCATGTCCATCATATCTAAATGCCGTGTATTTCCTATCTTTAGGATGTAGCTTGATCTGCCAGTAGCTGGCCGTCAAATTGAACATCAAAAATACCCCTTTCCCTTTAAATCTTGTGAGTACCTTGCTTAGAGGGGTGGAGCATTAATGTCCGGAATAGTTATCTTATTCAGGTGCCGCACATCCAAACATAATCAGATGGATCCATCCTTTTTTTTCACTGTCACAATAGGATTATTAAATGGTGATGAACACTATGAGATAACCCCCCATTTTAGCATCCTATTTATCTGTGCCTCAACTTCTTGCTTATATTGGTATGGTATCGGATAAGCACGAGCCTGATATGGCTGGTCCTCCATAAGTCTTATCCGATTCTCATAACCTTGAATGATTTCCGGGACCTCTGAGAACACCATGCTATTCCTTGTGAGAATCTTCCTCAGCCTATCCCTCTGGTCATTATCTATCAATGTCTATTCACCCACTATATGTTCCCACTCTATCTCCATCAACACGTTCTGTGCAAGCATTTCTCCCTGATAAACCCCTCTATCATCTTGGTTTTTTTTCACAAAGTTTAGCTGTGTGCCATTTATCTCAGTATAGCCCTGTTTATAGTTCAGTATGCATCCCACCTTGTGCATGAAATCAGAACCTAACACAATGTCATGGATCAACCCATCCAAGATCACCAATGCATGGTCAAACCTTTCTCCTGCAATATCTATCCTTATGTAGACCTGTTGGGACTCCAACTTTACCCTTTTTCCATTCGCCAACTGTACCTGAACCAATTTTAATGGCAGCATCCTGAGTTCTGTGCAGCCATCCTTTAACCTGCCAAATGTTTCCTGAGACATAACAGAGATCTGACTTCCCGAATCGAATAGTGCATTGACCACAAGTCCTTCCACCTCAATCGTTAATTTTGGACATTTCTGAAGAGCCATTTCCAATGTTTCTCTATCTCCTCCATAACCTAGGTTTGCTACTTGTACCTTCTGCTGTTTTTCCCTCCCTTTGGCTTCCGGAAGCTCTACTCGGTCTCTACTGTGGTCCAATGCGATCAACAGTTCTGCCATCTGTTCCTCTGACTCTCTACTCTCTGTACTGATTAGAGTTTATTCTATATCCTGTGGAAACCCAGGCCTAATTATCCAGAGTATCTGTGTCTCAGATAATGGATTTGCAGTCATCATTCGTAACTTAGCCACTTGACGACAGAAGAATGTTATAAATGATTCCTCCGGTCTCCATTTATCCTGTTTTATCCGATGCAACACATCTTCTTGGAGTTCCTCACTCCAATAACTGGTCTTCAATGCTTTATGATATCCTGCAAATGTGATGGGTTTCTGGAACAGTGAGTTCCACCAGACTTGAGATTCGCCCTGCAAATGGCTGCAGGCGACTGCTATCTTGGCCTCTTCACTCATTCTACTGAATTTGAAGTACTGTTCCAGGCTGTTCAAATGCTCCATCGGGATTTCTCCAGGGTTTTTAGCGAAGACATGGATCTTCAGAAATTGATTGAAGCCCATAGGATAATCCATACAATTTCCAGATCCCACCATTCTACATTCTCCACTGGTTCCTGGTCCTATGCCCTCTCTGTTGGTATTGGTGCTGCTATTGGCTGATCTCCTTATACTCTCTTCAACTTTTGTATTTAACCCTGGTACTACCTTTGCCACCTGACTTAAATTCTCCTGTATGCTCATCATCATCATTCTATGATCCTTCACTCTAACTACTTCCACCTCTTCATCTAACTGTCTTATCTCCCTTTCTGGTTGCCCTATGTCCTTCTCCCAATCCAATCTTGCTGACTCTCTACCTCTGTCCTCAACTATTTCTGATTCCTCATATGCACATGGCCCCATACTCCTTTGTTCATCCCTCTTAATCTCTTGGTGAAATCCATTCCATGCATCCTTAGCCTTTGATTGCTGGGTGACCTCATTTCTCATTTCTTCCCTGACTTCAGCCATTCTTTTCCGGTTGTCTGTTTCTACCTTTACCATCCATTCTTCTATCCTTCTCTCTTGTTTATCCATGAATTCTTTCATGAATTGTTCTTGCTCCATCCTCATTTGCTTTAACATATCCATGATATTACCATAGGCTATTGTATCCTTTACTTTCATCTCCTCTTCATTTCCTTGTTTTACTTCTTCTTCTTGACATTCCATTTTGGCTTGAGCCCTTGTATGCATAAATATGATTTTTATTTAACTTTTCCTTATATCTGGGATGATTATTACTACTATTGACTTTTTCTGACTCAACTTATACCCAACTTCTTTTGACTGACTTTATGTTTTCACTTTGATTAACTTTAGTATCTGTATTATTTATCGATCAGCATTCAGATCACTAGCCAACCCAAACATCCACACTTTGGTTCATCCTCTTGTTTGCCTACCTTAGATTCACCCGACTGCCTGTCCACCTTGATGATTGTCCTCTATTTTTCCCACTCATCTACCTCTGACTCCTATACCTCATTTAAATGATGCACTTATATATTCTTTTAAATTTAACCTACTTAAATACTATACTCGTTCCTCTGTTAAAGATATACATTATAAATTCATTTTGTTTGACTGTATCTCCCACATTACCCTTCCGATGTATATACTTTTTCTACTCCTACATTTATAAAATTCAGCCACTTAAGGTTACGGCTGTTTTAAGCAAGATCATACACACATATATATATTTTTTTCTTACACCTGCGACTATTCTAGAATCACATATATATATTTTTTTTTTCACTTAACTAAAAGACGCGACAATACTTATAGTTTCTTCAATTTAACTTATACACGCGAATTCCTTTCATCATTAAATATTTTATTTTCCGCTTAACTAGGACACATGATTATTAATTCACACATATATCTTTCTTCATCTAACTTAGTTTCGACTATTTTAATCATTTAACCTTTATAACTACAACATTACTGAAACTGTTTCACTATTTCTAACTTAACTATTTTATGTTTTCGTTAATTAATTACATCCAGATAATCTATTCTTTCACTTTACTGGGCTATGTGACTATTTTTTTTCTATTATTTAGCGTAAACTTTCATGAAACTTTGTGTTATTCTCTTTCTTTTTTTTTTTTTTGCAACGATTTATATTACATTACAGCAATCATTTGATATAATCAGTTCTTTGTTCATTACAGCAATCATATTCTTGTCTCCAATTATATCCCTCACTGCGCATTTCAAACTTTCGTAATAATAACAAAAAATAATTCCCCCCTCTTTCTATTCTTTGTACACACTTGACGATGAAACACATATATGAAGTACTATAAAGCAAAAATTTATCCCCTCGTCTTTGCTTCTCGCCACTTTGACTTACAACGCTAATTTTATATATTGAAACACATATATTTTTTTTTCCTTATTTATTTTTTTTTCAAAAACTATTTACATGATCTTATGAAATTATTTAACATGTGATTATTAATGGCGCAGAAATTTCATATCCCGGAACTGGCCCCCAAAATATGTAACAGGCACATGACGATCGAAGGCTACACTTCCCTTTTATGTGTACATAATGGGGAATTCAATAATTCAAAATCGTCCACTTTCCATTACCGCAAGCAGAGAGAAATACGAAAATAGACGAGTCTATCTCCGTATTTGACTGAACCTGTATGCTATATGGATATAATCCCAGGTTATGTTTCCCGATCAACTTTCTCCCGACTGCTGTAAGATTTGACAGAGTTACAGCGCTTGGATGATTTATAAATTTAACGGAATCAAACACTGCACCACCAAATTTTACGTGTTAATTCAATAATAAAAAAAATGAATAATAGTTTTCCCACCCTAAGACTAGACTATCCTTTTTGAACGTGGTGAAGAATGAGACAAGACGGATTTAAATAGGAAAAAAATATATTTAATAGAATAAATCAATCATAAAAAACAAATTTATAAAACACATTTACATTAAATAAAACAGATTATGATCTATAGTGCTACAAGAAAAAAAACACATAAAAAACTCTTATAAATGATGGTACATTTATAAATCGTCATTCTGGGTATTTATCAAAAAAAAATTCAAGAATGTCTTTATCATTCACAAAACGCATGTGGCCATCGTCTAAGTAAACGATGTGCACATTGAAATATATATAAAAAAAGTATGTAACTTTACCTAGGTTTTAGTCTCTGAATTTATCCGACGTCCTGCCGACCGCCATGTGGATTTCTCCACTTCTTTAGGAGGGACAGTCACTCATAGATTAAATTTGGTTGTGTATAGCTTCTCAGTGTTAAGGCATCATGGATGAGGCATCGAGGACAAGGCAACTAAATGAATCCATCGGCGGGCGCTACGACGGTGGTTATTACATATTGACAAGAACCATTAGTACAGTAAGTCTGGATCGATCAGCGATCACGATGGCCTTAGCCAGCCATTCTAGATGAAGCACCGATGTTAACAGTCATATTTGCTAACTATATCAGTTGCCGACCGCCATGTGGATTTCTCCACTTCTTTAGGAGGGACAGTCACTCATAGATTAAATTTGGTTGTGTATAGCTTCTCAGTGTTAAGGCATCATGGATGAGGCATCGAGGACAAGGCAACTAAATGAATCCATCGGCGGGCGCTACGATGGTGGTTATTACATATTGACAAGAACCATTAGTACAGTAAGTCTGGATCGATCAGAGATCACGATGGCCTTAGCCAGCCATTCTAGATGAAGCACCCATGTTAACAGTCATATTTGCTAACTATATCAGTT